>MU228047.1:1369949-1435400 GCA_018584345.1 Thuja plicata | reverse complement strand
TTTACATAAAGCTTGCTTGACCCTCAAGTTATGGTTTAAAACAAATTAAAACTCTATAAATAGAATTACATTGCTTTATCTGACGTGTAAAACTCAGATCCACTATTTGCGGGTTCTCTAACTGACTTTCGGTTCTGACGGTTGGTTTTCTTTGTCGTCGGTGTTCCTTTCTTGAATTGGTCATCGGGTATGCCTTTTCTACTCTATTGTTTTTTCTCTCAAAACTGTGTCATCAGTGATGATCTCAATGTTATGTTATTGACCCATTGGTGATGTCCTGTTCACTTCGTCGGTGCAACACTTGTTAGTGTTCGTCAGTCAATTCCATACTTAGCATTTTCTCGTGACCTTTATGTTCGGTCAGGTATGCTCATTGTTTGTCAGTAATGCTTTTATTCCACCTGTAATGCTTGTACCGATGATCTTTGTCAATTGTTTTCACTAAGTGTACTAATGGGAAAATTAATGTCATCAAATCCATCATGCTTAAGTGACGACACTTATGAATCCAGCCTATAAGAGTTTTTCCAGCTCCGCTTTCACCAATAATGCCACATGTGGGTGCATCTTTCTTAATTTATATTTGATAGGTTTAATTCCAGGAGCTATAGATAAGTGATGCATTATTAAATCAGGATCTAGTCCAGGCATATCAGTATAAGACCATGCAAAGTTGATCTTCTTCTCTTTAAGGAACTCAGTAAACTGTATCTTTTCTTCTGATAATGATTTCTCTAGGTGAAAAAATTGAGGAACTTCTGATGTTCCAAAATTAACTAGTCATGTTGGGTCTATCAGTACTAAAGATCTTTCTTGAAAGTGTTCAGGGAGGATATCAAGAATCTCATCTTTTGGCGCCTCTAAGAAGTTTTCACCATTAGATGCGTCTTTTATTTTTACTATTTTAGAATCTGATACTGCCACAATTAACGTGGTTTTCACCATTAGTTCCTTGTTTCTTTTTATTTTTCAATTTTTGACTAAGAAACTTGATATCCTCCTCTGTCAGGTTCACACTCCTTGCATTGGTGGAAGAGGGATAGGGTTTACAAGCATTTAGATAATAGGCCAAAGTATAGTCATTGGGAAATTTCATGATAGGAGTAGAATCTAAATTGGTCCAATCAATAAGGTTAGGGTTCACAAAGGATAATGATTCATAGGTTTGTAAGAACAACATCACATCAGAATCAAGACTATTAACTGATAAGACATGTTCTGTTAAGTCGGCTTCTATAGCATTTAGACCATGAAGAGTTGAATCGTCATTATCAGGGTCATTGTTAATGATACAAAGACCTAACTCTAGTAACTTATCATTTGAGCTTTCTCTTTCTTCTCTTATCATATTGAAACTCATATCTTTTATCCTTTGAAGCTCTTCTAGACCTAGTAATACACCAATGTCTTTATCAATAATCCTAGGTATCACCATCTCATCCAATTTTGTGACAACATTAGTGTTATGGGAAGTGTTAGAACTTTCTCCTCTCTCTAATAGAGGTGAAAATTTATGAATTACATCTACCTCAATGTCCATGGTAGCATTAGACATGTGATCCCATTCATAATCATGTGATTCTGTGATATCATCATCAGGTTTGTTTAAAAACTCAGCACTGGTTATCTAATGTACCCTATTAGCCATTTGTGGGTCAAAGTGTGGTAAATATAGGACATGTGAAACTATCACTAATTTCCCCCAGTTCAGATGTGAATCTTGTTGTTGAGGGATTTATTCATGAGATTCTTCTGGTTGTTGGACTTCTAGAGACTCTTCTTCCTCCTCCTCTACTTCTTGGACATTGGTTTGTGACAACAAAGGAACATGATGCTCTAGTTGTTCTCCAAAAGTAGGTACATATCTTTCAGCTCCTTGATAGTCTGGGTCCTTAGTACCAATGTGTAGTAATCTTTCATATGTCCAATGTACAATCTATGTTTCTTCCTCTTCTTCATCACTTCCTTTATCAAAGATTGGACCATGTCTTGAGGTGGGGTGCTATGAATTGTTATTGAAACCTAACCCTATTTTTTCTTTGGTGTCTTTGAATTCCATGCTTATAGGCTCAATGAGTCCTTTTCTCTTATCTCCTAAAGTTCCCTTCCCTTTATATCTCATTTGTTTGAAGATGTCATAACCTTTTCCATACTTTTCAGGAGATATCTCAACATGTTTTACTTCATTTTATCTTTTTTCCTCTTTATAGATCCAAGCCAAGACTGCTTTATCTTCTTTTTCATTCTCTTGAGAAGTAGAGGCTCTAACCATACCAGCTAGTTTATGAATGTCTTTTTCTTTTGATGTCGCAGGTGTAAAAGATGGTGAGGGCTTCCCATATGATCTTGGAGACACTAGAATATTAGCCAATGATGGTGTCATGTCTATTTTGTAATCCCCCATGCTAGTTTCTTCAAGTTTTAGTGTCTTTCCAAAGCTTCTCATCACCATGTATTTCTAGGTTTCAATGGGGAACTCTTTTGGGACTTCCTTATTGCGAGGAACTATATTGTCTACTTTAACATTGTTTCAAGTGTAGCTTGCATCTACAGGAATTGTTACTTCCACCCCATTGTGTAATAATTTGATGCATTGGTGGTAAGTAGATGACACATCTTGCATTTCATGTATCCAAGGTCTTCCTAGTAATATGTATAGGCCAATGGTAGATCAAGAACTTGAAAAATTATATTGCGTTCAATTGTTCCTATTAGACTTTTGGATGATATTTCCTCTTCATCATAAGCCTTGATGGTTATCTTACTTCTCAAATTAATTGTTTGTTTTGAAAGACCCATTTTCATGATCAGATTGAGAGTACATATATTCAACGCTGCACCTCCATCTATCAATACATGTTTTACATGGTGTTTATGGATCAAAAATTCAATGTGAAGGGGTTGATTATGGGGATGAGTCAAATATTTTTCATCTTCCTCTAAAAATTAGAGGTAATGTTGAACTGATATGGGATTGACCATTGCCTAGAACTTGTCCACATCTATATCTTTTGAAACATTTGCAGAATGTAGGGCTTGTTCAAGAACTTCCCTATGCACTGAAGAGATCTTTAATAACTCAAATATAGAGATTTGACCCGAGGTCCTTTGCAATTTGTGTACCAATTTATAGTTAGCATATGGTATAGGAACTGTTTGTTTGGACGTTGTTGGTTTATTAATTGTGACAACATGTGTTTTAGAGGGTGTTGGCTATTTAGATGATGAATTAACCCCTTTAATCATGATTTGTGCTTGGCTTGAGTTGCCATGTTTGAATGTGTTGACTTGTCTTTGACACCTTTGATAGTGATCACATTGATTGATTTTCTTTTTATGTCCAACATATTAATAATATTATGATTATGAGAATAGGTGTAATTGACTTCATTTCCCTTTCCTTTAGAGGCTTCTCCTTTTTCATAGTTGGGAAATGGTTTATTATATGTTGTGCGATCTTCATTATATGTATGTCCTTCCACTTTGATCTTTCCTCCCTCAATGAGATCTTGTATAACTTGTTTGAGCTTAACATAGTCATTAGTATTGTGTCCTTTATTCTTATGGAAGTCACAATAGGCATTATCATTCCACCACCTTGGTTTTAGTTCTAGTTCCCATGGTTTTGACTCCGTTATAGTGAGGATTTTGTTATCCAAGAGAGTCTTCAAAACTATCTCAAGAGGTTCTCCCAATGGAGTAAATATTATTTGTGGTCTAAACGTCCATGGTTTACTCTTGTTGGTATCAGTGTCTACTCTTTCTATTGTGGTTGTTACCTTAGCTTCTTTACTTGCTTGTAGGTTTTTTGTGAGATTAAACACAGATATTTTAGCATTTGTATTCAAGGCTTCCACCACTCCATCACTAACAACATTCTTTTTCTTATTCCACCATTTAGGTTTGTTGTTATAGTTATTAGATTTATTGTCACTTTGGAGTGTCATCTCCATTTCTTGACCATAATGTCTTCAACATGAATGGTTCTCTTTATCATTCTATTGAAACTAGGAGAATCTAGCATTTGTAGAGCATATTTCACTTTAGGTACTAAGTTATTGACCAAGATTTCCATCTTTTCATATTCGGGTATTGCTCTTGAGTACCTTGCAAAGATTCTCCTCCACCATTGCAAAAAGTGTGTGAAGGATTTGCCCGTTCGTTGTTTTGTGTTTCAAATATTCATCATGGTAATTGTGTGTTGTATGTTGTAGGAGTAATTTTGGACAAATCTTTGAATCAACTCCTCAAACGTTTGCACAATTGGTGTTAGTTTGGAGAGTCATTCCATAGAATTTCCACCTAGACTTCATGGACATAGCCTCATCAAGTAGGTTGGTTCATGCATGTATTCTATGCTTAGGGAACACATTCTCTAACATGGTCATGTGATTGTTTGGAGTGATTTATTCCAGCGTCAGAGGGTTAGAATTCCCTGATAGTGAGTTGGGAATCAAGAATATTTGTTTGGTAAAGCAACAACACAGTTTGGGATCAACTGTGAGAATCCTAAATGAAATCCAAGGTAGACTTCCAATTAAACTAAGAAACAACGATAGGTGGACTAGAAAGAGAAATAAGACCAGACTGAAGAGAAAAAAAGGGTATCCAAAACTATAGGGTTTCTGAGTCTGACACGTGTGCAAGTACCCTTTGTCCTAGATACGACTAACCAGATGCAAGATTAGATTTGCGAAATGCAATCTTGTGCTTCCTAAATATGAGCTTGTTTACTAGATGAGAGCTAGGAATGACCAAAAGAAATCTTTTTTCCCAGATCTGAGCTAGGACTGACCAAATGCAAGCCTCTGATGAGTTTTTCTAGTTTTTGCCACTTTGTCTCAAACGTGAATTTTTTCTAACTCCAGAGTATGTCTGAGGATTTCCAAAGTGTTTCTGAACAACATAGATGTCTGTGATTGTCAAATATGTTGTTTTTTTGGGGGATTTAATTTTTCATTGCAATTTTGACACATCAAGCAAGTTTGTTAAAGGACCAAACACACACTTATTCCCTAAATTCTAGGCATAGATTGAAAATATTTTCTCATAGACTCAGGTACACACTCACATGCTAATTAGAATACAACCATCACCAAGAACACAATAAATCTAGTCATGATGTTGTATTATTCGACTCCAAATGCAAGTGAGGGCACAAAATGACAAGTATCTTGGGGAAATTACTATTTTTCTTGCATGAAGATTATCACCTTTTGGAGATAAATCGAGTAGTTTCAACTAAAAAATGTTGTTTAGGTTTGGGCATCCATTCACAACCATCCCTTGTAGAATTTCACAAGGAAAAATTATGGGCGAATAGCCCTATGAGTACTTAAATGTGTGTAGTCTCGCAAGCAAGATTCAAGCGGCTCCACTCCACGCACATCTAAGCATGTCCAAGGAATGATAGTCAAAATTACAATGACAAAACCTATTATTTCTTCTGAGGCTTTGGCCTTCAAGGAATCATTTTGATTATAGTGAGATGGAAGGGCTTTCGTTCACCTGTCCTCACTTGGGTCATTCCCGGGAGATTTTTTCTTCAACTGGTAGGCCCTCTAATATTTTGATAGCAATAAAAAGGATTGGCAGCTTAGGAGTCTATATTTCTTATTCTACATAAAGAAGAAGAGCATACTCTCCTATCCATGTCATTTTCTCCTATGAAGCACATCATGCAAGTTCTTTCCCTCTAATTATCAAACTCAAAACCTAGTCCTCCATATTGAGTTTCTAATTTTCCAACTTGGGAAAAGAGCATAATCCTCTAGTTGGACTAAGAATCAATTCAATTCTGATAATTAAGTTCTTATTTAAAGAATTTGAATTTTGAGCAATTTAAAAGTTCATTTCCTCCAAATTCTATACAAATCATAACTTGATGTTTGAGGTTCTAATTTTCCATGAAGGAAAAGAGCATACTTCTCTAATCAAGTTATGAAATGGTAGAAAGTGTGTTAAATTCCTATAAATTGCAATAAACTTAGGTTGATCGCATGAGACAACCTACAAAGCCACTTGTTAGTAGTTTTTACTCCATCTTCTTGGCTAAAGAATTCTTTAACAACGTCCTACAATAACTCAGTAGGCTACTTAAATGAACAATTTCATCCAAAAACATGAAAGGTTAGCTAATTAGTTATCAAATTTTCAAAACATGTCAGAAGACTAACCAAATGTGATTATATTTCCCTGAAGCGATGCAAGAATTACCAAAAGTGATTAAGGATCCTAAATGTGTTCCTTTGCACTAAATTTGATCTGGGATTTACGAGATGCGAGCCTTTACCAAAAATGATCCAAGATTTCTAGGATGCAATGCAGGATTTACAAGATGTGAGCTTTGTTTCGAGATGTGATCTTTTGTAACTTAAGGTGATCCTTTGCTCCTAAATGTGATTATGCATATAAAAATAGAGAACAAAAGAAGGTGAATAAATGACTCAAAATGGTGAGAAATTTGGTGCTCTGCCCCATGGTGGACGCCAGAAATGTGTGTGTGAATATTGTACCTGCAAGTTGCAACACAACACTTCAATATGTCATTATATTAATGGTTAGAACTATGAAAATTGAAGGAAAAGCATAAGGAAACCATCAAAATTGACATATTGCTTCCTATCTAAGAAGAGTGTGATCTAAGCTATAACTGCCCTTAGATTATGCATAAATCAGTGACATATTCAATCCTAGAAAGGAAGATTCAATGAGAAATGAAGCTAATTGTCATGCAAAGGTTCATTTTAGAGAACAAACGAAGATTATTTAATTATCTATGTGAGATTATGAACTAAAATGGACAACATAAGAGTGCATTTAGAATTCTAGAAATTAGAGCAACATAAGAGTGTAATTGAAATTCTAAGATTAAGGGCCAATTGAGCTCAAAATTCAATCCTTTTATAGAAGAATTTGAGAGATGAGTGGTTGAGATTGATTTGTGAAGAGAGGTGGAGATTGAATCTTTGGTGATCCATGTGAGTGAACTCTCATTGGCTTATGGATTGACTTTCCATGTGCAAGTGATGAGTTCTAATTAGAGAATTTATTTAATTCCTTTTAATTAATTACTTTAGCCAAGGATTTAATTGGGTCGATTTGATTTAAATAGGCCAAGGTAATTAATGTGAGTTAGTGATGAAATCACTTTGATTTAGGAAATTAAATTGATTTTGATGGATTATGCCAATAATTGAATAATTAAATTGGCATAATTAGGGGTATGATCACATTTAGGGAAAATAGGGTATCTAGTTAAAGTAGATCAAATTAGGGTGGTTACAGTATGTTCATAGTTGAATATAATTATGAAGATTTTTGGTTCGTGAAATAGTGAATAATGTTTTGTATCAAACAATTCCGGTGTGTTAAGAGACCCATCAAACTGAATTAATTTATATAAATAATTTTGTTAAATTTTTTAATATATATCTTCTATCTCTGTAATTCTATATATATATATATATATTTTAAAGCGGTGGGGCGAGCTGAGCTCCCCCAACCTAAGATGGGTGAGCTCCCACCGTAGCTGAGCTGCTGGGTGAGCCTGCGGTGAGCCGTAGTGCAACTCGTTGCGGTGAGATGCCACTATGTTGAGCCGCAGTGCGGCCTGTTCACAGCAAGCTGCGGGCCAAGCTCGCCTGTGGTGAGCTGGGAAGCCCGAGCTCCCCTCAAGGGGAGTGTTTATTTTATTTTATTTTTTATTAATTAATTAAATTAATAAATAATTAATTTATTAAAATTTAGAAAAATTGGATCAGTTTTTTTTAATTATTATTATTATTTATTAATAATTATTTAATAATGCTTTATTAATTCATAATAATTAATATTTGATTATTAGTTGATTAAAGCATTATGTTTTAAAGTGTATCTCTATTTTTTTTAAATATATCTGATTATTCTTGCTTGTAATGGAATTGGTTTTGATTATGATTAAATGTACATGTGTGTATGGATGTGTATGAGGATTATGTTTTTAATGGATTGTTTCTTAAATCATGTTACTTTGTTGATGTCAAATTGGGATGGGATAAGTTGGCTTATGAGGGTAATACCAAAGGCTTGGGGATGTTAATTGTTGTTATCAATCATGTATGTATATCTTTGGTGGTCTTGATTTTTATTTTTTCTGACATTTCTAAGTTTTTTTTAGCTCATATGTGATCCTTGGAGTATATTGTGTTTTGTGGGTATATATGTGTTCCTGATGTTTTATGGAATGAATTAAGGGTATTTTTACCTTGTGTTATTGTGGTTAGAGAACCAATATGAGTTCCTTGTGGCTTTATGGAACTGATTTGATCATTATAGTTTATGAGCTTTATTTATGGTTTTGAACGTAGGGTAGGATTATCTAAGGGTGTAGAGGGGGTGGCTTACAATAACCAGTTGGAACCCATAAGTCGCTGCTAAAACAAGTTATTGTAAGTTACTTAATCAAGTAAAAACATTAAACATTAAATGAAGTTTAAAATGAATTAATAATACTAGTGTGCCTCATCCATACCTGAGCACTAGTACAGGCTAGGATGGAGAGTAAGATGATGCCTGCTCATTCAGTGACATGGATTTCTCTAGCATAATTGGTAAGCTCGTCTGTATGAGAGGTTTATCGATGCCGCATATGGTCACTTGAGTGTCTGGGTTCCTGGAGACTTTCAGGATGAGACTCAAGGGTTGGACGTATGTAATGACACTTACCTTTATACATATTAGATTTCCTACATTTTATTGTGTGCCTATGGTAGAGTTAGTAGTATACCTTGTGATAGAGAGCTTTCAGGACCCCTTGTTATGTCTTTGTTCTTTCTTGGATTGTTATCTGAGTCGGGTCTAATGTTATCTCCTCAGCATGGTGGGAGTGGACATCCAGGTTACACAAGGTTGGGAGGTAGTGATCCTCTTATCATTTGAGATTTTGGCATTCATGTACCAGTGTTGAATGATCCTTGGAGCAATTACATTCTTCTCTTGCATTGGTGGAGATGTGTCCTCATTTTTCATATATAGTATTTTGTATTTTGTATCATTGTATCGAATGTGATACCTTTCCAGAGATGTTGTATATGTCATTTGTATATGAATTATGAGTGCATACCCTGTGACTTGTGTAGTGGATTCTATTTCATTATGTGTACCTTATGGTATCAGATGTATTTATGTATTCACTTATGGGGTGATGCATTTATTATTCATCTGCATATGAGAATTTTTGTACTTTTAATTCATCTAAATAATTATTCAATATTCATGTAATTCTACGTTATGGAACCCTTGAGGAATGTAGTCTGAATTTGAGTTACATTTATGTGTATGTATTATTTAATTTTTTATTGCTTCCACATGTATAATCATTATTATGTGTGTAAACTTTAAAAAAATATATATGTTGTAAACTTAGTAACAATTTTTAGGTTAATTTCTCTTGGGTTCCCTAGCGAGGCATTACAATTATTGTATTGGATGCTAAATTTTCAAAATTTTTGTTGCATTCATGAGTGATCGGAGATAGGAAATGGAAGGATCACTTGAATCATGTGCATGCCATCCTCATTTTTCATTGGCCTACATATCTCTAGATTGCATACTGGGTGGAAGAGTACCTGGAAGGTCTCCAAAGAATAAGACCTATATGGAAGAAGAGGCACATGAAGAGGCTCTTGGAGAAATTTGAGAGAAATAATTTCTTTTATCATATTGGTGGCCTTATTGTTCTTTTTCATGTTTTATGTTTTTACAAATACTATTAAAAGTTGATTATAGTTATGAAATGATGTATTGTAATGGTCTGAATCTTTTTACCTCTCCTAATTTTGTATAAAGGAGAGATCAGAACTAGAATGATAAAAGAGGATAGATACGAGGATATATACAACACAAAATACATAGGCGAACAAAATTTGTTGATCAAAATGTACTTATTTTGGTTTTTAAGATAATATAAGATATCCAATTTTCTCTTCTTTCAATTATTTGTTGGTTTTATTGAAGAAAATATTGCTTAGTTGTCTCCAATTTGTTCCCTTTAAAATTATTTGAATCAAAGTGTCATCGATATTTCTGCTTTATCAAGTAGCCTTTTCTACTTTATGTGTTTCATTTGTATGGTTCTTGCACCACAAGATTAAATTCATATAATTTGATCACAGTAATTAAAGGGGAATGAATGGATTATTAAAGAAGAATTGAATTATATTACATATTTTCATGTTTATATACCATATAAACACTCATATGCGAAGTAACTAAAATTATAGGCAAGAAGCAAGATAAAATATTGACTCTGTAGCCCTGGATAAGACACTAATCACAATAAACCTTCATTATATTAAAACTCAATTCACTCTTTTATAAATTGAAAGTTGTGGGAGGATATAAGTCAAGGATAGTTAAAATAAGAAGTAGAAGATAAACAAAAGTAAGATAGTTGTATATTAGAATAAAAAAACAAGAAGCTATGAAGGATCAAGCAATCAGTTAGTGAATCAATCTATTTCAAGGGTACATGTCATTTTGAGATAGAGTAAGATACAAGTGGAATATATAAATTTGGTATAAAAGCATCAACTTGAAGCTTCGGTTGGTGAGAAGGTGCACCTACCTAGGTCCTGCAGAGCCTGAAGTGCAGAGGATTCTAAGCACATTTGGTTAAGCATGTTTTTTGGCCAAGTTCGTTTGAGAAATTGATCATAGAGCATGGCATACTCTTAGAAATTTCTAATCTGTTGATTTGGGAACCAACAAGGACCTCCATCATAATATTTAAGTTTTACAAATGTAATTTTATCACCAGTAATGATTTGAACATCCACTGTCAATCAACCATTCATCCTTATTCCTTCTAACATAATTTGCATTCTTAGTGAATCCATTAGATCCTAAACAAATGTTAGAAATATAAAATCTAGGTTATTTTTCAACCAAGAATAGGCAATCTTGTTGATCTGATTCATCATCTGATATGCTGGCATTTTCATTAACACAATAGGCTTTCTTATTGAATCATTTGAACTTCTATTTTGTTCCTTTTTCTAGACACCTAGTTTCTATATGATCAATCTTTCAACATCTAAAAAATTTAAGAGATAATTGTATACACCTAAAAATGGTCAAATTAAATGTTAATTAAATTGAAGCAATTTAATTAATTAAATCCAAATTCCTCTACTATATAATGAAATTAAATGTTTTACTATATAGTTCACTATTAATTAATTAATTCTTCCATAATTAAATCAAAATCCAACACATTCATATCATATACCACCTCATTAATTCATCACATAACACATCATTCATGGCTAAAGTAATTAATTCTTTTGAATTCATTAAATCCTAAAATATCTCACCAACCACAAAAGGACAAAATCAAATTCAACCAATGAGAGACAAGGTACAAGATCACATGGATCACTAATATCATTTTATATCCTAGCCATTCATTTCTATCATTCAATCTTGACCATTCAAGGAGGACATATCATCCCCTTAACTCAAACCACATCTTGATCATGGTTATCTATAAATCACCCCCATGGCCTTGGGAAAATCCTATAAATAGGTAGCATTCTTAGATTAAATCCATCTACTATCATTTAGAGTAATTTTATAATGATTGTTTGTGCATCCATAATCATTTGAGCATCATCATAATGATAATTTTAGTTGCTTTGTGTTTAGTTTAGTTGGATTTCATATTTAATCTTTCATTGTTCTTCATCATTTCATCTTAATATTACATCATTTTAGATTAATTGTTCATCAATTGCTTGCATCATCATCAATTCCCATCTCCTAAGTTGTCATCTATGATCTTTTATTATAGCTGAGAGATAAATCAAATAGATCCTTAGGATTAAAGAAAATGAGATGCTCTTGAGTGTTTATTTCATGTTTTTTCAATTTCTTATCATGATTTTATTTAAATGCTCATACTAATGTTTCCTTGTTTTTTGTGTGACACAAATTTTTACTTATAGTAACATACCTTTGTATTTTCCAGTACCTTTCTTCAATTTTCTTGTGAAATTTTCTTCTATCTCATCAGAACTCTCACTATCAAGCTCATCCTCTATTTTTGTGGATTTAAAGGCGATTTCAGATTTATCCTTCTCTTTTCCAAATTCTCTCATCTCAAAAGTCGACAAGGTGCCAAATAACTTTTCTGTAGTAAACTTCTTCGGATCATAGACTTCCTCAATTACAGAGATCTTGTCATTGTAACTATCCAATAGGGTCATAAGAATCTTCTTCATAATATTTTCACATGTCAGAGTACCTCCTTGATTTGTGACTTCATTCACAATATTTTCTACTCTTTGAAAATAGCTTGCAATGTATTCTCCTTCTTCCATTCTCATATGTTCATATCTATGCTTAGCAGTCAACTTCTTTGACAATTTAACTCTACCATTTCCTTCATATATCTCTTTCAAATTTTCCCAGACTTCATAAGCAATGTTCAACAAAATAACTTTTGTCAACTCAGTTTTTGATAAAGCGGTAAAGATAACATACCTTACTCTTTCATTTTCTTCATGAGCCAAAATATCATCTATATTAGTAGGACCATTTATCAATGCAACATATTTTGTCTCAACAACTTTCCAAGTAGTATAGCTTAGGGAATTTAGGTAACCTCACATACGCACTTTCCATAAACTATACTTGAATCCATCAAATATAGGAATAGACAATTTGTGTGCCATTGGATCTACCTCAAGTGGTTAAGCTCTCCTCTGAGGAATCAAAGCTCTAATATCAATTGTATAACAATAATGATTAACTAAGAGTGGGATGAATCAATTATCATAAAATATTTTCATTGACTTAATCAATTCAGTGCAAAATTAATTCAATAAGATAAACATAAAAAATATAAACTTGAAAGCACAAAGGAACACCAAATACAATGAACACCATATTTACATGGATAACACAAGATGGGAAAAACCACAGAGAAACTAATCTCATGAATATAAACACCATTTAAGGTCCATTTTATAAGGCTCATTATCAGTATGTTCAATGCAAGTAAGGCCCATTTTTTGTTGGCTCAGTATCAATCAGGATAAGTTCCCTAAATACATAAACTAGCCATCACATTTGAAACTTAGCTAATTTCCTAAATAACGAATAATGAGAAACAATTCCACCATTATAAATACTTCATCTGCAACACTGAAGAATAATCTTTTATCATCAATTGTATAGATTCATACAATGGTGTCTAAATATCTTCACTTCAAGTTTGCAGCACTCGCATACATACATCATCATTGTTGAAAATAAATGATCCTCTATATATACTGTTCTATTCATCAGTGTACGCCAAGCACAAAATCAACTATCATTTTACAAGTTGGACACATAAAATTTGAAATAGGTTGGACCAAGATATTCCCGAAGTGAAAGGAATGAAACATGGACCACACCAAAATCTCCTCGCTCAATGCAACACACTAACCACTTCTCACATCATCTAAAGCCACCGAATAAGATATATACATTGCAATGTACAATATGTTCCTTAACCACAATAACTGATAACCAGATAGGACTAGACCTAAAATAAAGTGTCTCAATATGTTACAACATGAATGGGACTAGGATAAACACAACCAAAGATCAAAAATTATCTACAACATCATCTAAGTATGCTAATTATGGATCAAAAAAAAAATCACAATAATCATCAAATATGTTGACATCTATGACAACCATTAATGACAACAACAATAATCACAATCACATTCCAACATAAGTCACCGTGGGTGAAATATTCCTAGATCTAAGTCACCTAGGGTGATATACTTCTCCCAACAATGGAAAAAATTAGGACTAGAGGTCCAGAATGTAGAGAATAAGTCAAAATTTGGACCTGATTGAGCATGACTAGGCATAGGAGGCCAAGAATGCTAAATTGAGGCTTATGTAAGAAATAAATTGTATGTGGATGCAATTTATGATGTTACACTTAGTTACACAAGACTATCTTCATGGTATAATCATCATCCTTGGTTTGAACTAGTATCTCAAATGTTTGAGGAAGGTCATGGTCACTCTTCCTTGAAGACTTCAACATTTCATGATGAAAAAGTAACACCGATTAATATAATAAATAAGAAATTATTAAGTTGTGATATTCAATCAGCGATAATATAGAATAGTTCAGCAAGTTCAAAACCAAATATTATTCAAAGACAATATACAATTATTATTAAAAGAAATAATTTATCTATGAAGGGGTACAATCATATTAAGGGTTGTGACCCTTCCTCTTTTAAGGATATAAAAAGAGAATAAAAAATACATATAGGTGGGTACATATATGGTGAGATGAAAAACATATAGCAACACCGAAAACTAATACATACTAAGTAAAAGACATCGATAGTAGACAAGATAAATAAATATAAACCACAATAGTATGTACAAAAAATTGGGAGTATGTAATATTGTCAAGAAGATATAAGGCATCTAACTATCAACAGGGGGTACTCTTTCAAAAACACTATAAAAGAATAGTTGGTGTAATTAATTTTTCACCTAATTACACTTTACTTAAGCTTAATTAGGATAATGCATAACATAGTATTTTTAATTTGAGACACCTAGGATTTTTCACCTTTATTTGTACATTGTGTAGGATAGTAGTTATCACATTCCACCTTATGTGTTCTCTCCACCTTTAGTGCACTTATCACATTATCATCCTCCACATGTTGCACATACTTCACTACACAATGGAGGATGATCCACCTTTGGTAGACATGTGATTCATCCTTGTGTGGGTGATAAATTATCTCCTCCTTATCATAGTATTTTATTTCCTTGCCTATATAAGCAGGCTCATTATGTACTTTTTGATTTATCAATATTATAATTCTTGCATCTTGTTGCAATTGTCTTGTCATTATCTTGTGGAATTTGTAGTGATCTTTCATTTAATCTTGGGGTTTTTGTAGAGTCATCTAAAACTCTAACATGGTATCAGAGCTCTCTTGGCGTGAAGACTCCTCAAGAGTAGAAAATTTGGCTTGATTTAAGTGTGGGTGCAAGATAAGGTTATTTGTTCATTATCATTGTGTATGGGAGACTATTTCGGTAAATTTTGACTATAAATTTACCTATATTTGGGGAAATTCAAATCCAAGGCAAACAATTTTTTTGCACAAGAAGGTCGTACGACCCACCTACGCACTCAATACTATCATAAAAATTATTATTTTTGCATATTTTTTTATTTAAATTTCATAGACTGGTTTTTCTAGGAATGTTTTTTGGCAAAAATATTTGTTTCAGGATTGCGCCCCTGCATCTATGTTTTCTGTCAGTATTTCACATAGATCATAGAGTGACCACGATGAGGAGATCTACAGTGACCATCAAAATCCACATAGAATTGTACTGGCTCAACATTTATGCATTCTTTGATAAGGTGTCTATGACATTTTTAATATAATTTTCATTAAAGTTTCCCACACAGCTCATGTGGGACTAATCTCCCACAAGCATCCCTTCCATAGGAGGTAGTGCAACTGCCTATTCTACTATCACCACCTGCCCCAAGTGACCCTCACCCAAATTGATACACCCAATGATATCTGACTATGTCACACAACACCATAAAAACCCCTCCACGCGATGAAGTCATAAGCCACGACCATAGCATGCCATGTCAGCCCCTGTACCACATCATCGCTACATGCACAAACCAAATTAAGACACGGGTCAAAGTGACACATCATTGTGTGAACATTCAGTAGGAATAGTAAGCGTACGAATCCCACTTGACAAGTGATGTCATATGCTAAGTCATAAGTCACGAGTTTAAAATTGATGGTCGTTTGACCATCATCTACAAGAGTTGTCTTTTTCTGCGACAACCTTTTGACCGTCAAATTTATTCCTACATGATTAAAAATTCTAACCCCTCACCATTTGAGTTTTTTGAATTGTAGTTCAACTTTGGAGGCTCATATCTTGCTCATCTTAAGGCCTTTTTTCGAGCAATTTTTTTGTTTTGTTTTGGGGTAGAATTTTGTGAACTTCACAGTAGTGTAGGTATTTTTGGATTTTAGTGGACACATTATTTATAATTTATAATTTTTCATGACTATACCTATCAAATTCTCAATTTTAAAGCTTCTAGGGCTTCATTTAGGCTCATATGGACACATTTTTAGGTTCAATTTTTTATAAAGTACATGATTTTTCATCTACTTCAGTGTTTTTCTATTAAATAGTAGTCATTATGAGTGGACATATCACTTTCAACACTTGATCTATTTTGACCTACTTTGGCACTTGTATTTTCTTGTATCTTTGATGAATCTTGTGCATTATTCGTTAGAGTTTTCTTTAGCCTAATTTTGGTATTTTAATTACTAAAATCAAAAGTCTACTTTGCCTTGTTTTGCAAAGTGTATTTTGATGGTTAATCAAATCATTGATCTCAATTTGAGAAGTTTATCATTGATGTAATCATGGGTTTTGCAATACATCCTTTTTTTATAACTTTGACTAAGGGTAATTATGAGTCATGGGAAAAAATAATCATCACACATTGTAGATGGCTTAATCTCTTGGCTCATCTTTACAGACTCATTCCAAAGTCAAATTTGTGGTGGAAGCAATCAATTTGGAGAGATAAGAATAATCATATCAAAGGATTGATTGGTTTGAGTCTTTTTTTAGATTTTTCTATGATATCTACTCTAATTTTGAAGGTATTCAATGCCCACACACATTTTGGATAATTATTTCAAATATTTTTGGAGATCCACATGTTCCTCCTTTCCTAGAGGATCCTATTTCACATTGCCTCCTTCCACTTTATGATGTTGACAATATTCACTTTGATGATGATAACTTAGAGGAGATTGAATATTTTACAACACTTGAGAGTTATGATGATCCAGTGACTCGGCCTACAACTCCTAATTATCTAGTTGACATCACACATTCATCTTTTGTAGGTGATTCCCATGAGTCATTGTAAGAGATATCTATTTGTCTTCCTGATTGGGATTCCTACTTGTCAAACATTGGTTCATTTTTTGTGGAGTCTTACATTTCAGATTTGGGAGACATAATTGAGGGGCTTTCTTTTCTCTTTGATAACATATTTATCATAGTCAAAGATTCATCTACATTGTCTTCGGAGATTGGCATTCACGAGTCTCTTCCTTCTCTTCATATGTCACATTTATTGGTTCAGTTTGATCATTCTTATGTGACAACTTTTCAAGCTTAGAGACTCCCATTTAGTTTTCATAGGCATTCCTATTTGATGATAGTTGTGCAAAAAATGTTGTCACTTCATATTTGTAATTGATCTTGTTCACAATCAGTTTCTATTGGTTCTGTGTTTGTCACCTTCCATTGTGATTGGGAATGTTCCTGATTGGTTCATGGAATCTTCATCATCCAAGGACATGGCGACACATGAATAGATTTTAGAGATAACATAATGATACTAAATTTGGATTCTATTTCCTAATTCCTATACAGAATGGGAAGTATTCCTGCATTTATACTTGGTCTATCTTCTTTCCAAGGGGATAAATGTTGTTTGTAGGCATTGGAATATGTTTTGCCTTCAAGCATTCACCAATTTTTTCATGAGATTATTCAATATGGGGGATATCATGTATCCTTATTTCATTCCTATGGAGGGATACTTGATTTTATATACATGATGTATATATTCCTTGGGGGGTCTTGAGTACTCCATCCACGTATCTTGTTTATTTCTCTCTTTTGGAGGGGATTATTTTACCATGTGGTTTTCTCCCTTTCTCTACTTTATGATATATTTATTGTATTGAATTTCATATTGTACATGGGTACCTAGCATGGCCTAGTGGTTGGGACCCATCTTACATTGTGTTTTTAAGTGAATTTCCCTAAGTTGCACTTAAGGGGGGTATTGGCGTAATAAATTATTCACCTAATTACACTTTACTTAAACTTACTTAAGATAATGCATAACAAATTAGTTTTTATTTGAGAATCATAGGAGTTTTCACCTTTATTTTCACATGGTGTACAATAGTATTTATCACACTCCACTTTATGTTTTGTCTCTACCTTTAGTGTACTTATCATATTATCATCCTCCACAAGTTGCACATATTTCATTGCACAATGGAGGATGATCCACCTTTGGTGGACATATGATTCCACCGTGTGTGGGTGATATCTTATCTCCTCCTTATCATAGCCTATTATTTCCTTTCCTATATAAGTAGGATTGTTATGTACATTTTGATTATTTTTATTAGCAATATTATCATTCTTTCATTTTGTTACAATTGTCTTTCCATTCTATTGAGGAATTTATCTTGGTCTTTCACTTGATCCTAGGGGTATTTCTATTCTGATAATTCATCATGTTTATTAGATAACATATGTTATTTATATATCAATCTATATAATGATCAATGCTACAACTATGTGATTTTATAATGGATGACTAAATTTTTATGTGAGTGTGTACAACTTTTTTAATCCTATCTTGAAAGGAAGCACTTGAGGTGTAAGAAAATGGAGTTGTCAAAGCTGCATAATAGGCCATCCTATAATGGGCCAGAGGGTCTTTATGCCAAAGAGCCAATGAACCTACATAAAACCTTTCCCCAACTACACAAGATGGTGTATGCTTTCTAGAAGATGAGGTAGGATGGTGAAAGAAGATACAAGCCACCAAGTGAGAGGGTTATGGTAAACACCCCTCTTGGAATTAGTATATAAATAGATTTGATTGAGATCATCATTTCTCTTCTTCCCAACTCTAATATTTTTGTGGAGTGTTATATTGTGGTGACTGATCAGGAAATTACTATCCAGGAAAGTGCTTTACCTTTTTGCAATGCGTGGCTGATTTTTTTGAGGCTTATTTTTGGCCAATCTATGGGCTGACTTGTTCTAACCCTAAAGTGACATAAAGATTGTATAAATTGTCTTAGGATTAGGGTTTTAGGTTATGTTGTATGTTTTATGGTGGTATTAAGTTGTAAGGTATTTGCACATTACGATCAAATTGTAATCACTGGATAATAATAAGAGTGGACTTTGTTATTTGGTGGACGTAGCCCAGGGATTGGGTGAACCACGTTAAATCTTTGTGTCATGTGTTCTCTTCTATTTTGATTTATTATTCTCTGATATTGGTTATATTTTTGTATGTAATTGTTATTTATGTATTGTTAATCCTAACAAGTGGTATCATAGTGAGGTTGTCTTTAGTTATCCTCTGTAGGAAGATCTCACGGTTGAGTATCTCTATCAGAAGGAATTATGATGACCATTGGGAGGAGTGGCCAAGAAAGATGCAACTATGTCTTAGAAGGATTGGGATATTTTGGATAGAAAGGCATTGGGTAGCATTCTCTTATGCCTGGCACAATCGGTGACATTTAATATTACCAAATCAAAGACAACTAAAGAGTTGATGGAAACCCTAGCAAAGTTGTATGAAAAGCCTTCCGCTTTGAATAAGGTATTTCTTATGAATCATTTATTTAATATGAAGATGGTAGAAGGTGGGTCAGTGACTGATCATTTAAATGAGTTTAATACAGTTACTAGTCAATTATCTTCTGTGAGTATAAATTTCGATGAAGAAATTAGGGCTCTTTTGATTCTGTGTTCTTTTCCAAAAAGATGGAGTAGCTTGATAATGGTTGTTAGTAACTCTATTTATAATTTAAACACCCTAAAATTTGATGATGTTGTTGGTGTTATTTTGAGCGAGGAAATTTGTAGAAAAATCTCAAGCGGATCTACATCAGGTAGTGCTTCAAATGCATAAAGTAGAGGTAGAACAAGAGATAGAGGAAACAAATCTAGAAATCATGGGAAATGATGAGGAAATTCAAAAGGAAAGAGGTCTCAATCAAGAGGACCTAGCAACTGCTGGTACTGTGGAAAACTAGGTCATAAGAAGAAAGATTGTTGGTCTCGGAAGAATAAAGAAGGAGACAAACAAGAAGGAAATAAGGAGGCAAATGTGGTAAGTAATAAATTTGAAGATGATTTTTTGATTATTTCCCTTGAGAATGTTGATGATTCATGGGTTCTAGATTCAAGGGCTTCTTTTCATGCTACACCCCATAGGAGTTATTTTATTGACTATGTCCAAGGTGATTTTGGGCAAGTTTATATGGGAGATAATGAACCCTGTCAAATTGTTGGGAAGGGAAGAATTAAGATTAAGTTGCATAATGGGAATCATTGGCTACTACAAGAGGTAAGACATGTTCCAAGGTTGAGTATAAATTTAATTTTAGCAGGGCAACTAGGTGATGAGGGTTACATAGTTACTTTTAATGATAAAAATTGGAAGGTTTCAAAAGGTTCCTTAGTAGTAGAAAAAGGTGTGAAATTGGGAACCTTATATCCTTGTACAGGTAATGTTGTTCCTTCTACTTTAATTGTTATAGAGAAAAGTGAATGTTCAGGAACAGTTGCTACAGTTGAGTAGGTAGATAATGAAATAGTCGCTATGGATACTGAAATAGCACTATGGCACAACAGACTTGGGCACATGAGTGATAAAGTTATGAAATTACTTCACTCACAGAAAGTTTTACTAGGTTTGAAAGTAAATTTGTATTTCTGTGAAAGTTGTGTGTATGGGAAACAAAAGAGAGTTAGTTTCTTGAAGGGTGGGAAGGAAACGAAAGATGATAAATTAGAGATTGTGCATATAGATGTATGGGGGCCAGCTCATGTATCTTCCCTTGGTGGCTCTCTATATTATGTTACTTTCATTGATGATGCAACTAAGAAAGTCTGGATTTATTTCCTTAGGCAGAAATCTGATGTATTTGAAACTTTTAAAAAATGGAAAAGCTTGGTTGAAAATGAGACTAGTAAAAGATTAAAATGTCTTAGATCTGATAACGGTGCTGATTATTGCAGAAAATAATTTGAATATTATTGTTCCTCTAATGGTATTCATAGGCAAAAAATGATTCCAAGGACTCCACAAGAAAATGGAGTGGTTGAACGCATGAATAGGACAATAATGGAGCATGCAAGGACTATGAGAATGCATGTTGGGCTCCCTTTAAACATGTGGGAAGAGGTTGTAAATAGTGTTGTTTATTTAATTAACAAAGGTCCCTCTACACCTTTGGGTTGTGGTATTCCAGAGGAAGCATGGAATGATAAGAAGGTAAGTTATTCTTTTCTCAGAACCTTTGGTTGTGAAGCATTTGTACATACAGATTTTGAAAATAGAACCAAGATGGAAGAAAAATCAAAGAAAGGTGTATTTGTTGGATATGGCATTGATGAATTTGGCTATAGACTTTTTGATTTTGAAAATCGTAAATTGTAAGAAGAAGGGATGTCATATTCAATGAGAAAGTGTTGTACAAAGATCTGTTGCGACAACATGAGAAGAAAGACATTGATTATGTAGAGTTGGATGATAATCCAAAAGATAATGTTCCAGTAATTCCTTATGCTCCACAACAACAGAAACAACAAATACTGTGCACCCTAGTGAATGTTAGACGGTCAACAAGGCTATGTAGACCTCCAAATAGATTTTCACCTTCTTTGTATTCTATTTTATTAACTGATGTTGGTGAACCTGAATGTTATAATGAAGCTATGCAGGTGGATACAAAGCTTCAGTGGGAGTCTACAATGACAGATGAAATGGACTCCTTGCTGAAAAATCAGACTTGGGATTTATGTAAGTTACCTGCAGGTAAACGGGCTTTGCAGAATAAATGGGTTTACATGCTGAAAGAAGAAGATGGACATAAGAAAATATTTAAAGCCCAATTAGTCGTAAAAGGATTTGCACAAAAACATGGTATTGATTTTGACGAGATATTTTCTCCACTTGTTAAAATGACTTCTATTCGTACTAGTTTAAGTATTGTAGCTACTGAAGATTTGCATTTAGAGCAGCTTGATGTTAAAAAAAAAATTCTTCATGGTGATTTGAATGAGGAAATATATATGGTACAGCCACAGGGATTTGAGGTCAAGGGTAAGGAGAATTTAGTGTGCAGATTGAAAAAAAAGTTTATATGGCTTGAAGCAAGCACCTTGACAATGGTATATTAAATTTGATACTTTTATGAGTGAGAATGGATACACTCAATGTAATTCTGACCATTGTGTTTATTTCAAGAGGTTTGATGATGCCAGCTACATTATTGTATGTTTATATGTTGATGATATGCTTGTAGTGGCTCTAACATGGATCATATTAAGGGATTGAAACAATAGTTAGAAAAATCTTTTGTTGTGAAGGATTTGGGGGCAGCAAAACAAATCCTTGGCATGAAAATTTGCAGAGATAGGAAGAATAGAAAATTAACTCTATCTCAAGCTAATTATGTTGAAAAGGTGTTGCAGAGATTCTCCATGAAGGATGCCAAAGCTGTCACTACACTTTTTTTCTGGTCATTTCAAATTGAATAAGGAGATGTGTCCAAAGACACCAGAAGAAGAGGCTAAAATGTGCAAGATACCTTATGCTTCAGTTGTAGGGAGCTTAATGTATGATATGGTATGTACTAGGCCAGATATTGCACTTGTTGTGGGAGTCGTTAGCCGGTATATGAGGCACCCTAGGATTGAGCATTGGAATGCAGTCAAATGGATTCTCATATATTTGAGAAGTACATCCAATAAGTGTTTGCACTTTGGGGGCTCTACTACTACTTCTCATGACTATGTTGACTCAGACTTGGCAGAAGATATAGATACTAGGCGGAGTACTACAGGTTATGTATTTACTGTTGGTGGGACAGTAGTGAGTTGGATTTATCGGTTACAAAAGGTGAATGCTTTATCCACTACAAGGGCAGAGTATGTTTTTGTTACAAAGGCAGCCAAGGAGATGATATGGCTTCAATTCTTCATGGAAGAATTGGGAGATCCACAGGAGGATAAATATCTGTATTTAGACAGTCAGAGTTTCATTCATCTTGCAAAAAATTCTTCTTTGCACTCAAAGACAAAGTACATATAGTTGCGGTATCATTTCATTGGGTCAATTCTGGATGATGGGCAGTTAAAGATGGAAAAGATACATACTTATGATAATCCAGCAGATATGTTTACAAAGGTTGTGATGAGGGAGAAGCTGAATTCTTGTTCAACTTTGGTTGGTCTTCTAGATTGAATAGACTAACAGAACAACAGAGTCCAGGAAGGTTGGATCTAGTGGGAGCTTCACAGGGTAGCAGTTTTGCTACAGGATCAGTCTCCTAGTGGGAGAAGTGTTGGTTTATGTGGATTCTGATCAGTCCCCAAGTGGGAGATTGTTATATTGTGGTGACTAGTCAGGAAAGTACTATCCAGGAAAGTGTTTTACCTTTCTGCAATGCGTGGCAAAAAAAATTGAGGCTTATTTTCGGCCAATTTCTGGGTCGACTTGTTCTAACCCTAAAGCGGTATAAAGATTGTATAAATTATCTTAGGGTTAGGGTTTTAGGTTATGTTGTATCTTTTACGACGGTAATGAGTTGTAAGGGTTTTTTGCATTGCGATCAGATTGTAATCACTGGATAATAATAAGAGTGGACTTTGTTGTTTTGTGGACGTAGCCCAGGGATTGGGTGAACCACGTTAAATCTTTGTGTCTTGTGTTCTCTTTTGTTTTGGTTTATTATTCTCTAATAGTGGTTATATTTCTGCATGTAATTGTTATTTATGTCTTTTTAATCCTAACATGGAGTATTATTGATAATCTATGAATATAATGTGGTGCTTAAACCAAATTGTGTGTGTTTGTGTGTGGATATTTTTATATATTCATTTAAATTGTAGGATTCAAGTCTCGAGGTGGATTTTCACACAAATATTTAATTGGTGATATGTAACCCTAAGCCTAATTTGTTGTGATTGTGATTTTGGAAAAAAAATAGGAAGGGGTCATCACTATCAATTAGAGATTCAGTTTCTGAAAATATTATGAACTCATTCTATATTTCAAAACCAATAGTGGTGACATAACAATTCTAATTGTCTCTGTTGATTATCATATCATCACCAATAATTGTGTTATTCTAATTGAACAATTAAAACATGATATACATTCTTTTTTAAAATAAAAATCCTTTGCCTTTTTTGGTTGTAGAATTTTGGCAAACTAATCATAAAAATTGTGGAAAACTATTTCAAATTTCTTTTTAAAAAAATTGGATGATTGAATGTAATCCTCATTTTATATCTATGGAAGTTTGGATCAAGCTCTCAACCAATGTTTTTTTCACAGTAGTTAATGAAACAATGTATTAACAATTAGTTGGTATTTTGACTTATCTCACTACTACTAGACCAGATCTATGTTTTTTCTTTCTTGTTTCATGTCTAAATCTAAAAAGCAACATTGCCAAGCTACAAAACTAGTCCTTCAATATTTCAAAGGGTTCAGACATTCTATACAAGCAATTTGTTGACTATATGCTAACGAGATATAGTAATTATAATTGGGCTAATCATTGATACAAAGAAAGCTACAATAGGTTATATTTTCACTCTTGGCCCAAAAGTAATTAATTGTTAGAGAAAGCTCCAAAATGCAATTGCCTTACCTTTTAGTGAAGCAAAATATAAGGCAATAATCAAATACAAGTTGTGAGGCAATGTGGTTAAGAAGGATATTAGATAATATTCAACTGGATAAAACTGCATTGACCTCGCCCTGTGACAACCAAAGTGCTTTAGGATGGTGAAGAACCAAGAAGATTATGTTAGGACTAAACATATTCAAGTTTTTCATCATTACGTTGGTGAACACTCGATAATAAAGACTTTTGTCTTTGTTATTGTCCTATAGAGGACCAAATTGCAAACATATTGACTTAACCACTTGATATAAATTTGTCATATTTGGAGATAAACATGGAATTATATATAGTTTAGTCATTGGGGGTATTATATTAATGTTGGTATTGTATGATATATTGTTGCACTATGAGATTAGATTTATTTATTATTATTAGTGCATTATTGTAATTTGTTTCCTATGGGTTGTATGTGGCTGGTAACTTGTTTCTAAAAAATAGTAGTGGTTGCTACGTTCTTTGGCTTATATAATGTCATTCAATAATATTATCAACTCAAGAATACGATAATTATGTAAAAAATTTCAACACAAGATAAAGTATCAATCCTTTAAGTGAATATTCAATTTATATACATAAATAAGAGAAGTGGTCTCCTTCCATCAATGATGCATGGTCCACACTTCTAAAACAACATCAATACTATATCTAGGAAAGTAAATCACAATAGTAGAATTCTAATTGCTTCAATTATCTATATTGGCATAAGCTAAGTGGAATGAGCTAAAAAATGTATCAAGTAGAGGAATTAATTTCAATTGATATAAATAATCATTAGCAACATATTTTATCACCTCCAAAGAAGAATGTTTTTTCTCTAGAAATTTTGAAAGAAAAACAATTCAATTTTTTTTTGAGATATAAGTACTTTACTACATTATTTCAAAGTTAATAACAATTTTTTTTACAATTGAAAAAGAAGATTTATTTCATGTATTATTAATCTCTCCCTTTTAAAACAAGTTATTACCTTCCCTAGCTCTCTCTCTCTTTATCAAATCATCATAGACCCTTGGGCATTGACTTCGCATACACCTTACACTATTTTTGCACTAGAAGTTCTAGTTGCAATATGTATCTCAAGGTCAACCAAGAATGTTGAAGATTCAACTTGACAATGTTTTACTTTATATATTTACACTCATCAAATCATAACTTTTAAATGACTGAAAAGTATGTTTTCCTTCAATCAATTCTTAAAAGGTGTCTTAGAACCTAATTCATATGGTATAAGACCAACCAAATGCGAGGTAAACCAAATATATCTTACAAAAAATTTTTGAAGGTTATCACGTGTTTTGCCCTTTTGGGTCACTTGAATAGAACTAACTACTAGTGCATTGAATTATATTCTTAGGTATCTCTAGTTTGTGTTCAAAATCATATTATATGCAATTAAATGTTGTTTTTTTTGCTAAGAAATTGGCCGAATCCTTTATATTTTATTAGTATAATATATTTTATACTCCATCGAATGTAGGCACCGAAGGGAAAGAATGGAGGAAAGAAAAACCTCCAGTGTGGCCCAAGATGAAACGTCCTGCTCAAAATCATAATACAAATCGCACTAATCTGTGAGACATAATACAAATCACACTAATCTGCGAGACAAAATGAGGAGATGATCCTCATTTACAACTTTAAAACAAAATGCTTACAATCCCACATAGGCCTTGTGGTTAAGTATAATACAAATGACCCATTATCTGGGAAAAGTTACAATTTTAATATAATAATACATGGTTGGATTTTTCAACTATAGCACATTAACATGCCTTCTTCCTCCATTATCCAATCTATACCATATGACCATATGTGGCAGCTATCTTCTTTTTTTAGTTGCATCCTTGAACCTTCCAAATCAAAACAAAATCCTCCCTAACCCTAAATCAAGGGAATTAGAGTAATCCTTTAATCTTTGTAACAATAGGGTTAGTTACCATTTGAAAAGTAAGTTAATCAGAATCTAACACCATAACATGATCATGTTAGAAGACATCAACACATCCTAAGACCTTCATACTCTTCTACCAAATAGACAGTCAAGCATACACATAAAAGGCTAATATAATATATATAAAAAAACCGCAATGAGGGAGAAACGAGATTTCCCCTGGAGGAAATGGTCACCTGCAACAAGAGGTGAGGGAGTTGGAGGACAATCTCGCACGAGGACGGGTTTCAAAGAACACCCAGGGAAGAACTACAGTGGCCATGGATATTATAGATGGCCTTTCAATACACGCAACTCCATACACCAGAAAGATCATTTTTCTGCGGAATGGTGGACTGGGGAAAGTAATTGGAGACCCCCAGCAAGAAAACCTATTTGGAATGGAAGGAGAAGGGAGAAATGGAACACAACTAGTGAGAAGGCTCCAGTTCATACTCGGTTCAGAAAAAACTTTGATTTTACCAAGATAGTGCACAAGTTCTATCGACCAAAGCGGGTGGTGGAAAAAGAGAATGAGGCGGATCCACCACCACATGCCAGCACCGAAGAGGATAATATTAAATTTGAGGTAATGTCAACACTAAAGATCTCAAACCCTTTATGGCTAGACGTAGTAGGCTCCTTTAAAGATAGGGATTTTTTCTTCAAATGGGTGGGGCCATGGCCATCAGTGTCTCTTATTCGAGGCTGGTGTAGTCAGGTGTGGGGTAAGGAGGTAAAACTCAAAACCCTCACAAATGGTTTTTATATGGGTATCTTCTCTGTGAAAGAGGAAAAAGAATGGATCCTAAAAAAAGGCCCTTATCTAATCAATGGCAAAGGAATCTACATAAAGGATTGGATTGAAAATTTTGATCCAATGAATGAGAAGCTAAAGGATTATCCGGTGTGGCTGAACTTGCATAATCTCCCAATGGAATACTGGGATGAAACCACTCTAGAGAAAATCGGGAACAAGATTGGCACCTTTGTTTCTGCAATAGAGGTAATCAGTAAAAAAGACTCCTCTATACACCCTAGAATCCTTATCAATCTCCAAAGAAATGACCCCATCCCAGACTTTATTTTACTGGGGACGGAGCACAGGACTTGGAAGCAACGGATAGATGTGTGGGAGGGAGAAGAAAACATGATCTCCCCCATAAACCCTATGACAGAAGGGCAAAAAAAGGGGAAAGGTTTGAAGGAAGACACGCTTTTGGGTCAACTTGAACTAGAACTCCTAATATCCAGGAAAGGTGCAACGGATATGATAGCTAACCAAATGAACAACCTAGACAGAGGAAAGTTCAATACTCCTCCAGGGAGGCAGGAGTATAAAAATGCTAGAGAGAAATCCATTATAGAAACTGATCAATATAATCAAGAAGAGGCAGACAGATTATTCACCCAGCAGATTTTGGAAACTTACCACTCCTTGAGGCACAAGAAACATAACTCTAATGGATCCCCAAGTGCGGCAGTAGATATGTTACCAACAGGGATGCAGAATGGTAAGGACAAAGCCATAGTAAGCCTCTCCACACAAGAAGTGAAATGCACACCTCTCTCACAACTAAGGGAAACATATGTGCCCGAGCAAAGACCCCCTTCCCCTGATACCCTTTTTCCCCACCTACAGAAGATAGTGAAGGAGAAAGAGCCTCAAAGGAAAGGTGTGGAGGGTGAAATCCTTTCAATCATTCAAGACACTTTAGAAAGACTGTGCCCCCTGCTGAAGGATGCTATAGTCTGCCTACAGACCCCAGAGGAAGGAAGGAAGGAATCTCTCTACCAAGCAACCTTTGAACCAGGATTGAACACTAACAGTGGGCATAAAGACTTCAAGGACATAGAGATCACACCAATCATAAATTTGAACAAATCATTAGAAGAAGAAGAAATTATTGCAGAAACCTCGGAGGAATGGGAATCAGAGTTTGATGAACAGCTTGGGGAAAGTCATGTGAATAACCTGGGTCTCTTTGAAACCATGGGATTCCTAGAGAAGAGGTCTATGGGACAAACAGTATCGACAAAGAAAAACCCAAACACTGGGCTGAAAGGAAAGAGAGGAGAAAAATCCATAAGAGAAAAGCTGGAGATAGCAGGGAATGCTACAAACCAATCCAAATTGAGATCCGGAAATGGCTATAGTAACGCCATTTCCTGGGAGCCATGAAAATCTTATCATGGAATGTCAGGGGCTACAATGCCCCTGACAAGATTCAATTGATAAAGTGATGCCTTGATCAAATGAAACCAAATTTAGTGATGCTTCAGGAAACCAAAATAAAGATGGAAGACAGTGAGTTCTTTAAGCAGAATTTTAAGCGGTGGAAATGTGCACTGATAGGAGCGCAGGGTGCTTCAGGAGGACTTGGTGTTCTTTGGAATGATAGCACTGTTGATGTATCAGTAATTCAACAAGATCTTCATTGGCAGTGGCTAAGAGTGCACATTAAACATCTCCACTGTTGGATATCTTTCTTTAACATCTATGGACCAAATAACAGGGGACAAAAAAAGATGTTATGGGAAACATTGAAAGGGATTTTGGAGAATATGGCAAATAAGGTAGCCATTTTAGGAGGGGATTTTAATGCTATCTTAACTCCGGAGGACAAAAAAGGTGGAAAAGGGTGGAGCAATGAGAATCAAAGAGACTTCAACTCCTTTGTTACCGATTGTGGACTGATGGATTTACCTTTCAAAAAAGGGGATTATACATGGACAAACAGAAGAACGGGCTTCCTGAATATTGCAGAAAAGCTGGATAGGTTCTTCATAGGGGGTAATTGGGCGGATACAAGTTGGTCTTATGATGCTGAGATCCTACCCTTCCAAGGTTCAGATCATTATCTAATATGTCTGTGAATTCAGCATGAAGATACCCCCGATAGATGCCCTTTCAAATTTGAGGCAATGTGGTTTACTTCAAAGGGTTTTAGTGACCTGATTGAAGAATGGTGGACGAACGTTCCAAGGAGACTAGGTTGGCCCAAGGAGAGTAGGAAATCCACCTTGTCAAATATATGGAAGATTGTTCCATCCATGGTAGTATGGGAGATATGGAAGGAGAGAAACAGGAGGCTCTTTCGAGGTGAAAAGGAATCTTTGGAAAGATTTCTAAACACATTACAGCATTCCATTGAAGAAGTTGTGAGCACCTCTGCCACAAGAAGACAGATTTTAAAAGTTCCCTATACAAATGAAGATCGCCTGATTCAAATGAATTGGCCAGGGGTAAGGTTCAGCTCACCAGCTGGAGCTCTAGTGACACATAGAAAGCCACGGAAGACACAGCAGACACAATGGGAGGCCCTAGAGGAAGGATAGATAAAGGCAAATTTTGATGGGGCTGTAAGAAACAACCCAAGACCCAATGGTATAGGGGTCATTTTCAAAAATGCACAGGGAAAGATTACTTTAAAAGTGGCTAAAAGATGCCTAGATGGAACAAATAACATGGCTGAAATCCAAGAAGCTCTACTAGCAGATCAAATGGCACAACTAAGGGGAATTAAAAAATTGCACTTAGAAGGAGATTCACTGCAGGCGATCTCCAAATTATCTCTAAGATCATAGCACCTTAAAAAATATATTGACCCAATCAAAGACATGCTTAAAACCTTTGAGGATTTCAAGGTTACTCATATTAGGAGAGAAGGTAATATGGAAGCTGATGCACTTTCCAAACAAGCTCTAGACATTTCAATGATTAATGAGTTATGGATAGAGGAGCTACCCCCAACAGAAAGTTAAAATTGTGGAAAGTAATTAATATAAAAGAGTGCCTTCGTGTCCCAAAGTTTCTCTTATAACGGATTTGCCGAGTCAGGGAGGATCTTGGAGGAGATTTACTTGGCAATGCACGAAAGGCAAGTTGGTTTCTTTTTATTAAATGAACTTATTATAATGATTAGATGACAGTGAGGAAGGTCTTATCGCGGGTGATGAATTGTGCATAATCTATCATCCCACATGCCAATTCCATAATGAACTTTGTGCATTGATTGCTAATCAATGAGGATTGTCGAAACATAAGGTGACACCCCTCTCAAAACTACATTTGACAGAACGGCCTGAAATAGAGTGCTCTAGATATTGGTTAAGCTGAATTCTGCGAAAATGGAACCTCGCTTCACTTTCACCACAAAGAGGCAATAGAAGGACATTTATGGCCCGGTGGAGGACCACAGAATTAAGCTCTTGATAAAATGCCCAACACCAGAGATTGTGGAAGCATTTCAGCAGACCCTAGGGCCACATTTTCATGCAAACTCAAACATATGGAAGCTGCAAGTGGACATAGCAGCTATGATCATGGTGTGGGGGCTTGAGTTGGGCGAACATGAGAGGGTTGTAAAATGGGTGATGAATTCCCTCTTTGCTGATGACCTCATCCCAAATTTAGATCATTTGTTAGAATGGGTGCATTAGGGTTGGGATTTCAACTATAATGAATGATATGAGAACGAGGAGGAGGGCATAATTAAGGGCATTCGGCCCTTCTTACAATGGTCGGAAGGGGAAGAAAAGAGAAACTATTTGAGGGATAGGCAACTAGCTTGGAATAATTTAAAAGCGGGCATCCAGAATCACAATGCCCTACACCCAAGGCTGGTAGTCCCTACTATCTTCCCAAGAAGAGGTAGGTCTCAGTGTGCCCGCAACCAAAGGATGGTGCAAGGAGTTTTCCCCTAGAATCCTGACCAATGGTAAGGTTACAATTTTTTGTTGTAGTGTTTGGTTTTTGAAAAGCCAAAAGTTGTCCACAAAATAGGAAATTATGGACTGCGATGGCAGCGCCCTTTTTTGAACATGGTGTCGGGGTTGTTGTTTTTTAATGCATTTTTTGTGAAAGAAAAACTATAATGCAGCTTAAAGAGGCGGGAGGGCTCACCTAGCTCCTATCAAAATTCTGAATAGCAAAATCGCAGCCCAAAAAGATGGTGATGGTGGCTTGTTTTGGGGGTGCTCAATGCAGGTGTGGTTCTGTTGAAGAAAACCAGGTAGCTCTGGCTCTAGAAAGGATGTAATGATGATGTCATGTGAAGAATGTAACACAAGGAATGTTTTCCTTTTTTGGGTGGGGGCGGATGAAATTTTATATTGTAATGGGATGCTATCAAATATTGATATAGCAAATATCTATGTAATACTTTCTCTTTAAATATTAATAAAATATAATTATTACCAACCAAAAAAAAAGCTAATATAAAAATAGCATCCAATTCCATAACATGTCAAGCGTGACCAATAATCATAAATTAGTATAGAAAGGCTAATATTAACAGTAAGGAAAAATTAATCATAGTGCTAACGTTATTAATTTATTTCACTCTTCAAAATAATCATAATATCGTAATCCATAACGCCGCCTTAATCAATCCCCATAATAGAATCCTTCCAACTAATGCCAAGGATGGATAAGTGTCCTCGGTATAAGAAATACAAATAATAAAAACATTGGGAAAAGAAACCATCATCCATATAGCCCATACTAATAACTAGCAATCGAACCTTAGTGTGCAATGGGGACGCCGTAGAGTTATTGAAAGGTCATTTATGTATTTGTCCCTCTCTCTCTCTCTTCATCTCCACACCTCTCTCTATCTCCTTACGCTATCTCTTGCTCTTCCCTCCATCTTTATAATATATATTTATAACATATTTTATACAATAATTATCTTTATATTTTATTTAATAGTTTCTATATTTTATAATTAGTCTATATAAAATGTGTTTAATTGTATAGGTTTATATTTTACATTTTTATATAAATTATTGATTTCTAGTTGAAGAATTATTAAAAATCACACTAACAATACAATAATAAATTATATTTATAATTTTCATTCAATTTCACATTCAAATTGAAATAAAAATACTTAGCATTTACTATTAAATAAAAATCTATTAATTTGTAGAGGGTGAGATTGTTTCTTGTACAAATTTCAACAAATTTGATATTAAACCTTTGATAATGATAAATATTAGTTGAATTTAAAAAATGTAATACACAATATGATGTAATTTAAATATAATATATAATAATATAATTTATACTATATGAATACTATTATTAAGATCATGATTAATTATAGTTTGTTTAGACTATTCTAATTATAAAATAAGTCTTCAAAATTTGTAAAAAATAATTTAAAATAATATCAGAATGTAATATATATTAGAGTAAATTATTACTACATAATATTATATATAAATATAAAAAAAATTATAATAATCATAAATATAAATCTAAGGGTAACTAAAATAATTAATTAAAAGAAAAAAATTTAAACACTTATAATAAAACTCAAATTAACCGTGTATTAAAAGAGGGCATGAGAGACTGTATGTTGAGGATACTCTTTAGATGGTACTGTAATATATATAAATGTTGGGTTTCGAGATCCATAACATTGAGGTAGTTGGATTCCATTAAATTTATGAAAATTTCGTTTGAGTTTTTATAAGTGTATATTAAATTTGACCATCACTTATGCATATCACTATCTCTTCTTTTAATTATTAATATCGGCATGAATGGTAAAAGGACATCACTCAAATCTTGTGCATGATCTTTTAAGCAAGCTTTATTGTCAGGTTACTGACTGCTACAGTGTTTTAATGTGTTTTCTCCTATTCTAATGTACAGAAAGCACATCGAGTATGTGTGTTGGTCCCACACGACAAGCACAGGAAAACAAAAAATACAAATACAAATGCTCAAGATTAATTCGATGTTCGTCCAACTACCGTGTACAGATCTTAACCGTTGGATTATCAAAAATAGTTGGATTATTAAAAGTAATGACTCCTTTTGTAGAGCTTTTCGTATTCAGTGTAATGGGTATGTTGGAGAGGTTTGAAAAGTGATATGTAGAAAAATTTAGACCCTTTTTTTTGGATGTTCAATAATTTTTGGTGGAGGGCTTGATCTATATGATTTGAACAATTTTCATCCATGTCTAATGTCTTGATGTGATTTTTAGATGTCCTCTCTGCACTGATTAGCCAAGCTTATAAGAAAAAAATAGGTTCATCTCTTTTACTACAATTTTAAATTGAAACCCTTTGTAGGAGGGTCTCATTAATAAATTTCACAATATTACAACAAAATAGTATTGAGGACACTAAAACATGTAAACCAAAGAGGCAAATGTCAAAATATTTTAATGTCATTAAACCAATAATCCAATTACATAAGTGCAATCAATTGAGATAATCCATTTTAAACTTTGATCTTTGAATCTCCACAACATATGAAATGTTACATATATAGTCATTTGTGAAAACCATCACACATTTATATAAAGTTTCTAGATATCGTTAAAAAATTAAATTTTTGTTAAAGAGATTTTAAAGATAATAAGAATGAAAGATCGAACCTTGATAAACTAATAAATGGCAAAATGGGAAATAAAATAATAAGAAGAACCTATTGAACAATTATGTTCCTAATAGAACGAACAACTCTCTCTCTATACACATTATGTCTGCAAGTTGGAAGAGAGAAGGCCCAAGCAGGATAGAACTTTGAAATCCCTCTGCTTGTAATATACTAGGAGTTTGTCAATCGTCATGGATAGTTCCGCCATGCCATTGAACATGATCTGAACTAGCCCAAAGAAGAGGGCTCCGTAGTAGATGGATCCATCATTCAGATTTCTGTGATGCATGTTCGTTCGGAAGAACACGCTCATCACAATCGAAGCGATTATGGTGATCTGTCAAACACGTTTCCACTCTTTTAACACGCGTACAAACATTGGATTACAACAAATTCAGTAGCTAATTAGAGATTTTTCTTTTCACCTGGGTGGATTTGAAGATATACACAAAGGAGCACCTCTTCATCAACAGAAGTTCTCTTCGCAAACATGCTTTGAAAAGCTCCATTTTCCTCAAGCCGAATTTCTCTGTGGTTAGTGCAGCCGGATGAGATTTGGTTTTATCGTAGGGAACTGAATGCTCTGCGCTCATTTTCACTCCAAAGTGGAAAGACTGAATGCCTCTGCAAACTCCTTGACGGGAACATAACGGTACGCTTGACTTCTATTAGCCCAATATTGTTCTTGATCCATGGGCGAAGTCACCTGTTATCATAACATATTATATGGGATGGTGAGTAATTAGAATTATAATATATGGGATGATGAGTAATTAGAATTATAATATAAGAGCACCCAGAACGAAGATAATGTTGTTTACCTCCTGCAAAAAATCAGCGACGCCTTTTCTTTCCGGGCATCGGAATCCCATGGACTCAAAGAACTCAAGAATGGAATCACGTGGCCCGTGGTAAACGAGATAGCCACCAGAATGACGTCATCGAAGAGATCATATGTCTCTGGGCCCGGTTGCAATAGCGAAATCACCATGGTTGTATTGAAAACATGAAAGTATTGACGTAGATATTTGACAATCTGGAATGTTGTCGAGCTGTCAAGGCCGGTGGAAATCTCGTCCATAAACTAATTTAATTCAATTACTTATTTCGTGTCTGTCACGCAGTACGATTTCCCTTTCCTCAAATTGTTGACGGAAGTGTAATCGACGCTCTAAATCATTTCAATGGCAGTCATTCTGCCTCCACCATTTACTACTATTGATTGTAAAAATCAGCCTGACCTTTCTCATATGAAAATGTCTACGGCGTAATCAAATAGAACCTATACAAGTAATACATGAAAGTCTCCAGTAGCCATTCAAAAGAGCCCACCAACAAAAGAAGGACAGAGAAAGGCCAAACATCGTATCCAGCCACATAGAATATGAATATATAAATAATCGGCTAATATTAACATAGAATCCAATTCCATAACATGCCAAGCGTAACCTACAGTAATAAATCAGTATAGAAAAGCTAATATAAACAGTAAGAAAAGATTAACCATAATACTAACGATACTAATTTCGTTAACTCTCCAAAATATCGTAATTCCAAAATCCATAACGACATCCTAAACAATCCCCATAATAGAATCCTTCCAACTAATGCCAGTGACGGATAAGTGTCCCTAGTAGAAGATATCTGGCAAAATCATTGAGCAAAGAAACCATCATCCATATATGTGTGTGTGTGTGCGCGAAAAAACAAGGAAACAGTCTACCATAAGACAACCATCATTTCTCAAGAAGGACATTTCTCTCTTCCCTGCTTTCATACGGATAGAGGTATCCATTGTGCATGATAAATCTAACTGCATAAGAAATCTAAGATATAAATAAATTCATCGGAAGCCTCTCAAACCACAGAGGAACGCAATCAACCCATGAGCCAGTCCTTTCTCGGTAATGATCAAAGAGAAAAGGGACCAAAAATAGGTGCCATCATGTACTGAATCTGATGTTCGAGGCTCTGAGGATAGTGGGGCTTCTGCTCCTTTTATTGGCAACTCCTCGTTGGTTTCTTCTGAAATGGTAGCTACAGAGTCATCTTCCGATGTTGCCTCCTTGGATTCTCCTGGCCCTCTCCTGGGACAGCGTCAGGGGTTAGGGGACCTGAATCTTGATTCGAATTCTACGCTGGAAATGGCTAAGAAAGAAGATGATGGGTGGACCTCTGTTAAAGGAAAGAAAATTTTAAAACGTCCACCCTCTTTTGATGTCTCTTCGTTCCCAGAAGGGGAAGAAATAATTTAAGAAATAATTTGTTTGTGCTTTCATTTGCTGGCAGATGTTTTGTTGCTTGCTGGAAGTTTTTGGGCTACTGATTGTAACTGTAATTTATTTAAAGCAGTGTTTTTTTACTGTGAGGGTGCTAGATTTTCTTTTCTGGTATCTTCTTTTGTGTCCAGGTTGAGGGAGCCTGTTTTAAAACCCTTGTGGTGGTCTTGTTTTGTTTCGTTCTAGAGAGCTGCTTTGAAAATCTTTTATGACCTTTGTACAGGGTTTCGGGGCCCCTTCAAAACCTGTATTTACCTTAATCAAAAACAAGTGGGTGAAAAAAAGCAAAGGGAGTAAAAACATAATAAACATTTAGTCAGAAGAAGAAGAAGAAGAAGAAGAGGAGGAGGAGGAGGAGGAGGAGGAGGAGAAGAAGAAGAAGAATTATTATTGTTGGGTTTCATATTCAACAACCTTTGCCTACCAATTTTAATCCATGTCCTCTAGGTTTTGGTCAAGAGCGCCAAAATTGTAAAATATGACCTCACCATTGTACTAGGATTGGAGTTTTAGGAAGATAGTTGTCGATGCAAGGAATGTTAATCTAAATCAACATTTTCAAAAAATTATACAAATTACTAAAGCTAAAAAATCATTTGATTTCCCTCACATTGTAGTCCTAAAAAGAGGGCCTTCCAATATTTTATTCAGCGAGTGTTGCTTAGAAAAATGCAGTCGCAGGTGAAGAGGTGTCATGATTCTTCATATTTTTTTGTTTTACTGCAAAAATTTCATGATATTTATACGAAACTAGCACTCAATATTTAAAATAATAATTTTAAGACTTCAAATACCTCCAAATGCTATTTGGCAATACAACCTATAAAATTTGAAGTGGACACTGAGTTGATTATTTTGGCTGAAGATTCAATTTTTTGGAGGCTAATCTCCCCTCGTTGCCCATATAGAAACTTTCATTGGATCACCTGCAGTTCGAAACTGGGCATTTATGACCCCTCTATGAGTTCCCCTATGGGTCCCAAAAATGAAACTTCATGAAGGATCTTCTCAAGAGGTGGCCATGAAAACTAAAACAACACACCTAAAACACTTCCACTGATCTTCCTTGAATTTTGCATATATTCTACACAAATTTAAGAACCTAATAAATTGCGAAATAAACTATTGGTCTGCTCCTCCATATCCAAATCTGCAAAATTTAATACACATTGAAGCTTAGTTTTCTTTCCCAACTACGTTAAATCATTATAGCCAATGTTCATAAAAATCTCAAAGGCAAATTTTTCATTTTTGTTGCTTAAAAATAAATTGTGCCCAGACATCCATGGAAACATAGCACTGCCCTATCAAAAATAAGGTCCTTTGAAACAAAATTTTATGTTGGAACATGTTGAGGATCTAGATTTATCATAACTGCAATCAAAAGCTTATAATTGATCATTCTAAATTCAGGCTATTTCAGAAAATTAGATTCACCACAAGGATCGGGGCAGATTTCTTGTAACCCATACCTTGATTCTTCATTACAACTATGGATGTGTCCAAGGGTCAAGTGGTTAAAGTGTTACGTTCTTCAAATGTCCAAAGTGACATCTAAGGTGGAATTCTAAGTGTTGACTCTTGGTTCTCCACTCTTTGGCTTCTAGGAGTAATTTATATGTTGTTTCTCATAAGGAACTCAATATTTGTATCAGTTGGCCTAAATGCATAGATGAGCTATATTTATAGACTAAAAAAATAATAGTCTATCCCTAAATTTTTAATCATCTACATTTCAAATAAAGTTTTGGCGAGGAATGACAAACCTTGTCTCTTTTACATAAGATGAATTTCTAAAGTTAGGAATAAGACAAACCATAAAATATATGATGCAAAATTCTCCATGTAGCCAACACAATTATGATGCAATTTATGAGTGACTTACTTACATGATCACTTATGAATGATTCCATGTCATACTGACTACATGAAGGACTTCTGACATGATGGAAGACTAAATGCACTCATCATCATGTTTGCATTTCAATAAATTGCATCCATCCATTACATTGACATATACTATCATATCACATGTCCATCACTTCAACATAATTCATAATTACATACCATTATATCTCATGCTTATCCATTTGCATTTCATAATTATGCTCAGTCTGCAATCATTCCATAACTACAATGCATTCATGCTTTCATGCTTCCATTAAGTCTACTATTCACATTAGCATATTCCATGCATACATTCATAGCAGCATCCACGTGCCATAATGCATACTTCATAACTTAGATCTCACTTTGCATGAATATATTGTTAGATCAGATACAACGTCAATATTGTTGCAGGGACATAACTCCAGATCAAAGACATCAACCATCGATGTAAGCGATACATTTCTTAGCTTTCCATGTATTAAATGTTAATTACAAACTCAACCGACTATATTGCTTCAGGCAATATCGTAGCACATTTAGATTTGCAATTATTTCAAGAAGTATATCAGAAACGACATTTATAGCAGAAGTGTTTCAATCCACTTTAGCATATCTTTCATTCTATATATCTGAGATAGCAAGTGATTGATAATTATACATATTTTGCTCATAAATTGTCAATTACATGTGTATAATTAAATCAGAAATATAAATATAAGTAGTGTTAAGTAATTGCCCATAAGATTGAAAAAGGGAGCTTTACAATTGGTATCAAAGTCATTTCTCCTGTCTAAAAAGGACAAGTGATAAAGAACTAAGGGTCTGTTTGGTGCATGGCATTAACTTATTCAGAATAGGCCTATTCCAGAATAAGGGCCTATTCTCGGATTAATTAATTCTAAAAATGAAAGCTGGAATAAGCTATTCTCCGTTTGGATCTCAAATTGTAGAATTGGAATAAGGATTATTTTTTATTTTTTTAATTAATTTGAATAATATGTATTTTTAACTTGTGTACATATATACACATACACATATGCATGTGTGTATGTGTATATACATGTGTGTGTATATACACACATGTGTGTGTGTACACACACATGTGTGTGTATATATACACATGTATATATATACACTTGTGTATATACACATGTGTGTGTGTATACACACGTGTGTATATATACATACCCACATTAAAAAAAAAAAAAAAGATTACAAAAAGATTTCAAAAAAAAAAAATTTAAAAAAAATTAATAAAAAAAAGAAAAATTGAATCCATAAATAGCTTATTCTCGAATAAGAAATGAATTCCAATTTTTTTTAAAATTAACTAATGCAAGCATTGGCCCCAAAATGGGGATTAGTTTTCTAATTTGAGAATTCAAAAAATGCCCCAAACAGAGAATTAAATTATTCTAGTATTAACTAATGCTTATTCCAGGTTAATGCTTGGCACCAAACGGACCCTAAAAAGTTAGAGCACAAGGAAAGGACAAAAGGAGAAGAAACAAATGGGTGAAAAAGGAAACATTAGAAACAAAGTGGATCAAGTCTTAACTGAGCACTTCAAAACAAGCTCACCCAATGATTGATGTATTGATACACAGCTCTAAATCGAACCCCCGAAAACAATAACAATGGACGAAGAAACAGTTAAAGGAGAAATCGCAAAACAGGGGTCCAAAAAGCAAGACTTCTCATCTTTGAATTCCCATATTTTCACCACAAATAAAATAACCTAAAAGAGAAGAGAATCTTCATTTGCTATTTTACAAGAACAATTTAAGCAAGACTACGGGAAGGTGATCTCCAAACAAGATGTCATTCAAAGATTATTTGGATTTAAGGGTGAAATATTTACCTCGCAAGGGAATTTCATAATTAAAAGATTAAATACTCAATAATTGGAATCAATAAGAATACAAAATCTCAACACAAGTTATTAAAAAGGGAGATATTGGTTCCACCCCAAATCAATCAGGAACAAGAGTCCAGGAAGATAACCCCATTACATCTCAAGGGTCTTGTACAAGGAATACAAGACTTAAAGGGGAGTTCAGAAGCTATGATGCAGGGAACTTCAATAAGCAAAAAAAGTATTTTTTTTTACCTCCTATAGAAATCTCAACAGTCACCAAAAATGAAAGGACTTCTAGTTCCTCGAAGACGTCTACTCCGCCATACCACCCTAAAAATGGGAGATTAAAAATATGGGGAAAGGAAGTACCAAGAGGAGCCAAATCTAATAAAACAACACTAACACAGCCTTGCAAGGAAAATATTGGAGAAAAAGCTTACTCAGAAGAATTTGAAAGAATTTCAGATCCAGAATTTAAGGAAATGGAATTTAGAACCATCCATTATCCCTTGTTTGAGTTTGAAAATAGTAAAGTCTACAATAGTTCACTTTTCAAAACAAATGAAGAGTTTGAGTCACACACTACTGAAAACATTACCAGTGACTCAGATTCTCAAAGTAAGAAAGTAGGATTTTTTGGCCACCTTGGAGGGACCTTCCCAATGCACATTCCAAGTTAAAGGCAACTTGGAAGGAAAAGACATAAGGGTCTTACTAGATAGTGGTTCAACTCATAACTTCATTAATCAAGTATTGATCACCACACAAAAGATCACCTATGAGCAACAAGATATTAAAATCCGATTGGCCAATGGAATAACCATAAACTGCAATGCCATAACTCCAAAACTCACCCTTACCGTTGAAAACTACTCCTATAAAACCCATTTTAATGTCCTAAAGCTTGGAGATATTGATGTGATCCTTGGTATACAATGGATGAAGCAAATAGAAACAAAACTTTCAACATCAAATCTTCATATTCAAGGTACAAAATCATAGATATACATTGCATGGGCTATTAGGTTATAAACCCCCAAGAAATTGCAGTCCACTTATGGAAAAACCAAGCCTAGAAGTCAAACCAATCCCACAAATTGGGAAATTTGTAAAAGAAGTTGCCTACAACATCCTCTTGAAACTAAAAGAGATCATATCCAAGATAAACAAACCGCAACATGAAAACTTTCCTCACTAACCGACAATTGAAGTCTTTAGGATAAGAGATGGAACCACTAGATATTGCCTCAACTATAAAAAAAAAAAAAAAAAAACTACCGTTGAGATCAAAAAATTCAAATGCTTGTGGACAAGCATTTTCGAAGAAAGGGAGACTCTGATATCCCTGAATTTTGAATCATTTTCATTTTCAAATAAAGTTTTGGCAAGGTATGGAAAACCTAGTCTCTTGTACATAAGATGCATTTCTAAAGTTAGGAACAAGACAAACCATAAAATGGTTTGTGATTACTTGAGTGATTAATGTGCATAGACAATCATCATGCCATCAATTCTCCATGTAGCCAGCACAATTATGATGCAATTTATGAGTGACCTACATGATCACTTATGAATGGCACCATATCATATTGACTACATGAAGGACCGATGACATGATGGTTGGTTGAGTCCACCCATCATCATGTAACCACCTTTCATGTTTGCACTTCAATTATTACATAGGTAATTGGTAAAATATTGAATGAATTAATGAATGAACAAGACATTCATTTATAATTTACAAAGAGACGATATTTCTATTATGAAAAAATCGTTAGAATTAGAAACATTCTAATATGTACAAGATTTACAATATTGACCATTAAATAAAATATAAAGATATATATGGAGATATTATTCTAATACCCTCCCTTAATGGTCAATCTGTCTACTACACCAAAGAGCCCCCTAAACTTAACAAACTTATTTGGAAGTAGGGACTTGGTGAGAATATATGTAGTCTGGTCCACTGTACGAACATACTACAAATCTACGGATCTATCTTCAACCGGCCAACGGATGAAGTGGCAATGAAGCTCAATATGCTTGGTCCACTCATGGAAGACTAGATTTTTGGCGAGTTTGAGCACCCCTTGATTTTCACAGAAGAGGGGTGAATGCCATGCTTGAGACATTTGGATGTCTAAAAGCATCCTTCGAAGCCAAATTGCCTCACAAGTTGCTTTGACTGTTCCCTAATACCCAGCTTCTGCAGAGGAAAGAGATATGACCTTTTGCTTCTTACTAGTCCAAGTGATAGCACCTGTGCCCAAACTGAAGACATACCCAGAAGCTGATTTTTGTCATCAACAAAGCCTCCCTAATCTGAATCTGTGTAACTGATGAGTCTGGGATCTTTGGTTCACCCATAAAGGATACCAAAGTCTGAAGTGTCATTGACATAACGCAGGAGTGTTTCGCTGCAACCCAATGATCTGAAGTAGGAACTATCATGAAGCGGGATATGTAACTCACTACATAATTGAGATAAGGTCTAGTGGCAGTGAGATAGATTAAATTGCCCACTAGTTTCCTGAATGTGGATTCACTCTCAACTGGAGAACTAGATTTTGCTAACAACTTCAGGCCTCTCTCCATCGGTGTAGATGCAGGTTTGCAATCCTCCATTCGAAATTTGTCTAGCAGAGACCTGGCATATTTGGATTGAGAGATGAAGATGCCATGAGAGTGTTGCCAAACCTCAACACCTATGCAGTAGTGCAGAAGCCCAAGGTCGGTCATGTCAAAAGACTGGCATAAATTATGTTAGATTCCTTGAATCAAAGATGTTGAACTATTAGTGATTATCATATCATCAACATATATAACCAAAAGGATAATATCACCGCTAGTAGTCTTGACATACAAATTTGAGTCAGAAGGACTCCTCTAGAAACCCTGATCTGTAAGGTACTTATCAATTTTCATGTACCATGCCCAAGGAGCCTATTTTAGGCCATAGAGTGCTTTCATCAGTTTGAGTATCTGGGGTTCTTTGCCTGCAACCTTGAATCTGAGAGGTTGCGTCGTGTAGACCTCTTCCTGTAACTCACTATTCAAGAAGGCACTCTTGACATCCATTTGATGGAGCTTCCAGCCACATTGAGTTGTCATGGCTAGGACTATTCTGATAGTGCTCATCTTTGTTGTCGGAGCAAAGGTCTCCTTGTAATTAATTCCTTGGACCTTCACGATGAGAGAAGCCTTTGGCAACAAGACAAGTCTTGTACTTATCCAAAGTACCATCAACCTTGTATTTGACCTTATAGACCCATTTGCATCCAATGAGTTTCTTCCCAGGGGGAAGATCTAAAAGAACCCAAGTGTTATTCTTCAGCAAGTTATGGTGTTCAGTTTCCATAGCTTGTTCCCACTCACATATCCCTTTTTCCTTTGTGTATGTTTGAGGCTCATACACACTGTGAATGTTGGCCATGAGAGAAAAAAATTTACATAATCAAAAGGTTTTCTCTTCTTCCGAGCAGTTCTACCCTTGATTAGCTCACCATCATGAAGATCGCCAATCATCTTAATCTGACATTTAGGTTGGAGAGTAGAAGTGGCAACATCAAAAGAAAGAGGTGCACCGGGATCAGGTTCATCAAATAGAAAATCCGATGAATCCTGAGGAAGGTCAGGTGGTGCAGTTGTATGTCTAGGTGATCCTGCATGAGAAGGAGTCGGTGAAGGTGCAGGAACTAAAACAGTTGAAGCCCTCCCATCAGGTGGAGCTAATGGAAGACAGACACCCAAGTCTTGAGCCTTGAGAGGTTGATCCTCTAAATCCATAACTGGAGGAGAGAGCTGAAATAGCCCTCGTTCCTTGTCAAAAACCACATTACAACTAAAGATGAGACGATTTGTCTTAATGCAGTCAACTAGTCGATGAGCCTTGTGATTATCACTGTAGTCGGTTAGCAAAAGTTTCTGACTCTTGGCATCCAACTTGGTGCGCTTAGTATCAGGGATCTAGACAAAAACAGTGGAGCCAAAAACTTTGAGATGATTGATTATGGGCTTACGACCTGACCAAACTTCTTCCAGAGTCTTCTTCTTATAGCCATTGTAGGAGGGTGGTTGAGAAGATAGACGACAGTGTTGACTGGTTCAGCACAAAATTTCTTTGGAACACTCTTGTGTTCAAGCATAGACTGTACCATTTCAGCGATCCCGTGCACGGTTTCTCCGCTCAACGACACCATTTTTCTGAGGGGTGTGGGTTTTTGTTAATTGATGCTTTGTGTCATGTTGTTCACAGAAATGGGAGAAGGCAGAAGAGCAAAATTCTCCCCCATTGTCAGTTCTAAGAGTAACAATATGTTGACCAAACTCTTTTTCTACATATGCTTTGTACTTTTGAAACAAAACAAACACCTCTAATTTTTTATGAAGGAAATACACCCACATTTTACAACTGAAATCATCAACAAAAGGTAAGAAATACCTGGACCCAGTAATAGGAATAGCCATAGGTCCACAAATATCAACATGGACCAGTTTTAGTACCTTAGAAGCTCTCCAGGGATCGTCATCCAAAAATGAAGTCTGATGTTGCTTCCTAGCCTGACATGCTCCACAAACTTTGAGATTTCCAGGCTATATCTCTAACAGTCCAATGACAAGATCTTCCCGAATAAGCATAGAGAGATAATGCACATTTAAGTGCCCATACCACTGATGTCAGAGTGTACTAACAAAGGAGCGCTTGACTGCCATGGCAAGCTCCTGAGAATCACCGAAGTCAACAAGTCTAAATAGACCATGGTCCTCAAGACCCACGACACTAACATACTAGGTCTCTTGATCAATGATACTGCACTAATGTGAATTGAAGGTCACATCTAGCAGAGGAGAATTTCTCAGAATTTGACTGACTTGGAGAAGGTTGAGTTACATGCCAAAAACATAATAACGAGGAAAATCAATTTCCTCCCTCAAGACTCAATTTGCACATTGTCCTTTTTGACAATAGTGTACTCTTCCCCTCCAAAAATAACAGAATCTGAGAACGCCTAAAAGTCGGTGAACCAATCCCGATGATGAGTGAAGTGGCTTGAGGCACCTGAATCCAGACAACATTTCACATGGTATGCAGGTGTTTTAGCCATGAAGGCGTAAAAGAAAGGTTTTCTCTGCTCAATGTGCTCCGCTACATTTGCTTTAGGTTGTGAACCACTTTGCTTGGTCTGTGCAGCCAAGCCTTTACGACACTCAAGTTTCATGTGACCATACTTATGGCTCTAGTTGCACTGAACGTTCTTTAAGCCTTCTGATGTCGGAGCAGAGAATTTTTGTTGAGAAGACTGAGAAGATGGAGATTCAGCTATGAAGGTTTGTTCTTTGGAAGATAAATTGGTACCACTACCAAACTGTTGTTTCCAACGATCTTGCTTTAAAAGCATCGTTTAGAGATCCAAAAACCTCAAGTCAACATTAGGTTAAGCAATGTTGAGAGTCAACAAAGTGCTCATAGGAAGATGGTTGACTCTTCAGGGTGATCACCACCACGTCTTCCTATTTTATGTCCAATTGCTTCTAGCTGACCTCGACTGTCCTTGATTTTATTGAGATGATCTTGCAGGGACACTTGTTCATCCGTTATGATCGTGAAGAGCATATTCTTTAAGAACACACTGTTCTTATTAGAGGTTTCATGCAAACCTTTTAGATGTATCTGAATTTATGCAGTTGTTTTGTCAAAAGGAACTTGTGGTAGCTGATCATCAGTAACTGTAAGTTTGATGAGTATAACAACTTCCTGATTTTGCTCAACAAATGTCTTACTCATTGCCTTCATCTTCAGGACGATCAGTCATGCCCAAAACAATTTTGTCAAGACATCTGTATTCAAAGATCATCAGCGTACACTGCTACCAGGTATTGTAGTTTCTATCATTGAATTTCTAACCCACCTCAAGCAGAACATTTGTCAAAGATGTCATTGCGAAAACTGAGGTCAAAGGTGATTGACCAGATGGAGGCACAAATATCGAGGTGGAATATGTTCAACTCATGAATCACAAAATGAACAAGATTGAGGTAGAAAGCATGCACTGATTTGGAGGCGGAATAACAAATTTCTGGGCATGGATCCCAATGCAATAATTTTGAAGAACCCACAAAAATTTGACAAAGACCTAGAAATCTTCTCGAAAAAACCAGAAAGAACCTTCAAACAAAATTTGAAGCCAACCAAAAAATAGAGGGTTTTGAGGAAACCCTAGTAGGCTGAGAAATATATGAAACTTCAAAGATAAAGGAGAATCTCTAGAACAAAAAACGCAGGTCACATCCACATCGTTTTGAGCAGAGACGACCACAATGAGGGTTGAAATAGCCAAAGAAAGCAAGAAATTTGTCGTAAGTTAGAAGAAAAGTTGTCACGCTTTTTAAAAAATGATAAAAAAAAAATTGAGTCGCAAACTAAAATCGCAGGGAAAATCCATCAAAATGCAGAATTAGCAACCCAAAAAGGGTCGTGGGAAAGAAATAAATGTTGTTACAAGCCCTCACAAGCCGTCGCGGGTTGGCAAACACAAAAACAATCCATCACAGGTGTCTAAGTAAAGAAAATGACCATGAAAATGGTCGTTTGAACCAAAGAAAAATGAAACACGAGCCATAGAGGGAGGACGAAATCGTGTTGCAAAAAGACCATGAAAATTTGCAAGAACCCTAATTGTGGACAAAAGATCCACGATTTTGCAAATAAAAAAAAGTTTCCGATACTAAGAAAAATTTTAAAAAATTTAGAACTAATAATTTCATAAAGATACTATAAATTTTTCGAAAAAATATTTAACTTAGCTCTGATACCATATAACACAGGTAATTGATAAAATATTGAATGAATTAATGAATGAACAAGACATTCATTTATAGTTTACAAAGAGACAATGTTTATGTTATGAAACAATCGTTAGAATTAGAAACATTCTAATATGTACAAGATTTACAATATTGACCATTAAATAAACTAGAAATATATACGGCATCGAAGGAATTATTCTTATTTGTTTATATATATATATCAGATCCGCACTGTTTAGAGCAATCAGCCTTTTGGCATACCCAGTGCATGTACACAGAGCATTGATTAGAGACGGCATCGACCTTTGCACGAATATATTGTTAGATCAGATACAACATCAATACTGTTGCAGGAACATAACTCCAGATCAGAGACAGCAACCATCGCTGTAAGCAATACATTTATCAGCTTTGCATGTATTAAGTGTTAATTAAAAAAACAGTCAACTATATTGCTTAAGGCAATATCATAACACATTTAGACTTGCAAATATTTCAAGAAGTATATCATAAACGACATTTAGAGCAGAAGCGTTTCAATTCACTTTATAGCATCTCTTTCATTGTATATACATCTGAGACAGCAAGTGATTGATAATTATACATATTTTGCTCATAAATTGTCAATTACACAAGTATAATTAAATCAGAAATATAAATATAAGTAGTGTTAAGTAATTGCCTATAATATTGAAAAAGGGGACATTACATCGAGTGTTTAAAGTGTTAAGTTCTTCAAATGTGAGTGACATCTAAGGTGGAATTCTAAGTGGACTCTTGGTCCTCCACTCTTTGGCTTCTAGCAGTAATTTCTATGTTGTTGCTCATAGGGAGCACAATATTTGTATCAGTTATCAGTTGGCTCAGACGCATAGATGAGCTATATATATAGACTATTAAAAAATAATAATTAGGATGTTAGATCCAATTATGGTGTGACAAGAAGAATTAAGGAATTGAAAACTGGAGTACGGTTATTAATTAAAGGGCATATGACAGCATTCAATAATTTTCATGATAATCTGGCATGCATACTTATGTAAGACGTGAGATCTTATAATTGTAGCAAACAAGAAAGATACCTATCATTGTAAGGTGTCTGTAGCTATAATTGCTAATGTTATTGCTTAGAATCAACATGATTTTACAACACGAAGGGTTATTAGTAATTACAAAGATGCACGTAGACAAAACAGTTTGGAGTTATGTACAGATTCTTCAAGCAACTTAGGTTTTGTTTGGGCTATTTAATTTTTCAGCTTCTTTACTATAAATATGTTACTCGACACATACTTCAACTTATTCAGAGTACCTTCACCCAATTTGATGTAAATTCTATCAAGTTTATGTAGGACTCTACAAATTTTAAATATTCATCATAGTTGCTTGCTTGAAGCAAATTTAAGAAGTATGAATATCAGAAGGATTTTATTGATTCTTAAACCAAGAGGCAAACATTACAAACACAAAGAACATAAATTATAAGTAAAGCCAAAGATCTAATATCTTGTTGATGATTTGGCCCAACTCAACCAGTGATAAGAATGGTCTACTGTAGGTGGCTATTGGTCCTTGGAAACATGAAAACACCAAATCTGCTAGGTAAATTTTGCATTGTAGATGCAAAAGCAGATGATTAACGAACTCTCCTTACTTTTTCCTCCCTTCCTAGCCCCATTGATCTTTGGGCCTTCTCAATGCCCTCTGGATCTGCAGAAAGAAACACAAGACAGTTCAAGAAATTTTGCTGATTCCATAGATTAACTCAACTCTATAAATGCTCAAAATCTGATATGAATGCCCACCATAATATTTGCATTCTAAATAGGTACTATTGAAAGACTATAATTTATTTTTCTTCAGTGCTTCCTGATTGAAAAAATAAATAAATAAAAATGACTATAGAAGTACAGATACAGGAAACAATAAATTTTGCTGACCCACAAAATACAATTCAGTGTAGATATTATACAAAAAGTATATATAAATATGTTAAGAACTCAAAAGTATCCAGGTACTGCCTGATAATGCCATAAAAACTCTTGAATCTGGATGGAGTTTTGAATGAGCTCCAAACTTGGAAATGTTATAACATATCAAACGCAAACATTCAGAATATGGGTCCTGTATCAGTAGTGTTTCTGAATACGTCACTGCATATCCAGACGTGTTTCTAACATATCTACTTCACATCTGTGCCTTAAACTGAATGAGATATGAAGGATACACAATGTGAAACTCTTCCCAGAGATGTCTTTGACTTAAAGAATAATTAAAAATTCAGTTGTCATGGATGTAGTTAGTACATTGTAATTAGAGTTCTCTAATGGTGAAGTTATCCACCTATTAACCAGGTCCCATTAAAACTAATCATAGAGGGAGGTTGATTTGGACGACAAGATATGTGAAGTTACAACTACTCACCTCAAAACTCTACTGTCTTTTGAAAACAAACACATCTGATAGATGTAGCATCCAGCCAATTGATAAAACTAAAACCAAGGGTAGAAACACAAGAAACGTTTATCCAGAATTATGGTGACTGCATATTGGGGTTTCGTTTGTCTGTCCATTTGATAAACAAAATGTGTTGTAGTATTGGCTATCTTTGAAGGGAGACATCCCTATACTTGATTCCCCTTCCTTGATTAAATATACTTTTTCTGTCTTTCATTTCGTCTCATTTTTCTATGTTATATATCAATATATTTGTTGTAAATTCACAATGTTCCTCTAAATTTTGGTGATGGGGGGGATGGGCTTCAAGGACCGTAATTCTTTTTTTCAGATCTTGGGGATAGCGAGAGGTAGCTATTAAAATAATACTATGTTACAAGATTCTTCCCTGGCGGCCCAGGGTTAGGGTTCGGGTCCGGCCCAGCCAAAATTCTGGTCTGGATGTGGTCCTTCTAAAATTCGTCCAGGGTCCTAGGAGCAAATTCGCTGTGGGTTCGCAGTGAAGGACCCGGGCAGAATTTACAAGAATTTTGAGCGAACTTTTGCATAAGCGGCAGAACCTGTGAGAAATTTGACCTTTTTCAGTCTTTTTTTTAACTTTTTTAAAGTTTTTTTTTCTCTATTTTGGTCAATTCGACCCTCCAACCCTAAAATAGACCACTAAAAAGGCCAAAAAGGTAAAACATATCTCATTTGTGCATTTGGGCATGATGATCATGAGCTACCCTAGTGATCATGAGGCTGCTCCTGAGGCTGATATTGCTAGGCCTAGTACCGATGCCAGTGGCACTGTTTGTGCTACTAAATCGCCACAGCAGGAGGATGATATGTTTGATGACTTTTGATGATATTTGATCAGTGATGGCTGATTGTTAATGTTGACATTATTATTTTTTAACTGAAACATTGATATTGTGGTGTATTTTGGCATTTTCCTGTCATTTAGATGAAAACTTTAATCTATACGGTGGTGTATTTTGTTATGTTGGTTTACTAGTAGCATAGTGGTGTATGAACTTATTTGCTGATATATATATATATATATATATATATATATATATATATATGTTTTTGTATGGATGAACCTGAAATGAACCCGAACCCACCCCAAAAAAAATTTGAACAAATCTTGAACCCGAACCTGAACCTGAACCAGAACCAGGACCAGCAACTTAGAAATAAAATATAAGAAGCTATATTTGAAAAATTAATTACAAAAAAAAAAGAGGTTGCAATTTAACATTGATGTAAACAATATCAATGAAAGACGCTGAAATTTCTACAAAATTGTACTGTGGTACAACTTCTTACATCAGGCAGCAAATCTTAAGGGGTAATTAAGTGTGAATCAAAAGTAGGAAAAATAAAGAATACTGAAATATCACAAAAACATTGTTATTTCAAGTCAATCAAAGAGGAAATCTGGCACAGCCCAAAATAAAATAAAAAATTTGATTTTTTAAAACTTGAGCAGGATCTGGGTGTGGCAGTCATGGTCATTTTTCATAATTTTTAAGGCTTTTAACTTTAAGCGGGCTTCAAACCTCAAACAATGTGAGCATCAAGGCCATTGGAGGAATCATTAGAATTTTACAGTCAGGATTAGCGTACTATCAAAAATTGTGCCCAATTTGTCAAATGCAAGATAATATCTTTGCAGTGCACCTGTGCTAGCGAAAATACAAATCTGCAGAGTGAAAATAAGGGGCACATGGGGAAAAATAAGTATTCAAAGACAGAAGTGAAAAGGAAAAAAAATTAAGGTTCTTAGCCTGTTTGATTTTCTAAAAGAATGGGTTGAACTGACTAATTTTTTATAGATGCCAGGGATGGTCAAAGGACAAAAGGACATCCCTAGGCTATTCTAGGGGATATAGGGCATCCCCGGACATTCCCCACAAATGGGAACGTCCCACCCTCTTGGTCATTATGAGCAATTTTGTAGTTTGCTAAAACAACGCCCAAGAACTCAGACCCAAGTCCTGGTGAGTATTATCAAACTTGATGAGTCCATATGGGAATACTCAGTCAATGCAAGTATGTGAAAATCAGAATTAACACAGAAAAAATATAATAAACAAAGAAAATACAATTTAAATGAATAAATTTTACTTTAAAAATAAAGAACAAGTAAAAGGCAATTACAACACCTCCACAAGTCATTCATAACATTTGCAAAGCACAAATAAGGTGAGAAAGAAAACATTGAAGCAATAAACAGCAAGTATATTGGCAACATATGTTGGAGCTTGAGCTTGAGCAGGTTGTAGCAGCACACAGGAAGCCCATGGTGCATTTGGTCGAGCCAACAGTTAATTTGAAGCAGCTCACTGTCAGTTTGGAATAGCCTAGTGTCCATTTTCATCAAATTTGAAGAGGTATGTATTTTGAATCTTTTCTTTTTTATTTCTTTTTTCATTTAGCATGCCTTCTACATTCATTATTTTTTTTCCATTTCAATTTCATGGAATAAAAAACAAGAGAAAAAATAAAGATAATGTATTGTACTTTTTTTTAATTAATGCATCTTTTGTAAGCCCAGTCCTTATTCTTATTTCCCAATAAGACCAGAACAAAACAAAATTATGAAGGGGCCATTAGTGGAGAAATTATAAGTCAATAAAATGAACTAATAAAATAATTTCATACATATGGCGGTGTGGATCCAGAAAAGGCTGTTGTAACCCCAAGACCCTGCAAATTACTCGTGACAGGATTCTATGAAAGCTCATTAACAAGGAATTACAAATTGGCATTCATTACAAAGTGGGGGCTATTTTGGAGTGAATCTCATTAATATTTTACAAGACAATGTGAGGCTAGTTTTTAAAGAGAACCTCATTTGATTTCTACTTTTTAAAAGGAAAATGGAGCATTGGAATTTGTGCCCTGCTGGTGCTATATATTGAGAAGCTTGATGACCTTTAAAGGATAACCAATTATTCAAATTTTTGTCGAAGTTCGAGCCTTGTGTTTATCTATAAGATTCAAGGACAATAACTTATGGATTCTAGAAATTGGAGGATGAAAATCATTTGAGACCCTTTTGATTTTCCAAGGGCCATCTCACCCAAAGGTTGTCTTTGTATTTCAAAGCTTTGTTTGGATTTCACCATATATTTTCTCTTTGCAGCTATTTTTGTATTTAAGAAACTTTGGCATTTCGTGGAAGCATATATTTTGTAATCACTATAGCAGCAATATATTGGGGAGGAGGCTTTATTCATATTTTTGTGTAATCCTTTTTGAAGCTTCAACATATTTATATTATTTTACAATCCATGTTACATCTTTCTGGGCATTGTTATTATTGGAAATTGTATATTATTCATCCACAATTGTTATAATCATTGTCAATTAGCAAGGACTCGAGTTAAGAACATATCACCCCAAGGCCTTAACAAGAGGAGCTGGCTTGCAATTATTGAAAGTTAAAAATTAGTGGAGAAAATATTAATCACTTGAATTGCACCTTGAACGCATATCTAAACTGGATGCTTCTTTGTGCAAGCAAGTGCCTCTTGATGTTGTATGCAAAGTAAAAACTCAAATAAAGTTCTTTGAGAATTAAAAATGCACTTGAAATTGCACCTTGAACGCATGTTTAAACTGGATTTTTGTGCAAGCAAGTGCCTCCTGATGTTGTATGCAAAGTAAAAACTCAAATAGAGTTCTTTGAGGATAAAAACTATGTAAAAGAAAGGCAACAAGAAGAGATAGCAGCCATAAGCAAGATTCATAGAAACTCTTCTACTTTTGTGATTCCTTCACCGCCTTCAACTTCAAGCACTAGTGGAAGAGTTAGGTACAGAGATCAAAAATCCAAATTAGATTTGTTTATGTATCATGCACTACTCTAGGTTCCCAACCATTGGGCTCAAAAGCAAAAGTTGAAATAGAGACAAGTACAAAACCATGATAAGTGCAGTTGGACAATTTAGGTTCCATTGTTCCCTTTCATTTCATGCAGCCAGGTTATTTGTTCTTATTTTTGTTTTAATATATGCTGTTTGATTTCTTTGTCTCTTAAAATTAGGGGTTTTTGAATTTAGATTCTAAATTTTTGAATACTTTTTTTTTCTTTGTTTTAGATCCTATTGGCAAAATCTAGTAGAAGATGTTGATGTTGTTGAGACGAGGTTCAAAGCCTTAAAGATGAAATTAAAGGCACAATTTTGAGTGAAAAGGTGGCTGTGAAGGAAATGAAATATGGAGGAAAAAGGGTTACAACATTATGTCTAACAGTTGGACGAACAGGAGAAAAAAACATTATCGAATTTCCTTGTTTATCCCATATGTGATATTGTTTCCCTAAAATCCATTGATGGTTCAGGGAAGGTAAGTAATGTAGACTTCCTTTGTTGAATTTTGGAGGAAGTCATCGTTGAGGTAAGTGAGCCAAACATTGTGCAGGTCATCACAAACAATCTAGCAAATTATGTTGTTGCAAGTAGAATTTTCATAGAGAACGCCCATCTATATTTTGTACTCCCTATTCCACCCATCGCCTTGATCTTATATCAGAGGATCTACGCAAACTCCCTTAAAGCAGTTGTGAACTTGTGATGCATCATAAAAACTATACACATTCCAAGTACATATACAAACATGATTGGATCCTCAATGAAGCAATACACAAACAAGGACTTGACTTGTCATCATATAACCCACTTTGCAATGAATTTTATTATATTGCAACCTTTGCGTTAGTCACAGATTGCCCTAAAGTGCATATTTCTTGGTAATAAACAATATCAATCATCATATAGTAGAACCAATCCAAAAGCTGACATGTTTGAATCAGTTTTTTCAATAAAATTGACTGCTGGCATAGAGATCGTGGATGTCAAATCTTATTTCCTTTCTCTTTTACTCATTTTTTAGCTTATCATTTATGGTACTATTACGAGTTTCTAAGTTATGTTTCTTCTCCAATCCATTATCTAGTTAATTGTTTATGTTACTATCAAATTGTAATTCCCAGAGCCTTGAGTTGTCCTCTTCCATGTTGCTAATGAGGGGAAGCCCACAGTGAGTTGTGTATGAGGACATGGGCGAGAAGGAAGCCATTAGTGTAAGGTTGGAAATTGCCTACTTAGCAATCTTTGCCTTATGTTCCTACAATCATATAACACTCATCCTCATCAACATGTTTGATTCATTTTGTATATTCCTTGACCTAAACCCTTCACTAACATGTTTTATGCTACCCCTAGAACCTTTTTCACACCTAAAATCAACCCAAAAAGATTTGAGACGAAAATTCAATTCTAGAGAGTTTGAACCAAACATTGGAGACTAAGCCACACGGACACCTAGATGCTAGGGTCTAAGTCAAGTCATATGATATTAAGATTTGACGACTACATTAAAGTCCTAACCCCAATTCTATCCTACTAAGTTTTCTAACAAATAATACATGCCTCACATCATTCTATAAAAAAAACTCGAATTTGAAATTCCTCATTTTGAATCCCCTTAAGAGAAGACAGATTATACTTTCCTCATACCATGCTTTTACTACTCAAGAGTTTATACTGAGTCTTTAGATCTCCCCTATCTATATGTTCTCCTCCATGGCTGATATCTAAAGATCCTCTATAGTTGAAGCTCCCTTTGTGATCTCCATCATTTCCCTTCATTCTGTTAAATTTATACCAGAAATATAGATAACAGCAATACATAAAAAATGAACAGAAAGACGCCAAGATTACCCTGGGAAAACCCTCCTTGAGGGAGAAAAACTCAGTAACAAAGAAATCACTTTTATTGAACAGAAGTTTGAATTACAGTTGGCCTGATTACCAGATCTTACTGAATCCCTAATAATAATAATAATCAGAACTGGAGAACGTTAAAAACACCTTACAAAATGAATCCCAATCTTATCAAACTTCACATGGCAAACATAACCATCAAACAACGCTGAGAAATTCAACAATCAACAAGGTGAATAAATAGAAGACTTGACTCTCCATTGTCTCCTTGGAATAGAATAGTCAGACAGTTACAAAGAAAACACAACCATCGCTGAAGAGAAGACGATAAGACAGCCACCACAAGGAATCCTCAACAATTTGTCATCAGCACAAATACGATGACCAAGGAATATGAAATGGCATTAGAAGATTAAGTGATACGACTTCAGGAGAGAAGAATGCCTCCCGACGCTACACATCAGCATCTCGCTGCTATAAATCATTAACACTCCCTCTTAGCCAAGGAGGCATCTTTTCAGATTCTCATGTCATGGAGTCTCTCAACATGACACACAATGGCTACACCCATTTGTGAGCAAACCAAAATTTATCACGGAGTCTCTCAATGTGATAGCATCATGGAGTCACTCAACATGACGTTCACCATGGCTACTCCCATGTGTGAAAGGAATTATGTGCACAAGTGCTCATCACGAAGTCACTCAACGTGATGTTGTCATGGAGTCTCTCAACATGACATCCACGATGGCTACTCCCATGAGTGGAAAGAGTACAACCTCCGTCTCAGAGGCAAACAAGGGCTTTCAACTCATATTTCTCCGTCTCAGATAAATGTACATTACAAGGCCTTTCACCTCTTATTTCTCTGTCTCAGAGAAATATACATTACAAGGGCTTTCACCTCGTATTTCTCCATCTCAAAGAAATATGCATTTTAGGAAGTAGCAAGAATCACTAATGCTGAGACTCTCTCTCAGCAAGAACAACATTCTCCACAATACCAAGCTTATCTCGAAAATATGTAAACTTCACTCTAGAAAGTGGCTTGGTGAGAATGTCAGTTGTCAACTCATTAGTACAAATATACTTGAGTTGAATTTGCTTTCCTTAGCATCATATCTCTTAAGTAATGATATTTGATCTCCACATGTTTTGTTCTATCATGAAATACTGGATTAACAGAGAGCTTTACACAGCTTTGATTATCACAATGAATCATAGTTGGCTCCAATGTTTTACCAAACAATCCTGCAAGAAGCTTTCGAAGCCACACTGCTTCTCGAACTGCCACACATGCTGCAATATATTCAGCTTTTGCAATACTTTGAGCCACAGAGGTCTGCTACACTAGGAAATCATGGCAGATCCTAAGCTGAAGCAACAACCAGTGGTGCTTTTCCTATTAGGCACAAACCCAGCCCAATCAAAATCAGAATAACCTTGCAAATTTAGACTTCACCAGAAGTATATCTCAAGCCATATCCCACTGTGCCACGCAAGTATCTCAAGATATGCTTTGTTGCAACTAGATGAATTTGTCTTGGTTCACACATGAACTGACCGAGAGTATTCGCTGCATAATAAATGTTTGGTCTAGTATTAACTAAATACATTAGTGATCCAATCAATTGTCTATACATAGAGGGATCTACCAAATCTGAGCTAGCTGCAAAATCAGTCTTCTTCAAATTTGCTTCCATTGGTGTTGACAATCCAACATTCCAAATCTCTTCAAAATGTCTATAGTGTATTTCCCTTGACTAAGAATAATCTCATTGGATCTTTGCCACACTTCCAGTCCTAGAAAGTAATGCATTAGACCGAGATCCTTCATCTCAAACTCAGAAGCTAAATCTTTCTTACATTTGACAATGAGGTTATCTGCTCCAATAAGAAATAAATCATCAACATAAAGAACTAATATTAAAGCCTCATCATCAACTACCTTGAAGTAAAGATTTGAATCTACATCATTCTTGGAGAATCCCAAACTCATTAAGTATTGATCAATCCTTTCATACCATGCACACAAGGCTTGCTTGAGACCATATAATGTTTTTTTTTCAATCTGCATACATGGGATTCCTTTCCATGAATCACAAACCCATCTAGCTATTCGATGAACACTTCTTCAATCACACCATTAAGAAATGAAGTCTTTACGTTCATTTGATATAGATTCCAGTCTTTAGCTGATGCAATAGCAATATACGTCCTGGTGGATGTATATCGAGCAACAAGAGCAAATGTCTCCTCATAATCTATTCCTTTCTTCTGAGAGAATCCTCTTGCCACAAATCTTGCTTTGAACTTCTCAATACTCCCACCAGCTGCATGCTTGAACTTGAAGAGCCACTTGGAAGATACAACTGATTTCCCTTCAGGTCTAGGAACAACATCCCAAACATCATTCTTAATGATAGACTGATATTCTTCTGTCATAGCATCTCTCCACACTTGCTGATTGGATGCCTCCTCAAAACTAGAAGGCTCAAACTCAATGATGTGATTCATTAATGCCACATTACCTGGAAACTTTTGTGGTCTCTTGCTTTCTCTAAAGGTGTCACAAGGAGCTGCATGCTTTTCAGCCTCTTGCATAGTATGTCTAGCCCATAAAGGTCTCTTTCTATCTAAGTAAATATTACTTGGCCCATTGGTTGGTTCTATGGGATCAACCAGATCAATAAACTCTTCTAATTCAATAGACTCCCTTTGAATCTCAGGAGGATGATCAAGAGTAATGTCCATATCCTGAGATGTCACTCGTTTTTAACTGTCTATCTCCATGGAAAATCCTTTTGATCTTTTGAAAGCAATTTCCTCTTCAAAAGATACATCCCTGCTAATCTCAATCTGTTTCTGACCTGGAATGTAGATCCTGTAGGCTTTTGAGGACTCTTTGTAACCCACAAAAATTTCTTTCTTGCCTGAAGGTTCTAGTTTAGATCTTTTATCTTTAGGCACATGAATATAAATAGGACAACCAAAAATTCTGAAATGACTAACCTCAGGTTTCACACTCATGAAGGCCTATTCAGCTGTCATATTTCCAATATTTGATGAGGGCTTCAATTCTGAATATATACTGCAGTTTTGGAAGCTTCCACCCAAAGAAAAGTTTGCAGATTTTGATCATGAATCATAGCTTTGGCTGCCTCAACCATGGATCTATTCTTTCTTTCAAAAACTCCATTTTGCTGAGGGTTGTAAGGAAAACAAAACCCCCTCTTGATCCCTATGTCAATACAGAAATTTTGAAAACCTCCAGAAGTGTATTCCCCTCCATTATCAGAGCTCAAAACTTTGATCCTTTTTCAGACATGTTTTCAACTTGAGCTTTGAACTCTTTGAATCTAGAAAGTACTTCTTCGGACTCCTTAGATTTCAAAAAATAAATCCAAGTCTTTCGAGAATAGTCATCAATAAAAATAACATAATACCAAAAACCACTCAAAGATGCCACAGACATTGGTCACATAAATTTGAATGAACAAGATCAAGAATTCCTTTTGATCTATTTTCACTACTTTGATAAAAAATCTTAATATTCTTACCTAGAGCACATCCTTTGCAAATGCCATCATGTTCCTGGCTGAGCTTAGGTAGACCAGTAACCATCTTCTACATAGATGAAAGAGATCTGAAATTTATGTGAGCAAATCTCCTATGCCACAACTAACTTGAGCTGATGGAGTCATGCATTGAAGCATGAATTGGACGAGCAGAAAGTCTATATAGACTCTCTTGACGAACACCGATTTCACGAGTTGTTATGATGCTAGAGTTTTTCCTCCATGTAAGAACTTTTCCTTTAGCAAATGCAACTTGATATTCTTTGTCCTCCAAAGCAAAAATTGAGACAAGATTTCTTTTGATTTCTGGAACAAACGACACATCACTCAAATGAAGAGGGATGTCGGAATCTAGATGAAGAGAGGTAGCCCCAGCACCTTTTACTAAATAGCAAGCATCACCTCCAAATATTACTTTTAAATTGATTTCTCTTTCTACCAAGTTAGAAAGATTCTCTCGATATCCTGTAATGTGACGTGAAGAACCACTATCAATCAACCAAGTGTTATTATCAGCTGGAACATTGCTAATAAAAATCCCTCTGAGTTGTCACTAGATTCCTTTTGAGGTGACACATCATCAATATTTGCAACAGCAACATGATGTTTTGTTCTTGTTACACAATCTTGAGCATAGTGACCATACTTGTCACATCTCAAACATTGAATGTGAGAGAGATCTTTCTTCTTTGGTTTAGGAGCTGAATCTGAATTTCTATCTCTATTCCTCTTGAAATTTCTTTTTCTCCCTTCTCTTCCTTTCCTTCTAGACGTTTGAGTGGCAAGAACGTGATCTTCATTACGATAGTTTTGTCCATTTCCTCTTGCAACCAGCCTGAATTCCTCTTGAATACAATCAGCTCTTAGACGATCAAACTTGGGTAACTCACCTCTTCCACTAATGCTTTGAATAAAAGATTCCCAAGATTGAGGAAGACCATTCAAAGCTAACATTACTAGATCTCTATCTTCAATTATATCTCCAATGGCACATAGCTGATCTTTCAACTCAATAATCTTCATGAAGAATGAGATAACTAAATTTCCTTTAGCCATTTTTATATGATGGAGCTGACGTCTCAAGGGAAGAGCTTTGCTGGTATTGTTGATCTCATACAAGCCTTGAAGAGTCTCAAACATGACTTTTGTTGACTTCAAATTGGATATAATAGGCACAAGATGATCTTTCATAGAATCTATCAAGATCTTCCTAGCCATTATATTATTTTTCTTCCATTGAGTTTTCTCAGCCTCATCAGATGGCTCAGTTACATCTTCCTCCACGAATTTTAGAAAATCATTTTCTTCTAGTGCAATAAGAACTCTGAATTTCCATGAAGTGAAATTCAATGCACCATCCAGCCTATCTTCAACCTTGAGTACATTCACCATTTTTTAAACTTGAAAAAATCAATCTATAAGAGAAGAAAATAAGAATACTTTGCTGCTTGAATAATTCTGGTTTTGGATCTTGCTTAAACCTACTCTGATACCATGTAAAATTTATACCAAAAATATAGATAAACAATACATAAAAGAATGAATAGAAAGACACCAAGATTATCCTGGGAAAACCCTCATTCCTGAGGGAGAAAAACTCGGCAACAAAGAAATCACTTTTATTGAACAAAAGTTTGAATTACAGTTGACCTGATTACCAGATTTTAATAAATCCCTGATAATAATAATAATCAAAACTGGAAAACGTTGAAACACCTTACAAAATGAATCTTGATCTTATCAAACTTCACACAGCAGACATTACCATCGAACAACGCTGAGAAATTCAACAAGGTGAATAAGTAGAAGACTTGACTCTCCATTGTCTCCTTGGAAAAGAATAGTCGGACAGTTACAAAGAAAACAAAACCATCACTGAAGAGAAGATGATAAGACAGCCACCGCAAGGAATCCTCAACTATTTGTCATCAGCACAAATACAATGACCAAGGAATATGAAATGGCATTAGAAGATTAAGTGATACGACTTCAGGAGAGACGAATGCCTCCCGACACTACACATCAGCATCTCGCTGCTATAAATCATCAATGCATTCTAGGATCCATATCTTATTTCTACACCCTCTAAGGTTTCCCATTTCTCAAATCCTTTTCACCAAAACCTCCATTAAGCCAAATCTCCTCTCCAAAACCCTTGTTGCAAACTCAACCACTCTTGATTCTCCTCCAAAGCACATCAATGGAATTTTCATCTTCTACATTGTCTCTCATCACATAAGTCTATGCCAAGTCCAAGTCTTGTAACTATGGTACTAAACCTTCTCACTCTTTTTCCACAATTCAATCACGTTCCACAACCCATTCAAGATACTTACTCAAATTGGCCAAGTTCTAGTCTTTGATGTCACTATACACTCCATTGAGTGTATGAATATGCAAGAACACACACAATGACACTTCCATCCATGTTGCATTTGGGGAAAAAAATAATAATAATAAAATTACATTTTGATGACAATGCTGTTGGGAAATAGTTGTTGTACACCTTGAATAATAATGTTTGTTATTGTAATATTCTATGTTCCACTGTGTTTCAGGGACAGGGACAGGGGGACGACAGGGGACGTGTTTCCGGTATGTTTCCTCCAAAAATAGGGGACGACAGTATACAAATTTTTAAAATGTGTGAATTTTTCAAAATATACTAAGATATTATAGATAGAGAGAGGGAAAGAGAGAGATATGTCAATAATTGATAACAACAAGACAATATGCAAATAAATCACCAATTCACAAGTTACAACAGTAGCATAACAACATAAATGACAATAGCAGCAGTATAAATCAGTATAACAGCATTATAACAATAGTCTCAAACATCAACGCCATGGTCTATCAATATAAATATCCAAATCAAAATGTCTCAAACATGTATCCAAAAGTCTCAAACATCAAAATATAACAAGCTACAGGCACAACATATGAAACTAAGCCTCATTCTAGCTATCAATATCCAAAAGCTCAGAATCATTTGAGTCGCTATCTCCCTCTGACAGAAGAGGATCATCCAATGGTAGTCCAACCAGTCCTAGTTGCACCTCCTTCATTTGAATTTTATCGTCCGTAGACACGAATTCGAACCTTGTGGGCACCCCACATTGCCGATTTGGCAAAAGGTATTTTAAAAAAAAAAGAGTGTTTTTTTTTTAATGCCAAAAATCATCCAAATGCGCGTAAGGGACACTTTTTCGTTTCAGGGCGTTTCGGGCATCCCCTGGGCATTTCAGGGACAACTCGCCGTCTCCAAATGTCAGGGGTGGTAAGTTTTTAATAACCAGAATAATATAATAGATCACAGATAAATTCAGAACACAAATAACACCAGAGATACCCTGGGAAAACCGTCCTACTCGAGGGAAAAACCCAGCCCACAAAAATGATTTATTGAATAATCAAGAGATGAATACAAAGCTTCACAAGCTTTCATGTCTTGACAACCAACTCTCTTAAAAATGAACAAACTGCAATTGGGAGAGCTACAGAAAATAATAAATAACACACCCATGTATGTCACAGATACTTGAATATAAGAAATTCACACAGGCAAGAATGATCATACATCACAGTCCGTTCCCAAAAACATAGTACAGCAAAAATAGCAGAGATTGTAATATATGAAACAGACACCGTAATGATGAAACATCGATGTCATGATGCTTGATATCCATACCATAACAACTCTCAAATTTTTCTTCTTATATTAATGTCTCTCTAGCTTTCTTCAATAATCACGGCCCTCCACCAAAACCGCATATATTTTTGTCACTTCTCAAAAAGACTACAACTGTAGGTAGTCGAAGAGTCACCGCTCGGCAGTTACTTTTCCATGATGTTTTGTATTCCATCCATAATTGGACTCTATAATAAGAAAAGACAGTAATAATACAACCGTCGCCAGAAAACACATTTAAAACCACGAAGCTAAATACTCGACGACCCTTCATGATTGATGGTAACGGTAAGGTTGTGTCGTTTCACATGCTGAAATAGATGAAGAACACAGAAGGATCACACATAGGTAATGAAGGATTTCTCACGCAGCTATCAGAACATTAACAATGGGACATTTCATGTTGTTTCCTGCAATTTTTTGAAATCGGGGACAGCTGGGGATGTCCCACTGTCCCCGAAATGTTTCGGGGACAAAAACGAGTCCCTTGGGGATAGGAAACGTGTCCCTATGTAACATAGGTAATATTTTATTTATTATGTAATGTTGCACCTAAGAGCACCTAGAAGGATGTACATGTAGAGATTCTTTTGGAATATTCTCGAGACCACTTGATGTTGTATTACAACATTGTAATATTATAATTGTTGTACTCATTTAATATTGGGGAAAGATAATAAATAAAGTACCCATTATTAAATGTGGGTCAAGGGGTTAGGCAGCACATGGTTTATGTAATACCACTTGTTGGTTTTGTGGGAGCTTGTTTCTATAAAAGCAACCACAAGAGTAGTTGTTGAGGTTAGTCAAGTTTAGCATTTATGAAGGTTGGAAGCATGGCATGGGATGTGTAGTTACATGCTTGTTCACAAGGAGTTCTTGTTGATGGTTGGGGTTTCAAAGGCTTTCATGGATGTATTATAATGTTGTATTGTTGAATAATAGATGGATGATGGATGCTTTTGGAGGGTAGGTTTTTCCCTCGTGAGGGGTTTTCCAAGGTATATCATGTGTCATATTTTTGTGGGTATGTTGTCTATTTTCTTGCATGTAGATTCTGAGCACTTATTTGATTGCTTTATCATGCGGATTATGTGAAAATTGTCATTGTATGGCTGCAAATTTCCTTACAAGTGGTATTAGAGTCATGGTTTTGGTGTTATAACCCTAGGAGTTGAATCTATAGAATACTTGAAAGAATGAAAGACGTGACAAGATATGAGGATTTTTTAGGTTGTTTATTTCAGATCAAAAGGTATTGGGCTTGCTGTTATGATGAGTTGTTTGCAGATTTAGGGCTTGAAAATTTTTTGGTCAAATGGGTTTTTTGGATGTTCATTTAAAAAAGCGTTGTTTGGGAAAGTTTTTAGAAATATCGTCATAGAAACAAATGGACCTCACTATTGAATCTAGGTTGGCCTTCCGATGAATTTGATATAAATTTGATATATTTTGCTCACAGATGAAAAGTTACAATTTGTTTTTGTTTTGACAGCCCAATAACTGTCAAATTTAACTTAGGCATTTGCAGAAAATAGAAAGAATAAACCCCCTAGCTTTAATTGAAAAATAAAAATATAAAAGGGGGCCGATGTGAAAGTTGTTTTTGAAATTAAAACAAAATAAAAAATTAATTGATGTTAGGGGGCGAGATTCCCAGACTCCGTACCCAAAACCTATTACATTAGTACGATTGGTACATGTGTTGTTGGCGTCCACTTGCAACTGCCCATATGTACCAGTAAAATGTCGTATCAAAACCTCTTTACATTTTATCGTGGTCTTTTTCAAAAAAAAAGTCAAAGGCTTCTATTTTTATCGCCCTTTTTTATAAATCATATCAAAACCAAAAAATTTAATCACTTACCCAGCTTTTTATAAAGTTTATGAAATTTGAAATCAATTTGTTTTATAAGGTAATCAGGTCCTATAAGTGAGAATTTCAAAATTTATGAAAAATTAAAATGACAATATAAAGTAGGACCCACCTTGAAGATGTTTATATAAGAAAATAGCAAGGTCGCAAGGGGACGGGGGTACTTGGGTACTTTGGGTACAGGTACGACTATTTTTTTAAATAGGGGACAGGGCTACTTGGATACGTCAAAACTTTTTCTTGATATAATTTAATATTTTATATTAAATCTGAAAATATGAGTCATGACAATGAGTTTTCAAAACAAGAACAGTGATAAAGTTTGCTGATGTAATGTATTGTTTTCATTTTCAGATTTGCAATGTGTTTGTAATAATAATATATGCTAAATGTTTAGATGCATAACAGAGAAGGCAAACTTTAAACATGAACAAGAAGATTATAAATCATACAACAATGACATATTGCATATGTTAAACTTCTGGCTTCAACAATGATAAAGTTTACTGTTAATCAGTATTGTATCAAAGTTTCAAACTGATTACATATGAATTAAGCTTGGTAAACAGCAAGCTGATACGCAAACAAAAAACTGAAACAAAAATCAGAAATCTTAATCAAGGTCCTTAGCTCTGATGCTCTCCCACTGAGTACCCAGTACTTGGGTACGTGTACCTGTACCCGGTATGCGTACCAGGGGTATGGGTACGAGTACCCATGCAACATAGGAAAATAGGTTGTTTTTGTTCAATGAAGCATAACTTCCACCTAGGATGTTGGATGTTTGTCAGTTTGACTTCTTGCACTTGTTGGAAAGCAGATTCTGAGCACTAGATGGTATAGGTTTGGCTCCTTGATTTTGTTGTTTTGACATGTTTTGGGGGCTTGGAAGCCAAATGTTCTCTTGTTTATGGTTTTGGTCATAACTTTTGTATAGGAAGTCGGATTTTCAATTTTGAATAGGCGTTGGAGAGCATGTTCAATGTATTTTTCTTTGGTGCTGTAATTTTATTAGTTCGATGAGCATGGAGAGTTGTGTATTTGTTTGTTTACTTGTTGGTGCCTAAGATTCAGGGTATGAATGTAAGCACATTCAAACAAGTTGAGAAGCGAAACCTTATGGGAGTGCATGTTTTTATGAGATATTTACAATGATACAACTGATTATTAGATTTAATGCTTCTTGGTACAGGTATATGGGTGTTTTCAAAGTTTGGGCTTTGATGGTGATAGGTACACAAGGTGTCTTCGATTTGAGTACATGGTTTGACCAGGTTTGAGACATAGTTACACCGCCCGAGGGGACGGGGGGACGTCGGGACGGGGGGACAAGTTTCCGGGCAGGGGGGACA
>MU228047.1:1358195-1369349 GCA_018584345.1 Thuja plicata | reverse complement strand
GGGGACGTCCCCGCGTCCCCGATGATTGGTGGCTGAATGGTGGCGCCGCTGGGGACGCGGGAACGGCGTCCCCCCGTCCCGGGTGCGTTTGGGATTTGGGGGGGGGACGCGTCCCCGTGTTACTCTGGTTTGAGACTTGGAATCTCATGTGGATTATAGTTAAGTGCGGGTATAGAATTGGTGATGATTATGGTATCATGGTTATGAAGGTACATGTTTTGCATTGATACAACATAATCATGTTCATGGTGATTGGTGGTGATTTGGTTTGATGTTAGGAGGTTTTTGCTTATCTCCTTGATGCTTATTTGGTTCCTTGATTATGGTACATGATAGTGGACATGTCCGGCAAATCAGATCGAATGTTGATTTGATGTTTGAGTCATATGGTCTACAGGAATATTCTCTTTGATATCTCAATTTACAGTTTACTAATGTGATGATGAGTTTGCATGTTTTAGTGCTTAATCTACAAGTTATGCAGTCATGTAAGTAGGCCACCCATTTGATTGCAGTGGGATGACTTGAATGTGGACTATCTATATCCACCAAGTTTGACTCATTGTTGTTGCAAACTTTGTTAGTTCGCCATGCATGTGGTCATCAGTGCATTGATATGTTTGTTTTGAAATGAGAAGATGGATGATGTTTATGGTACCTAGATAGTTGTGATGGGACTTTTAGCATGTGGTTTTATCATGATTTCATGATAGCTTGGTTATTCATTGATTGCACTTTCAGTGAGAGCTTTTGACAGTGATATGTTGGCGGTGTAGGATTGAATCCAAATTGACGTTGTTGGCAGTTGTATGTATCTTATTGGTTTGGAGATCTTGCTTTCACTTGATGTTACTAACATGTCATTTGTGTGTAGACTTGGAGGATCTTCATTTAACAAAAGGTTATCACGATGCCATGTGCAAGTCAATATCATGGTTCAAATGAGTTGTTGGCAGTGATGTGGATTCACCATTGGTTGGTGGATGATCTTTAGTGTTGTAGATGTTTGAAAATTGCCTTAGATCCTGTTACTACATAAGGATCTTTCACATTTGCTCGTTACTATTACGAGATGGTTATCTTCATGACAATTTGAGATGTTGATATCTTGGAGGAATTGAGTCCTTGATTGAGGTGTGGTTTAATGCTTTCATTTGACATGTTATCATGGTTGCTAATTATGTCATGGTTTGCTCTTGATTACCAGTTTATAGTGTTGACATGGTATAGTTATTTGATATGTTCATATGGAGCATATTATCTCCTAAGAGGAGACCGTTAGATCATAATTATGTTTATATTCTTGATTCTGCGGTTGGAGCTTGACATTGATCTTGGTTTAGTTATCTTTGTATTGGGTACATGATCATTTTCTTGTTGCTTCATGATGGTGATGTGTTGCATTTGGAGTTGGGCATGGATTGATCAGTTACGAGTGCTCATAGATACATGGAGACTTAGGTGAGGTTGGTCTTCTCTTGTGATTAGAGATGTGTTCAAACAGTTGATGGTTTCAACAAGAAGACTGAGGTGCATTCACCTGGTATGGACTTGAGAGGAGAGTGTTTTTGGCTGAGTCCTATAGACTTAATTATCTTGATGAGCAATCTCATTCCCCGCACTTGGTCTATTCAGCGATTTACAACTTGAGAGGCGTTGCCCATTGTTTCTTTCAAGCGTATTATGTTATGCTTATCTTTCATAGATGTGGATCTTGAGCTATGGTGATTGTTAGTTCCAGAGGGTTCAGTTTGAGAGATGTTTGGCATTGGTTATCTCCTTGTGCATTTATGTTGTTATTGTGATATCATTATGATTGAGTTTGGGAGATGGTTTATTGGGCTTATTCCCTTGGGATTGGGAATGGTATTGGTTTGATCTTCTTGGTTATGAGAGGTTTACATCCATTTTGATTACATGATATATATGTTGGTTTGGTCTAACAGACTGAATGAGTTTTGTGTGTTGTTATGACTTTTTATTTAGGGTTTTATGGAGGAGATCATACTTGACACATTTGGCATTTAGAGGTGTATGTAGGACATACCACAGGTTTTGATTTGCAGTGTTTCTCTCTTTTGGTCTTGGTTATCTTCCTAGATGTTCAATTTCACATTGCATTGGATTTGAGGTTGATTGGAGCTATGTGTTCACTAATTTGTGTTCATGTGTTGCCATGTGGGAGATGGCATGGAGGTTTATTTATCTCTTTCTTTTGTCAGTTGTGGAGAACATGGGAGAGAATTGGAGACTTGTTGTGAGAGTTGCATTTGCAGGTTATTGGTTCACATGTTACATATTATTATGGATGTTCCTTGTTACTATGTGGTTATGATTATACTTCTATAGGATGCTATTAGTGGATCTTTGGGATATATTGATTATTTTCAGATGGCATTACCTATGTAATAGGAGCTTCTAGGTGTGTGTGGAAAATATTGCACTTGGAGCTTCAGGCTGCATGTTATGGGTTGTATATGTTAATGTTATGGGATTCACTTGATATGTTTGTGTATACCTTGGAGGCATGGATAGTTGAATGTGTTAGCACTTGTTGTGGGTTATACTTCAGCTATGGATATTGCTTCTTGAAAACTACCAATGCATGGTGTTACCATTGGATTGAGTGTCTGTGCTTGAGATATCAGTTGAAGCAGGACTTATAATTCGTTTGCGATAAATTGTGTGGCTTTCTCTTTGGATGGCCTCTTATGTATGTCTAGTGGCAGTGGCATGATGGAGGGTGAGAGCATTCATGTACTAGATGATGGTCACTTTGTTTTTGTTGTAGGTATCTTGATGGAGCACATGGATCACTTTGATTCATGATGGCATATGTAGCTAGAGGGATTGTTCCCTTGTTCATATTTGTGGCTATTTATTGACCCTTGTGCAATGTATACAACAAGTGGGAGAATGTTGGTAAATAGGTATTGTACACCTTGCATAATAATGTTTACTATTGTAATATTGTATTTATTATGTAATGTTGCATCTAGGAGCACCTAAATGGATGTACAACATGTAGAGATTCTTTTGGAATATTCTTGGAGCCACTTGATGTTGTATTGTAACATTGTAATATTATAATTGTTGTAATTATTTAATATTGGAGAAAGAAATTTTAAAAAGTACCCAATATTAAATGTGGGTCAAGGAGTTAGGTAGCACACGGTTTAAGTTACACCACTTGGTGGTTTTGTGGGAGCTTGTTTCTATAAAAGGAACCACAAGGGTAGTTGTTGAGGTCAGCCAAGTTTAGCATTTGTGAAGTTTGTAAGCATAGTATGGGATGTGTGGTTACATGCCTGTTCACATGTAGTTCTTGCTGATAGTTGGGGTTTCAAAGGCTTTCATGGTTGTATTGTAATGTTGCATTATTGAATAATACATGGATGATGGATGCCTTTGGAGGTTGTGTTTTCCCTCGTGAGGGTTTCCCAAGGTATATCTTGTGTCACATTTTTGTGGATATGTTGTCTATTCTCTTGCATGTAGGTTCCAAGCACTTATTTGATTGCTTTATCATGTGAGTTATTTGGAAATTGTCATTGTATGGCTCATGGCTGCAAGTTTCCTTACAAATGTCAAGAGGCCAAGGATAATTTCCTTTTGGTCTTACCACTCTAATCTATTTATTCAATTATGTTCAACCTAATGGCCATGTTCGCCTTACATCATCTTAAGTTCTTATTCTTAACCACCTTGACATCACACTATCTTGGCCAAGTTGGACTTGCCTTACATTATGCACCATAAAAAATGTTAGAATGTAAGGGCTATCAAACTTCAAAATCTTATGTTTTCTATGGAACTACACTACAAGTTTTGAATTTCAGCTTCCTTTGGCTATGTAACTAAATCTCTCTTTCATTTACTTTTTTTGAGATTTAAACACTTTCTAGCATAACTCCTACTTCTTGGACATGGTTTGCATGAATACCATTGTCCTCAGTAGTCAAATTACATAAAGATTTCTTCTTAGGTAATGTAGAATAAGCTTAGATGGCCTTTTTCAACATAAGAATCTTATTTCTTATGCAATTTTCAGTTCTTGTATGAGGTTATTTTGTTCCAAACAAATTTCTTTCCATTAATTCAAGGCAAACATATCTTCTACAAATAGCCAAGCTATTGTTAGCTTTGTCCCAAATGTCATGAGCTACTTCAACCAAAATCTTGTCAAACGCTCAAAACTTATTACTTGTTGCTTAAAACCTTTAGAGTGGACTTTGTCATATTATGTAAATTGCAATGTTCAATTTCATCTATAAATCTTCTTTGTCTCTATGTATTATCATTACTACACAAATGTTTTCCGGTAGTACTAATGGCTGATCATACTAGAACATCCACGCTTTGTCATGATCTCCTTCATTCTTAGGTTCATACATAGCAGCTTGTGCTATGACAAGCACCATTGTTATGTTTGGTACATTAGAACACATTTTAAATCTTACGAAAATACAATTTAGTAATTTAGGTATGTTCCCTAGACAAAGACAGAATGCATACAACACTTACCAAAACATTTGCTTGCATCACAAACAAACTACATATAAAACAAGCACACATGCCTCAATGATTACTCTATTTATTCAAAATATCCTTAAAATAGTAGTGTACACGACAAAAGTAGATATTTGTGAATAATTGTCCTATGCCATTACATGTACTATCAAAAATAACTATATACTATGCATATGATGTAAATAAAGTCATCTAAGATCAAATCTTGTGGTGCTATACTATAGAATCCTCAATGTCATTGTTAAACTCCTCTTTTAGGCCTTGAAGCAATCAACGTCCTTGCCACCCTCTATAGCCACATCTTTCCCATGAGGTGTCATTGATGACTAAAGCCTAAGGATCAAGCCAGATGAGATGAATTCTTCATGATGCTGAAGAAAGCACAAATAGATTCCAATCAAAATATTTTAAAAAGTATAAAAAATGTTTTCCAATTTTTAACCCGTATGACAAAGATATCTCAACTATACAATACAAGACCTGCCTAGATAGCCGACCCCGCTGCATTGGCAAGGTCACCTTTATATACTGCTTTCTTAAACTAGAGGTGTTTCCTTGTTAAACCAGAATACTTTTCCCTAATAAAATCAAGACTAGAAGAGAGGAGAGGGGAGAAGAGATTGTCAATCTGATGTTTCCAAATTTATAAATCAGATCCACAAATGTCAGGTGGATCTGGTGTTTCCAATGTATTCTCCACAGCCCTTAATACCCATTAGAAACATCAAATGGACATAATCTCCCATTGGAAGCTCAATATTTGCATCTTAATGTCTCATACACAATTTTGCTCATATTCCTTAATTATCCAGCAGCAAACCTATCTCATTTTTGCCTCTAGTTTTCTAGTCATACAAGCCTTCTGTTGCATCCAGCCACTATATCTCACCCACAGTATTGGCTTTGCCCATAGGGATCCAACCACCACCTCTTTAGCTTTCCTTTGAAGCAAATCAGAACTGTTCATCTTCATTTTGCTTCGAGTACCTACTTGGTTAGGGAGTTCATTTTGGAAACTGAGACATGCCAATCGTTATCAACATTCTTGGGAGACAATTGCAACTGATAAATAGTAAGATATTGATGTTGTTAAAGTCACGTTCACGTCATTTTGCTTCAATTTAGAATCATCCTATTAATTTCATGCTGGTTATCTTTATTTTCTGACACAAGTTATTGGTTCCTGCTTGTTAGTCTTCCCTTTTGAAGTGGTTTTGAATTTTAGCCCATCAAACTTTCTAGTTACAGCAGTACCATTTGTCTCTGCGGTCCAAATTTTAATCATGTTTACAGTTTGATAGAATGTGAAACTTGCCTAATGGCCTAGCTGCCAATAACACTTTTTTGCAGAGCCAGCCGACTAGCCAATTTAAAAAAAAGGTTTTTGAACTTTTCTGTTTACCGGGAACAGGCTGAAAATGATGCTTAAGATGTCCATGAATTTATTAGTTCAACTTCCTCCAATTCACTAATTAATTCAACTTATTTTCAGCATTTTGTTTTGTTATTTCATATTGCATAGGTTCTTGTTATTGACTTATTTTCTTTCTGTCATTTACTCTACCACACCTTGAACATAAAGCACTTGTTCCTTTCCTTGTTCACTTTGCACCAAATATAATATATACCTTTCTTTTGCACACACAACACCACCTAAAAGGCTAAAAACATCATCAAATGGTGGGACAAGGGGACACATTCAAAGATGGAAAAAGTTTTCTGGCTTTTGGGAGTGCCAGCAAATAATAAATTCAAATATATCGATAATACAAAAAAATATAAAATATAAAACAATATTACATAGCTTTTCAATTGAATAAGTAAACCATTGCGCATCAGTAAGCATTCTAAAGAGATCAATCAAATTGAAATGAAATGTACATCTATCACATTCAACATTCAAAATTAACCATTAAAAATTGATCTCAAAATTTGACTATAATACTGAAATATAAATACAGAATTGTAAACACGAATATCTGATGCCTGTTTTAGCAAGGATCATGAAAAGAACTATTTGAAAATACCCCACTTTTTGTTTTTAATGTTTTTAATTTTTCTAAACAATCATTGATGTGGATGATGTCAGAAAATGCCATGACATTTTTAGCAGAATCAAGACATCCCATGATGCCGTCGGGCCATCAGGAGTAGGAGATCCCAAGTACCCTCCATCTACAGAGAAAACCCCCAAGATGATTAAAAACAATCCAAAACATACCATGGATATGAAAAAATGCACAAAATATGTGGAATCCCCTCCTCGTCCCAATGTCCTGGAAATGGTGAGGTCCGAGGACAGCCCCAGCAGGCATGACCCCATGGATCACTATTTCTTCTTGTGATCCCTTCAGTGTCAGATATCATGATAAAGGCATCATAGACTTATTAATATTCAAATCTACACAGCCAAGGTTCACTGTCAATTCCACATTGACTCCCCTCATGTACACACTTCTTCCTATACACCCTCTCTACTTTCTAATCCTTGCTTTGAGTCCAAACTTACACAATCCTTTGCCGACAGCTGCTTGCAGACACTAACAATGTGGCTTCCAAATTGTGAGAAATTTGACTATTAGAAAATTTGAACTATCAATGGTTCTTAGATGAATGCAGTATTTTCACAGATGCACATTCTATGAATGCCATAATCTTGTTTGGCAATTACAACATCAAGGAAAACAGGCCTAGACTGGAGAATGTAACACAACTGCAAGGGTGATTCCTTCCTTTAAGCACTCAGATCATTAAAGAATAGAGGACGTTAATATCTTCCCATGCATTATCAAATGCATGTGTAATCATTCTCCTCATTCCAAATTCATACAACCATACTAGTTTATCTTCTTCATCTTCAATCAAAAGTTGCAAATAAAGTATTTGTGCTGCTTGAAGACTACCTGTGCAATACAAGCATCTGGAACAAGAGGGATTCTTCTCTTCGTTACAAATTGTTAAAATTGAGCCACTAAACCCTTTCCCAAAAAGGAATCTATCCATTAACACACCCTTGTAGGCATTGTTAATATTAAGTCACTTACACATTGTTAATATTGAGTCACTAACCCCTTACCCAGAAAGGAACTTATCCATTAACACACCCTTGTAGGCATTGTTAATAATGACTCACTAACCCCTTTCCCTACAAGGAATCTTCCCAAAAACAAACACACCCTTGTAAGCTTCCCTAGTTTAATTCTGTTTTAACTCCCAACTCTTATTTTATTGTCTTTGGCATCTTCACTCACAACCAAATCTTTTTCTTCATGTGATGTCATTTATTTCTAAACCCCAACCTTCCTTACATACCAGAGCATTGTGAAGGAATACCCAAAAATTGGTAAAAAAATGCAATTGTCTTCATCTTCAGTTGGACATAAAGTCAAATCTAAAGAAAGAAGCAGCAGACACTTCTCTTGAATCTTTGGGGTGCATAGACACATTGTCTTCTAGAATGTTTGCATATATTGTCATGCAATAACAAAATGCTTACAGTTCACTGTCTGTGGAGTATATCGTCCCTATATTTAAGGTTCCTCTATGGATCCCTACTGGTGAGTGCTTGTTATCCTTAAATACTTTGCCGTCACCTTCAGAATTAGAATCTCCAGTAGTACCGTTATTTTTACAATTAGTAGCAATATCTTCTCGATCGTCTAATATGTTATTGATTATTTCAGCTGGAAATTCAAGATATTTCCCATCTAGTACGAAAATAAACAAGCAATTCTTTTATATTTTTGAGATTATTTTCAAACGTTGAAAGATTATAGTAAAAAAATGATAAATTGACTTTGTTCTACCCAATTCTCTCCATCAATGTAATCTTTCAGAAAAGCAGATTTGTATTTCATTCCTCTATTAGTTCCATTAGAGAATCAGTATGCATCAAAATTCATGCTGCAAACAGAAGAAGCTAAATGAGTATGAGCATGAAGAGGCAGCAAAACTATCAGAGCAGCCAAAGTTGGCAACATTGCTAGAGTGTTGGAGGATGGGCCAAAGTTTTCATCTGCTGCATCTGTCATAAACTTTTATGGTGTTTCTGCTTCATAGTTTTGTTATTCTTAACCACAATTCATAATTCTTCAAGGAGCTGAAGAAATCATTTCTTGAAGATCAGATTCTTGAGTCTGTTCATGAATGGGGGGTTCTCCATCACTGTGAGATCACTAACACTACCTTGCATCTAGTTCATAAATGTCACTGAGTTATTATGCTGCTTCATTGATTCCTTTTCTCCAAAGCCACTATCATCTCGTTTATGAATTTCTCAGACGATTGTTCTAGGTTTTTCAATCTGAATATACTTCAAAGTGATATGTAATTGCAGATATTAACTTTGTCCCTTCCCTGCTGCGTGCTTGTGTCATTCATGTCGTTGTAAAGTACAATACAGAGTTTTGAAAAGGTAAAATTCAACGTCTAAATTGTTAGGTAACCGGATTCAAAGGTACTCATATGTATTTGACCTGTAAATGAAGACGGTAAATCCATTAAAATAAATTGCTGTAATGAACTAGAGGTGGAGTCAGAAGGGGTAATTATTGCAATGATGACCTGGGGGCAAACATGGAAGGACACTCACAGTAACTGACATTTGTGTTAATGTGGCCTGAGGAATTGGGTAGAGGAGCTATCTTATGCTAAAGCAGTTAGCTGTGGGGGCCAACTCTCTTATAATTAGCAGGCTCGTTTAACCCGGCCCCAAAAAAAAACACCCTGACTGCATAAATGCTATGTTCGATAATGGGTTCGAAAAGAATTTGGGTTCCTGCGAAAGCTCATCTGAAGCCCTTCAAGTATCTAGTACTTCTGCAGAATAGTAAGAAACTCACAACATATATTCTCTCCAGATTACTGTCAGGAGATCCCATGTTCTAACAATATTACAGATTTACAGGCCATTGCTCTTCAGTAATTTTACCTTCAAAAATTTGAATGTGGTGTTCTCAGTTATAATAGAACGTACAAATTAGGATAGCTTGCATAGATAAACACTTATAATAGTACAGATTCCAAGCTCTTAAGCAACTCGATTAATTTCAATAACAGCCCAATGAATGAAAGACTCACCGAAAAACTGAGTGAAAATACTGGTAAAGAAGCCCAAACTGCGGCCAATATTCTGCCCTATTGGCGCAGGAAGAGGCTTTAAATAAGGGTCGACACTGAAAACCTTCCGAATGAACTGCAGATCATCTCAAAGGGTAAAACCAATTATAAAATGTAAACAACCTTACTGAAGGTTTGGAAAAATGAAATTATAAAATGTAAACAACCTTACTAAAGGTTTAGAGAAATGAAATTGCTATAAGCTTAAATGAGACAATACCTGAAAATTTCTTTGGAATGTATAGCGGAGTTCAGGGTCGATGATGTCTTCAGTTTGATTCTGTTTGTAAGGGTCGGAAGCGGATTTAGAGGGCACGTACATGGTGGAGTTTTCACCATCTTTGGTTGCTCTCAATTTGGCATGGTCGTAGTTTCGCTTATTCTTTGCCTTTCTCTTCACAGGCGCCCGCGACGAAACAGGAGTTGTACCATCAGACTTCCACATTTTTTCCTGCAACTCCACTGGCTTGCAAGACGATAAGATTTAAAGGTACGAGATTGTCAATGGGATAAATGAGAAAATAAGCACATGGTAGAAATCTTTTGGCAGAGAGAATTTATTTTCACATATAACCCCTCAATTATTTTTATGGAGGGTTTTATACAAACAAACAATGAGTTTGGTCCTTTAGGGCTCGTTTGGTTGGCGGAATTTGTGCATGCTGGAATTGCCAATTCTAGAATTGAATCCATTCTAGGTTTGTGCTATTCTCAAAAATGAATTCTAGAATATGGCTGTCCTGTTTGGTTCACCTCGAAGATGACTGAGAAGATGCAAATTTTGTGTTTGGTTCCCCACAACTAGAATTGGAATTGGAATTTTGTTTTTGTACACATACACATATATACACACATGTGTATACACACACATGTGTATATATACACGCACATGTGTGTGTGTATATACACGCACACACATGTGTATATATACACACACATGTGTGTGTATATACACACATGTATATATACACATGTACACACACATATATATATACACATACATGTATGTATATACACATGTATACACATACATACATGTGTATATATACACATGTATACACATATACACATGTGTATATATATACACACATACACACGTGTGTATACACACATATACACATATATACACACATTTGTGTATATATATACACATATACACACATTTGTGTATATATATATACATATACACATATATACACATACACATATACACACATGTGCATATAGATATGAGTATGTATATACATATGTGTGTATATATACATACATGTATATATACTATATATATACATGTATGTATATATACACACACATGTATATACATACACATGTATATTCACACACATGTGTGTATATATACACACATACACATGTGTGTGTATACATGTGTATATACACTCATGTGTATATATACATACATGTATCTATACTATATATGTACATGTGTGTATATACACTCATATGTATATACACATACATACATGTGTATATATACACATGTATACA
>MU228047.1:1280112-1334020 GCA_018584345.1 Thuja plicata | reverse complement strand
CTATTCATGTAGATTAGATTCATGTTTATTTTCATAGATTAATCTTGCATTTGTATTTCCTTTCATAGATTTAGCCATGCATTGTTATCATTTAGATTAATTTTCTTTTATGCATTGTTATCATATATAGTAGATCTCATTTTCATGCATTTGAATCTCTCATTTCATGGTGTACTTGCATAGGCACAACTAGGTCAATCTGAGGGCCTCTATTTCATATATTTACACTCCATGACTAGAGAGCTATGGATCGATATTTGAGGCCTCATTCTTGAGCAACCTTGGATGAAATGATTCATAGAAGTGTGTCAACATTTTATGCACACAAGAGGTATTCTCTTCCAGTCTTATATGATCCATTATCCTCTTAGCATGAATGTTGTTTTGAGTATAATTGTTTATTCTTTCTGCATTCTATCTTTATAACTTCCTACACTCATGATATTCTTTCTAGGACATCTGTTTTGTAAGGATACCTCTTATTTTTATAACTTTGTTGATATAATTTGATATATCTCTTGCCGTCATCTCTGGGGGGGCAAGGTATTTCCTCCTTCTATCTCTATCTAAGGATCTACTTTCCTTAGCTTAGTGGCATTTGTTTATGTGGCAAACATTATTTTCCTTATAAAGATCTATGTTTTGATCATTGATACCCCCTTATTTGAGAGGTGATTGTCCTAGGTCATTACCTCTTCTTTATTTTGCAAATTATGTTCTTTATAAACTCTTGCCCTTGCTTTTTTGTTAGATTTTGTTATCCTTCATTCCAAGATTCCTCATCCTCTTCATTGCAAGGAGCTTGATGGTTGAAGCTTGGGTCCCTCTTGCTTTTTGAAGATGATATTTTATCTTAAGCACTCCTCTCTGGTAGGGCTCTTGTTGATAAGATCTCTTCCTCTTTGAGGATCCTTTTTCCGTAAGGCCCCGTTTGTTTCACGGAATTGGGAGTGACACTTCCCGTTTTTGGGAGTGACACTTCTCATTTTTGCAAATCCGTTGTTTGTTTCTCTAAATTGCAATTCCAGATTCGTCAAGCAAAATCGGGTTTAGACACCAAAATGAGTGGCATCATCTTCCCACTAAATAGGTGGATTTAGAAATCATACCCTGGTTTTGCGATCATAAGGTTTTGAGTCAAATTCCAATTCCCCAAGATGCAAAACTGGGATTTCAAAACCTGATTTTGTGATAATAAGGTTTTGACTCAATTCCAATTCCGCGAAACAAACAGGGCCTAAGTGACATATCCATTTCACGATTATCTATGTTCTTAGATGTAAGGGTCAAGGCTCTTCGCTAAGAATATGGTATACAGTGTTGTTAAGCAGGATATCTCGTTACCTTGTGAAGTAGGTATTCTCTTCCTCTTCCTTATCCTGCCTAGTGGGTAGCCATGATAAGGAGGGGGGCATATATAGGGTCTCCCTTATACTATAGTTTACATTTATTTACATTTTGAAATATGCTAAATCCTTGGAAGGTAATGCACACAAGTTGTTAAATCTTGAAGAGACACACATTTTTACTTTTATGTTTGTTAAATCCTTGGAAGGTAACGCACATAAGTTGCTAAATATTGAAGAGACACGCATTTTTACTTTTATGTTGGCTAAATCCTTGGAAGGTAATGCATATAAGTTGCTAAATCCTGAAGAGATACACGCCCTTTTTATTTTTACGATATGCTAACTCCTCGAAAGGTAACGCACACAAGTTGCTAAATCCTGAATGGACACGCATTTTATATTCCATAGTGATACAAGAATGTAGATCTATGGATATTTTTAAAAGCCGTCAAAAGACGCATTTACAATTACAAGCACAGTTTATGGGTCAACCTGTTAGGGGCTCTCCCTCCTTGGTGATTCATAGTAAGGTGGGCATCTTACTAGGCGAGGTAATCACTTTTTCTTTTCTCTCTTTCACTTTCATGCTAGTAGGATTAGATCATGAAGCTATGTTATCTATGGTGTTGTTCTTGTCTTACTTATGTAGTCATGTATGTTTTCTATGAGTAATTGCTCTTTACTTCCATATCTTTATGTATGTATGTTGAGTTAGAATCCTTGGTTTGGGGGGCTCATATCCATGACTTAGTGATATTCTACCTCGTTGCAATCCACCAGGATCTTTTTTTCTCTAACTTTACCGTGAGCACGTTCGATTTCCGTACTCCCGATAAAGTGGGGGCTTAATGTATCATCTTAAAATGGAAGCACTTCCATTTTAAGAACATTTAGCCCTCCTTAGGGGATGTTTTTGACCTCCATCATATCATCCTCCCGTTTCTGCATCACCATCTGCTTTTGTGCTTGTTTAGGACCCTGATTGGGCCTCTCTAGGCACTTTCTACCCCACCTAGCATATTTTCCAGGGGTTCTGGCCCCCTGAGTCAAGGTCAACCTCAACCCTGACTAGGGTCCCCCTTTCAAATCTAGAAGTGTGTCGGCTACCAGGGGTCATCCAAAATTTAGTTTTCCCGCTTTTGGGTCAGCTGTTTCAAATTCTGAAGCATTGATTCCTAAATTATATTTAATATAGGTCCTCTTCTAGGGGCATGGGTCTAATTGGAATTTAATTCTCCTATGTCAGCCTCCTTAGAAGATTGTGCCCTAGTTTCATATAAAAGGAAGCCTTTCTCTCTCATTTTCTCTAAGTCTTCCAAGTGTAAAAAGCTCTAATCAAGATTTTGTCAAGAAGAAAAAAGTTCAAGCATCCATTGTTCTACATATTTCCAAGCTCTCAAGGTGTTCAAATCTCCCTCTCAAGCATTCAAGTTCTCCATTGAAGATCAAGGATTCAAGATTTCAAGCCTTTGAAGGGATTTGGTTCAAGCATTCAAGATTTATCATTCAAAACCCTAGATCTAGCCATCATGGTGGTGTGATCTTCCTTCAAGATCCTTTGTACATCCTCAAGACTCTTTCATCATCTCTTCAAAGTGGATTTCAAGCATACAATCATGGAGGTTTATGGTTTCTAAAGCCCATGCTTTCATACTTACATATTTGCTTACATTTGAATTACAATTACATATCTATTGAATATCATAGCTTCATTGTTATATTTGATTCTACTACTTGCTAGCATTCTATACTTTATTGATTTCAAGGTTAATTCCTAAATCAGGGTTTGAATCAGGGTTTGACTAAGGCAAACCCCTCCCCCAAAACAAACAACCCTCTTTTTCTTCCAGGTACAGGTTTGGGACTGCGGATTTGGACACAGATCTAGATACCCTTTTTGGCTTTCTTTCAGACGGCGTGAACAGATTCTCTGTCGGACCTGTGCAGGTCAGGGTCAACATTAGTGGGTCGGGGTTGATATTTGTGGGTCAAGGTCAACCTTTTTCATAAGACGACATCGAAACAGAAAAATATTTCTGGGTTTTGTTCGTCTCTGCATTCCGGTTTGGGATCATCTATCAGCTTTTCTAGAAACAGTTTACAGACCTCAGAAAACAACATTCTTTGATCTGTAATTATTTAAGGTTAGTACATTTCTCCTATTTCTTCAATTACTGTCATATATCATATCTATACATATAATTAACAGAATTTAAGATATCCTTCTTGTTATTCTCTTTTCCAAATAGTTGATTTATTTGTGCATTAGCCCTTCCTTTGGGTTGATCAACTTGGATCTTCCATTTGTGCATTTGGGAATAAAAGAGGAACATCTTATCTTCCCCCTAATCACAATTGCAATATACAATCAATCAAATTCAATTAAGTGTAAAGTAGGGTTAAGGAATTCAACACACTTTAATCAAATCAAACAATAATTAATAAACAAATCTCCTTACCCTTTCCACCACTTTACACAAACTATCACAATGTATATTCTAAAATTGGCAAACACATCCATAACAAGTAATACTACTTATACTATGGATGCAAGTAAATTGAGAATTGCGGCACGGTGAAGAAAGGGAATCAAATCAGGATGAAGGTGGACAATTAGAGTCACTTGTGAGGTGCACTTCACTAACAAAGTGAATATAGTCCCCAATGAAGAAATATTTATTCTTGATTGTAACAAAGAAACAAACATCATATTTAACATTCAACCTATTATACAACCAGACCCTGTTGTTGAAATTGTTCATCAATCAAAGCCAAAAGAAAAGTGGTATGTAGCTGACATGAGAAAAGTGATTGCCGGTGTAGAAGACAAGAAGATGTCAATTAGAGCAATAACAAAGAAGTATGGTATCCCCAATAGCAGTTTGAGGGCATGGCTAACGGGAGTTGCAACCATAAACATGAGGGGACCACACACCATTTTATTTGCAGAGGAGGAGGTTGAAATTGTCCAATAGTGCAAGAAGATGGCTAAAATTGGGCATGAGTTGAAAATCAGTCAACTATAATCAATTGTTGTCCAAATAATTGGGAATAGGCCCAACACCTTCAAAATGGTATGCCATGGAAATCATTGTGGGTTGTTTTTTGATATATCCTGATTTAACTTTAAGAACAACCGAAGGAATAGAGAATGTTAGAGTAGTTATGTTATGACCTTCTATTGTAGCATCATTCTATGACAACCTAGAGAATATTTAAAACTTGAGCCACTATGGATCCAATAGAATTTGGAAGTGCGATGAGACTGGTGTGCAAGATAGCAAGAATTATGGCATGAGAGTGATTTCTAGATTAGGATAGAGATGTGTATCACACCTAATATAAAAAAGAAGAGAGTGGGTCACCATTTTTAATTGTGTTAGTACAACTAGGATGAGTATTCTTTGGTTTTACTTTTTTAAAGAAAAGACGTACATTAGAAGTTACATAGTGAAATATGAGGTAGGTGCATGCATGGATGCCAAAGGAATTGTTTCTTAATTAGTTACAATATTTTGCAGTGTCGATCCTTGGTGGGGTTTCACCAATTAATAGGGCCCTTATTATCTTTGAAGGTCATGGTAGCCACATGGCCTTCAAGACAATTGAAGAAGCAAATGACTTAGGAATCAATTTACTAACACTACCCGCTCACACAAATCATTGGCTAAAACCACTCGGCGTTAGTGTTTTCTCTCCTTTAAGAATTAATTCAAACCACAAAGGAATATATAGATGTCAAATAACCCTCACATTGAAAATAGATGGGAAGAGTTAGCAACTCTTGCAAGAAAATCATTCAAGTAGGTAATGGCACCATGAAACATTATGAGTGGCTTCTATAGGACTAGAATTTGGCCACTAAATTGATCTACATTAGACAAGGATATGAGGCCACATGAGGCCTTCGATGTTCAAGATGATGTGCAAATTATTGGAACAGGGCTTGATATAGTTACTATGGAAAATTGACTAGAGCACATTGGAGCAAAGACCTACATGCAATTGGTTGGCTCTAGTGAGGTTGGCATTAATATTTTTGTGTAAACTTACAAACCAAAAAATGGCGCTTCAAATGGTACAATTAAAGGTCTTAGTTTTCCACCACAGACCAGCCAATCAGACATCCTTGTTATGCAAGCAATATGTAATGAGGGTACAAAAACTATATTAGGAGGTTTGAGTCTTCCAACACAAGTTTTCCAACCATAGTGGCTTGTGGAAGAAGCCACCAATATTGGACCGCAAATAGATTTCATGACTAATGAAGTCACCCTTTCCATGTCAACCCCATATCAAATTAATCCAACAGATGTAATCCATTATTTCACAAATGCAACAGAATGCAATCAGGAGGATGGTACAGATTGTGAAGATGAAAATGACTTAAGTGATCAAGAAGATAACTATGCATCATGAACCCAAGAGGATGTGAACCAATTTATAGGGTTGAGAGGCCAATTCTTGAAACTTCCAATGCAAAGGGTGACACATACATCATGGGGAGGTCAGATAGGAGTGCTTCGCTTGAGTAGGCAGTCATAAATATTGACATCTAATGAGTACATTCAAATGCTCAACATGACCAAGAGGTGAAAAGGAAGAGAAATGAGGACTTGCAACAACGTAAAAAGCAACAAATAATGGAGAGGAAGGAAGAACATGAAGCAGACCAAATACAAAGGGAAGCAATGAGGGTGGAGAAATTTACAATAAAATAGAATGAAGATGAGGAGAAGAGGATAAGAAAAGAGGAGAGGCTAAAGAGAGAGTAGGCCAAGGTTGAATGAGAACAGAAGGCATATGAAAAGAAATCAAAACAAGTAGAGAAAGATAAACATAAGAGTACAACATAGGAACAACAATAGATAGTTGTAGATGATATGATGAGCATCTACTCCCCATTCTATGCAACTATTAGTGCCTTGCAAGTTAGGGTTTCCCCTAGAAACTTGCAACTCAATTCAGATGCAAAGAAAGTATTGCTTGCTCATATAGTAAGTTGCCTAGAAGCCCCGCCTAACCAACAAACTATAGGTACAAGTGGGATAGAGTGTGTTGTCAATAGATATGTGACACCTCCTAATTTTTAAACTAGTATGGGAAATTGAATAAGTGTGATGAATTTTGTGTTTTGATCGATGTTGCCGGTTTTTTAGCATTTGTTGTGCAAAGCAGATCAAATACTTTCAGTTGATACAAGTTGATTTTGTTACCTCTACGGATGTAGTTCAAGTTAAGATATAACTTGGCTATGATTATAAAAATGTGTTAGTGCCATTGTTGGTATATTTTAGACCTTCCATTTATAGCATCAAATGTTGATTTTGTGCTATTTGATATGATTATAAAATTCCATGATGGTTTTTATGTTGCTTTCGAAACCTGATTTATGTATGTTTCTGTCATATATATTATTGGTTAATGTTTTTAGTCAACTATATATTATTGTGTATTATTTTCTCATTTTCTTGCTTGAAGCCATGTGGTATAGAAGTTGGAAATGTACACAAATATGCATCTATAGACATGTATAACTAACACACACACACACACACACACACACACACACACACACACACACACACACACACACACACACACACACACACACACACATATANACATGTATAACTAACACACACACACACACACACACACACACACACACACACACACACACACACACACACACACACACACACACACACACACATGTATACATATGTATGTATACATATACAATATACATGGATATACAGTTCCATACATGTACATGTGTATACATATGATGAAACCAATACAAAAAAAAAAATACATATGCATGTATATTGATGCAGTAGCATCTTGGGCTCTTGGCAATCTTGCATCAACCAAAAATATTTGTTTTATGTCTTCCTATTAGTTTAGTCTCTGAGCTTCTTTTAGTATTCATTCAGTTTGGATCTTTTGTAGCCACAAACCTTATGGCATGTTCCTAGACTCTTTTTTAACCTTCTCCTAGGTTCGCATCTCATTTGGATACTTTACATATGAGATCTTGTAGATTCTTGGTGGGGCTTAATTGTTCTTCATAATTCATGACCAGTTTGTGTTTTCTGATCTCGCAAAGGATTTTCCTGGTTGACAAAGATTCATGGCTCATTTATTAGTGTTATTATGTTTTTGGTTGACCTTCTTGATGGATCTTGAGTCATGTTTCATCAATTGGAGGAATATCCTTATGATTTGGGTCTTGACCTATACTTGTAATATGTTTTCTTCTCATTGGGAAATGTAATCTTCCTTAGGCTGATCTAATGCTTGTGAAGGCTTTATAAACTCTTGTAATTGATCCCTTAGGGTATCAAAGAGATCAAAGGAGGAAAGAACCAATAGAGCTCAGTAGCTTGGGTTAGAATAGATAGTATAAAAAGGTAATCTACAAAGGGTTCCAAAATAGACCTATATGCCTGGAATGTATGATTGCATTATACTTGATTATCTGTTAATAAGAAGGATGATCTTACATTTATCTCAAGTATTTTTTATATTTTTTCCATTGTGTGGCTAATGTTGCAAGGATTGGACTGATCTATTTGACTTCCCTCTGTCCTTGACTGCACCAAGTGGTATCAGAGAAAGTTTACAATTATGTTGCGGGAGATCGTGGTTCCTGAGCTTGTGAAGTCCTGGATTCATTTGTTGTGGGGGTAGAGAGAGTATCTGACCCACAATTGCAGAGGATTCATGTAAGATGGTTCACATAGGAAATGCTAGAGGCAGAAGGGGAGCTACAAATCCAGTTGTGTTGGATATGTTGAGACAAATTGCATCTAGATTAGAAGTTGTGGAGATGATCTAGATAAGAGATCGACACACTGAGGATGTGAGTGATGACAAGGAAGAAATAACTGAAGATGCAATCGAAGAGGGTGAAGAACAACCATAACTTGAACAAGGAGATGATATATTTATAAAGGCCCTAAATAGGGTTAATGCAAGACCACATTTCAATCTACCTAATTATGATAGCAATTTGCATTCAGATGAACTACTTAATTGGATCACAGAGATAGAGAAATACTTTGATTATGAAGGTACATATGAAGGTAAGAAAGTGAAGTATGCTAGCACAAAGTTAAGAAGACATGCATCTTTATGGTAGGAAAATTTCCATTTTGGTCGACAAAGAAGAGGCAAGGATAAAATCAAGTCATGGGATAGGATGGTGAACAAATTGAAAGCTAAGTTCTTACCTGTTGATTACCAAGTAAGTTTGTTTAGGAAGTTGAAAAACCTAAAGCAAAAGCATCTTAGCATGAAAAAGTATACAAAAATATTTTATTGATTGGATATCATATCTTAACATACTTATAATGATGTTGAGAGGGTTGTAAGGTACCTATATAGTTTGAGGACATTGATTCAAGATGAGATTAGTTTGGTTAAGATGCAAAGTGCAAATGAAGCTTACCAATATGCCCTACAAGCTTAGGAAGAGTTGAACAAGAGGCAAGAGAAAATACAAAGAGGAACAGGTGAAATATTTTAGAGAGGAAGAACCTCGGGAGGTGGAAGATCTTATTCAGATCAGAACAAAGAAAATACATAATTTAAGGAAGAGAATACATACTGAAGGGATGATAGAAATTTCTAGAGAGGAAGTGGATCGAATAGCTATAAAAGAGATGACATAAGAGTTTTTAGAGGAAATTGTTTCAAATGTGGAGGTGAAGGACACTGAGCCTTTGAATAGACTCAAGGAAGTTCAAACAAGAGGACTGAGAATAGTGGAAGAAATGCTTTTGTTGAGGAAGAATCTAGGGAACCATTGAACCAACCTGAAGATGGAGAAGCCCTAATGGTAAGGAGAGCCCTATGTCATGAAGAACCAAACCAAGAACCATTTATGAGGAGAAGTTTTTTCAAGACAAGATGTAAAGTTGAAGGAAAATGCTACAAAGTGATCATTAACAGTGGTAGTTCATACAACCTAGCCTCTGAAGATTTGGTGAACAATTTGAATTTTTTGAGATTGAAGCATCTACAACCCTATCAGATAGCATGGAAAAAGGATGACCATAAGGTACTGGTAAGTGAACAAAGCTTAGTGAAATTTAAGATAAAATATTATCATGATGAAGCTCTTTGTGATATTATGTGTATGGATGTATGTCATATCTTGTTGGGAAGACCATGGCAGTATGATAGACAAGCTTTGCATGATGGGAGAAAGAATAGATATACTATTTTTGCAAATGGGATGAAACAAGTGTTGTTGCCTTTAGTTGAGATTCCTAAGAATGAGAATTATACCAATGTCAGAGTGTGTTTAGTTGAAGGGAGGAAATTCTTGGATGGTTTGAAAAATGATAGTATGTGTTGTGCATTGAGTCCTAAGAAGTATGATTTAGAATCGGTGGAACAACAACCTGAGGAAATAAAGGAATTTCTGATTGAGTGTGAAGATATAATCTTAGATAATGTGCTTGATGGATTGACACCTGTGAGAAATATTAGTCATTATATGGATCTAATTCTTGGAGCAATTTTACCAAATAAAGCAGCACATCATATGACACTGACAAAGAATGTAGAGTTTAATAGACAAGTGCAAGAGTTGTTGAAGAAAGGTTTGATCAGGGAGAGTTTGAGTCCTTGTACAGTACCTGCAATATTAGCACCAAAGAAGAATGGAGAACAAAAGATGTGTATTGATTTTAGAGCCATTAACAGGGTCACAGTGAAGTACTAATTCCCTTTACCTAGGATGGATGATATAATGGATTGTTTAAGTGGATCCAATATTTTAAAAAGATAGTTTTGAAGAGTGGATATCATCATATCATAATCAGAGAAGGAGATGAGTGGAAAACTACATCCAAGACAAATGAAGGATTGTATGAATGGTTTGTGATGCCCTTTGCACTGACTAATGCACCAAGTACTTTCATGAGGTTGATGAATGAGGTATTGAAAATTCTTGGGTAAGTTTGTGATTGTTTATCTTGATGACATTCTAATTTTTAGTAAGAGTGGGGAAGATCATTTGTTGCATCTAAGACAAGTGTTGCAGAGATTAAGGGAAGATAATTTGTTGATGAACATCAAGAAGTTTTCCTTCATGAGAGAATAAATAGTATATTTAGGATTTGTGATATTTTCAGAAGGATTGAAGATGGATCCCAAGAAAGTTAAAGCAATTATTGAGTGGCCTACACCTGTAAGTGTTGGAGAAGTGAGATCATTTCATGGATTGGATAGTTTTTACCGAAAGTTCATTAGAAATTTTAGTTCGATTTGTAATCCTATGACTGAGACAATGATAGGGGACAAAAAAATATTTCAAGTGGACACATGGAGCACAAAGGAGTTTTGAGTTGTTGAAGCAGAAGGTGACTGAACAACCTATGTTAACCTTACTTGATTTCAATAATTATTTTCAAGTGGAGTGTGATGCAAGTGGAAATTCAATTGGAGCAGTGTTGACTCAAGAAGGTAGACCAGTTGCTTATTTTAGTGAAAACTTGAATGATTCCAAGAGAAGAAATTCAGTTTATGATCAAGAATTTTATGCCATAGTTCAAGCTTTGAAGAAATGGAGACATTAGTTTTTGCCTAAGGAGTTTGTGTTGTACACCAACCATCAATAATTACAATATCTAAATAGCCAGAGTAAGTTGAATTAGAGACATATGAGATGAGTTGAATTCTTACAGAGCTATACACTTTTATTGAAACATAGGAGTGGTAAAACAAAAAAAAGTTATTGATGCTTTAAGTAGAAGAAGAACTTTATTGATAGAGATAAGTGTTTAGGTGTTGAGATTTGATGAGTTAAAGAATTTGTATGAGGATGACCCTAATTTTGTAGAACCTTGGAAAACTTGCAGAGAACCTATTGTAGAAGACCAAACCAAATGGTTGGACTATTTCATTCAGTATGGTATGTTATTTAGAGGAATTTGGTTGTGTATACCTATAAGTTCTATAAGGGATAATCTGGTTAAGGAGAAACATTGTGGAGGATTATCTTGACACATTGGTATTGACAAGACAGTGACTTTAGTAAGTCAGAATTACTTTTGGCCTCAAATTCATAAGGACGTAAGGAAATTTAATTAGAGTTGTAAAGTTTTTCAAGTTGCAAAAGGAAGTAGTCAGAATGTGGGAATGTATACACCTTTGATAGTACCGACTAGACCTTGGGAAGACATTAGCATGGATTTTTTACTTGGGTTACTTAAAACACAAAGAGGTAATGATTTTGTATTTGTGGTGGTAGATAGATTTTCTAAAATGTCGCATTTTATACCTTGTAAGAAGACAATAGATGAAATACATGTAGCTGACTGATTTTTCAAGGAGATTGTGAGATTACATGGATTACCTAAAAGCATAGTTTTAGACAGGGATAATAAGTTTGTTGGTTATTTCTGGAAGACACTTTGGAAGAAGATGGAGACAAAATTGAAGTTTAGTTCTACACTTCATCCACGGATAGATGGACAAACATAGGTAACGAATGAGAGTTTGAGGAACTTATTGAGATGTCTGGTTGGAGAGAGGACTACAAATTAGGATTTAGTTCTAGCACAAGCAGAGTTTGCATATAAAAATTAAGTGAATAGGAGTACATGGAAAACACCATTTGAGATAGTTACTGGTTTTAATCCTAGAGGAGTATCAGAGTTGAGGGATATCAATCATGAATTCAAGAGGAGTGCAGAAGGAGAGGAGTATACAGAGGTTATGAAGTCATTACATGATGAGGTTAAACAAAATTTGGAGACAATGAATCAAACATATAAGGAGAAAGCATATATGAAGAGGAGACATAATAAATTCCAAGTAGGGGATGAAGTAATGGTATATATGAAGAAGGGTAGATTTCCTATTGAAAAATATAAGAATCTGAAGATGAGGAAGTTTGGACCGTGTAAGATCTTAAGGAAATTTGATCCAGGGAATGCATATGAAGTAGAGTCGCCAGAGGACATAGATATTTCACCTATATTCAATATTGTAGATCTATATGAGTATCATGAACTAGATTTTTGTGACAGCGATGGATCAGATGTTGAGTAGTAGTATCCTAAGAAGCAAATGGATGAGATATAAGAGATATTGGCTAGTGGAATTGGTAGGAGTACAAGAGGTAGACAATATAAAGAGTATCTTGTCAAATAGAAGGAAAAACCAGGGGAGGATTCTTCATGGATTTCTCAAGCTGAGGTTAACCATCTTGGTTTTCCCTTAGTGCCAGGAAAGTGAAAGGCTCACTTTTCAAATAATCCTGGGTGCCTGATGCAAGAGCATCTTGGGTTCTTGGCAATCTTGCATCATCCAAAAATATTTGTTTTCTATATTACTGTTAGTTCAGTCTCTGAGTTTCTCTCAGCATTCATTTAGTTTGGATCTTTTATAGCTTTAAACCTTATGACATGTTCCTAGACTCTTTCTAAACCTTCTTCTAGGTTTGCATCTCATTTGGTTACTTCGTCTATGAGATCTTGCATATTCTTGATGGGGCTTAATTGTTCTTCATGTTTCACGGCTAGTTTATGTTTTTCGATATCGCGAAGGATTTTCCCAATCAGTGAAGCTTCATGGCTCATTTCTTGATGTTATTACATTTGTTTCCAACCTAATTCAGGGATCACGATTCATTTTTCATCAATTGGAGGAAGATCCTTATGATTTGGGTCTTGACCTATACTTTTAATGCATTTTCTTCTCATTGGGAAATGTAATTTTCCTTAGGATGACCTGGTTCTTGTGAAGGTTTTATTAACCCTTTTGATTGATCCATTAGGGTATCATAGAGATCACAGAAGGAGGAAAGCACAAGTAGAGCTCAGTATCTTAGGTTAGAATAGATAGTATAAAAAGATAACCTACAAAAGGTTTGAAAACATACCTGTATGTTTGGAATGTATGATTGCATTGTACATGATTATCTAATAATAAGAAGGTTGATCTTGCATTTTATCTCAAGTATTTTTTGTATTTTTTCTGTTGTGTGACTCGTGCTACAAGGATTGGACTGATCTCTTTGAGTTCCCTTTGTCCTGGACTGCACCATATATACACATGCATGTATGTATGTGAATATATGCATATATACATACATATCTACACACACACACACACACACACACACACACACACACACATTACACATTTGAGTAAAGTAATAAATTAACTCAAAACAAGCATTTGAGTCAAGTAATGGAAACTCATATATAAAGTAAAGTCATAATTGACATGAAAACAAACATAACACAAACATTTGATTATAGTACAAAAAAGAAGACATGAATTATCTAGTAGGTCATTACTAAAGTAAAGTCATAAAGACTTTGCTCGTGATGTAGGCTTGTTGTCTTCTATTTGATTTGGAGAAGTCCCTACATGTTTGCAAAAACAATGTGATTCATACATGTAATCAACCAAATATATAATAATATCAAATATATGAGCACAATAAACCACACATTAGAAAAATATTTAAAGTGTGAATAACGAAATTTCCCAATAGAAATTATGTGTTCACAAACATAGTTACATTGATATGTCCAACATCTAAATAATAGGTTTATCTCCCAATGCTCTCACATGTTTGCAAAAAAATTGTAATAAATGAGGGTAGTAACATTCTCACATCAAATCATCCTTACAATATCACATGTACAACAACAAACTTAGAAAGAGGAAGAACAATGCACACAGTCATACATACATATTGATATGAAGTGTTGGAATGATGGAAAGGTGTGTACTGAGAGGGGATGGGTGAATCAGTACCCTTGAAAACTTTTCAAACAAATCTTTGTAATCACAAACTGAAATAACCGACTGTGTAGTTTGCTTTCACCATATAGGAAATATCATTGCTGAAATGTAAATGCATGTAATCAGAACAATAAAACATTCATGAAACTTAAGTACACATAACACATGTATTTTGGCATTGCAGAAAACCCCTGTTAGAAGGTAAAAACTGTGGTGTGGATGAGACCCATAAAGCTTCACTACTGCTGTAATAAAGTAGCCTATTAGAGTTTACAAAGATTGATCACTTCTGGTGACCTTACCATGTTAGGAGTAACAATAAGAATGATTATATCTACCTTGTGTGAGGAATTTACAACACAATGTATGTGTGCACTCTGTTAAGAGATTTAGGCAAAGATGGTTAAGTCTACTCTGTTAAGAGATTTTGGGTCTATTATAATTGCTAGAAAGTAACAAAATTTGTGATCTGAACAAATACAATCTGAATATTGTGGATAACAGAGCCTTTAAGTAAAATAAAATTATCACCCTAATGTGACTAATAATACCTTATGTATTATTTGGTATCCTTGTCTCTGTTCTAAAAATTAATTTCTTCAATGAAATCCTTGTGCTAAAACCCTTTGTCTGATCTTCTGATGTCCTTAGTGTGGCGGCTACTTGATCATAATTCAATCACCATACTTGTGAAAATGACATCTTATCCTTACATATATCAAGCCTCTCGACCTAATTAGGGTTTTATAATATCATAGAAAACCTAAGATCAGTGGTGTACAAAATTTACCTTGATCATGTATACATATGAAACATAAACAATTAATGAGTGCATGTGTAATTAATGTCCTCCTCAATCATTGTAAACCGTCTGCCAACTTGGAAAAAAGTTGCTACCTAGATTTATGTATCATTTCAAACTTTTATGTAACTACTAGTTTACTCGGTAAATATTGTCTCTCGGTGCTTGGTCTTTCTCGGTGCTTGGTGTATACTGCTATTCGATGATCAATGCACTTGGTTAACTCTGCACTCAGTGATCATTACCAACTAGTTTGTCTTTGACTCTGTTACTGACTGGCAATGTGAATACATGAATACTAATGACAACCTTTAAACTCATATGGAGTAACATTCTCCCCCTTTGGCATTAGTATCAAAAAATTATATATGTAGTATACACAGTACCTCATACATAGTAACTCAGTGACTCCCCCTTTGTACATGTTCTCGGTATTCATAGACAATATACATATGTTTCCCCCTTTTTTGAAATTAATGACAAAAATAAATAACTTACAACTTGTCAAAAATGTTGGTATGGGTCTTCTGGAGATTTTCCATGAGTTTCTCCCAGTCCTCTTTTAAGTTATCGAGGGTCAACTATTCCAAGTTCAGTTGAGCATGCATGTCGTAGATGCTTTTAGTTACTAATAACTCAGTGGTGGAAACCAAAGATTTTGCCTTTGTCACATGCTTCTACATCACTATTAAATGTAGTAGTAGCATGACCTGAAGTTTGGTTACTTGATCTCTTATTCTATTCTCTTCCTTCTTCAATTCTAGTCTCAATCGTTGTGTGTGAATAACCTTGGAATAATGCAAGTGAAATGCATATTGCTTGGTTGTGAGACAATTTGCACTATCATTTAGATCATCATCTAATTTATTTATCTTTTCACTAATCTTGGTAGTGAATTGATCTAGTGTGCATAACTTTTGCAGAATTGTAATGGCTTGAGTAATAAGAGTTTCTAATGTTGTTACAAATTCAAAGTGTTACCTTGTTAACTGTCACTGCTTGGCTAATCTTATCAGTAAGCTTGTACTGAATCTTCTGTTATGCTCTTTGTTCTAACTTCTACTCGACATCAACATCGGGACCATTTATTGCCTCAGTGAGCAGTGCAAGTTGATCAATTATTGGGGTAAATTCATCAATGTGTGTATCGGGGACAACTTGCAGTAAGATCTCCTTAGCTGCTTCTAACACTTGTGCATTCTTGTGTTCTAGCCTCAGCTTGTCTTGAGCAGCTTTTTGGGTGCAAAGATCTCCATATTTTCTTAGTGTTTCAAGATCAAGTGTCCTCAGGTCACATTCGGGTATGTTTATGATTTCATCAAGTGTAACTGGACCCTTTCTCCCTTTCTTTTTTTCTTCTTCTTCTTTTCAAGGACATTGGATGTAGGAGATTGTGTTAATAAAAGTTGATCCTTGTGCTCGGTATTTGTCTTTGGTGGCTCAGTGGGTGTGATGACTTGTTTTGGTGGCTCAGTTACAAACCTTATGTCAGAAGTAAAAGTGTCTACCATTGTCTCTGGGTTGCCTTCAACCTTATCTGTTGCATTAGTGGTGTCTTTTGGTGCATCACCCTATGTAGTAGCTCCACTATGCTTAGTTTCCTTACTAGTTTCATCACCCTTATCTTCTCGTGTATCTGTGACATGTTCGGGTGTAACCTTTGATGCTTCATTTTCAATATCAATTGCTTGGACCAGTATGGAAAGATTACCTGGAACCATAGCTCGGGTGACCTTGGTTGTATCTTGTCCTTCGAGGTTCTCGGTAGCTCTAGTGATAACTTCATCTTCCTTTTCTTTGTCATCCGGGTCACCTTTGGTTATATCATCAATTATGATATCCACATGTCCAAGATTTTTCAGAAACTTTGGAATACCATCCAATACATTATCAACAGTTGCATCTTCAACATTAGTTGTCTTGCCACTCAGTCGATGTCCCTCGATATCGACTATGGATGAAATGTCCTCTGTGTGCTCGGTTGGACTTAACAAATTTTTCCAGATCATAGTACTCTCTTCATCAACTTCTTTCAATTTTCCTTGAAGTATATTGAGTGCTCTGGATTTATTTGGAAATTGTTTTGCATAATTTTTCATTGTGTCATCAATCTGTTCAACTGTGTAATCAGCCTTAAGTATAGTCAGTGTTGCCTCTCTCATTTGTTTCTCTATTTTTAATGCATAAGTCCATCTAGTTGATACTTTGTCATAAAGTTCTTGTGGTATGTATGTAGAAAATTCTATAAGACTTCTCTAAAAGTAATCATCATACCTATAATTGCATCTTCCAATTTGTCCCGATTCTCAGTTTTCAAGTTTGCATAAGTTTGTAGCTTCGGATGTCCTAACCTTTTGGTTGACCTTATTGTTTATGCTACTTCATCAATAGTTTGTGGTACCTTATTACTTACAACCTTAAATTAATCAATGTTCTCATCAAAATCATCCTTGTCATCTTTTTCTCTAACATACCTTTTCCTTTGTCTCGGTGTTGGAGTCTCGATTGTAGCCTTAGAATTCCTCGTTTGATAAGTATATTTTGGTGAGGGTCTAGTTATTTTAGCAACTCCTTTCTTCAAAGATGTTGATTGTGTTATCATCGATCTTGTTTTTGTCCTTGGTGGAGTCTCAAGCTTTGTGCCTTTTCCCTTCTTGACCTTAGATGTCTCTTCTTATATGTTAGGTGTGGATTTATCTGATTTGGTGCTCTCTATATCCTTTGCTTCTCCTTCACCGATTGTTTTTTGCTCCTCGGTATCATCAATTGATCTGTCAAGTTATTCATCAGTGATATCAAATTTCCTTTTCAATGTCTTGACAATTTTGGTCTTCTTTCTTCCCATCTTCTATACTTTAAGTCCAATCATTATTATTGTTTTATCTTCATCATATGTGCCAAATATCATGGAAAATTTGTCAACAGGTTCGTTAAGTAATTTCTCTATAGCCTTAGAAGCTAAATCTATGTCGATTTCATAATCCATAGGAGGTAGCCATGCTATCCTAGGCTGTACTACTTTGATGAGAGTTGTGTTGGTGTCAGCTACAAAAATCTATCTTCTTTATACTTCTCTACCAAATGGATTGGTATTATTGTTCTTTTCTCCATTCTCTCTTTGAACTTCATAAAATAATCATTCATAATAGGTTCAAAGTTTTCTCCTAGACTCTTGATGAGTTCACCGACTTGCATAGTGATTGGTCGTTTGGTCTCCCAAGTTACATTACTGATGGAGGGAAAGAAGTTTTGTAGATAGAAAAATGTACACACCAGTAAAGAACCAAACTTACATGTAATTAATCTTGTTGATCTGATCGTCCTCATGTTTTCTTCCAGTTGTCTTTGCAATAACTTGGCTAGGCTAATTTTCAAACCCTTCTTCACAATTTTGTATGCAATGTCAACTTCTCCACATGCGACATTGTTAGGTCTGCTTGATTGAAATATTTTGTATCCAATAACATATGCTCCAAATCTTAGTTCAGGATCGCTGATGGTGTTGATCCTTAGACCTCTACCATCCCAATCAGCTCTTGTTAGCTTCTTGATTTTTGATTTGGGTGGGTGTCTTAGGGCTTTTATTTTGTCGGTCGTCGGATACCCAGTTACTGCGTGTATGACATCTTTACTTATCTTCTTCGATTCATCTAGCCATAGTTTCCCATCGTGTATTAAGCTCAATAGATTGTGTATCCATTATATCTTGAATTCCTTTAGGAAATATAGGGCATTAGTTAAACATTTTACTTCCAGGTGCTTGTGATTATCTTTCAGTTTCCCATTACTGCTAAGCTCCCGATGTGTCGCAATGAGCTCAAAATCACCTATTTCATCAATTTTGTAATGAATGTATGCTCTTACATCGTGAATCAGTAGAACCCTAGGCGGTATCACAGAGAACACGCCTTTGTCGTCAAGTTGAGCAGAAACCTCTGGATGAAATTTGTAGTTGGGTTCAGTGCATGCCAAATTCTTGATCAGAATTACCTTCTTGCTCTTGTCATTCTTTTCTTTCATGGTTCAAGATGAAGATGCCATTGTGTATTGCAAATTAGGGCTTCCAACAAAAAAATACAGACAACTCGGTAAGTGCAAATGCTTATTTGATATAACCTTCAACTGCTCAAAATATGCTTTAAATCTTGTGAAATGCTTTGAAATTCTCTGCCGTGAATTCGCTCTTAGTCTCTCTGATATTCTCTTTGATCATTGTATGAACAAATGAGTTCACTTCCCTCATATTTATACAAAAATGCTTTAGTCAGTGCAATAAATGCTCATCAACAACCACTTGTTTGACAAACAAATCACTTGGTTAACACTAAAGATACCTCAGCTCGGTGAGTACAACAAATGCTCGGTTGACTCAGCAACTCGGTTGTCTCTCGCATGTTCACCGAATGGAATTCTTACTCGGTACAGATTAACCGACTCAACTAGTTCAAAGTTATCAAAATATAATACCATGGTGCATCTTAATTCATGTTAATTTGGCATTTGTACAATGAATATAAGGAATTGATGTAAGATATAACTTTGCAAAACATAGTTCCATACCTGCTTGAATTGCTTAGGTGAAGGTGGTGGAATCACCTAATCCATCAGATGAGGTGTCACCGACTATTGTGCTTAGCCCAACATTGTCATTTGATGCTCTCCTCCACTCTGTATTCCTTATCAACATGATTTCTTTGATTATTTTTCCATTTCTTGTATCTGTTACTCGGTTTCTCCAATCTTTGCTTTAGTGATCGACCTTCTGATAGTGTTAAAACACATTCACATACATATATCTATATACATACATATACACACATACATACATGTACACATGAAAACATACATATATATATATCCATATACATACATACATACATATAAAGTGTAGCAACATTAATATAATTTTGATCTTTGAAAAAAACAATTTAATTGAATTCTTAAGTTGTGAAACTTGTAGAGGATATTAAGTGAAAACATAGATGAATTAGTAATGAAAATTACCCTGAAAAATTTCCTCCTATAAATTCATTCGAATGTGGAAAGTGAATGCATTCATTTGTGATAGTTTATTTTCAAATTAAAATATTGGTGGGAAACAATCAACCATTCCACACTTGCATCTGCAATTTAAGTTTGATTTCTATGATAGCTTCAATGAATTCATTTTTATATTTTACTATATGTTTTATTTTTTATTTATCGAGGATCCTTACAACTCTTGTTGCTAATGTTAGAATATACACTGTGATAATTTACTATTTGGTCAAGATAATCATAACTAACATTACATGTCATCGTTGCCATAAACATGTTTGTCAATAACTGAAGCATAGCACACATGATGTGTAAGGCTTATGAATGCAAATGCAACATGTTTAAATAACACCTAATTACAAGTGTTTAGGCATATGGGCCAACTCACATTTCTTACTTTGGTGTTAGGAAAGGTATTTAATAGGCCGAATAACTGAGAGGGGGAGTGAAGCAATTATCCTAAAACTCTTTACACTAACTTTACTAAGCTAATAAATACTTTAAATAATCAAAAACTTATAACAAATATGAACATGAAAACACAGAACATTAACACCATGAACGCTAAAATTTATGTGGAAAACCAAGATCGAAAAAATAACAAAGCAACTAATTTTCATGAAAATAACATTGATTAATGTAATTTTTACAAAGGCTCACTGCTAGTTTTCTCACTACAGGTAAGGCTCACTACCAGTTGGGCTAACTACACAGAAAATAGAAAGAGGCTCACTATCACAATGAATAGGCTCACTACCAGAATATAAGGAATGAAAATGAATCCACCACTGAAATCACAGTCACCAATAATCAATAATACAAATTGATGTAACAATCAGCTATCGGTTGCACCAACTCACATTTTCATCAATACACCGATCTTTCTATGTTAGATTCACATTCACTTTGCATATTACTTGCATACCATCATGCCATGATATATAGAATCCTAGCTCTCTTATACCAAGTCATGCCAACAATTAGGTTGGCCTAATCCAATTTTAAATAGGTCACACTGAAGCATTATGATGGTGGTAAGGAATAAAATGTGTACCACCTCGCTAAATACAATATGCCTCTCTTACAACAACACGTTATACCATCACTGAGATCTTTAGAACCAAAAGATAGGATCTACATGTTATAATGAAAATACTTGAACCAAAGCATAATGACCACTTTATATATAGAACCAAGCCCATAAAAGTAAACCATAATATGTTGCAAGATAAATGGGACCTACACTGGCACGACTAAAGATAAATTTTCTTGGCATAACATCCAGAGCACAGTCTATCAAATCATTGTTACCGATTTTCGGTACCAAGCTCAATCAAGCAGAGTTGTCATGTTTTAAAATGAATTAAGATACATTTTGGTTCTACTCAATCACATTCATATGCATAAAGAAAAAGATCAAAAGATTACATTATTGCATTACATCATGCAGATTGCTGGCATAAATGAGTGCAAAGTTTTTTTTTTAAAGAAAAAGTAATTATTATTGACAAAGTAGCTAAATAATGTCTCACATAAGCTGTGAGACTAACCATTATAATGCACATGAAGATAACATCATACATTCATAGGTGTTATGAAAATTAAAATGTACATGTGGTGAAAGGTGAACCGTCATTACCTAGATGATGACCCTGGTTGGTTTTCCCTAGACCATCTTCAGTTCTTTTTCTTGCCTTGCATCCAACTCTTTCTTCCTTTTTGCTCCTTGTCCCTGCTTTTCAATGATAAAATGAAGTTAGATCAATTATCTAATAAATTCTGAGTCATCATACACTACGCGTACATGCATATACAAATGTATATTCTATTCCACATGTGCATCATAACAACTATTGATCATGGATGTTTGAGAAAACAATGACAGTTCATATGTATTTGTTTTCTAATGGGATTGTTTCATGTGTGTGAATAGGTACAATCATGTTTAATTCATCATGTGGGGTCAAATTGGATCCCACAAGGGTTGAGCCCAACATGCTAGTCAACCATGTTGAGAACACATTGGCAGTCCAAGTGCAAGTGTAGTTTGAACAAGTGAACACATGTATGCATGATAGTGACAATGTTTAATGATATAGGAAAAAAACCATTCTTAGTTTTAGAGATCAGCCACAAGAGTAGTGAACTGTTACAGTCATAATGGCAACAATGAACAATAATATCATTAAATGAAGAACATTGTTAAGAAATAATAACATCGTGATATCGCTAGAAGAGAAATATGAAGTACATAGATTCAAGTGATCTTCATGTCAAAAGATGCATGAGTAACACAAAAAAAAGGTATATTTGAAAACTATGCATTAATAAAGAGTGAGAAGCAACGATCACATATAGACAATTAAGTCACCACAGTTAGAGCTTCAAGTACAATATTGAAGATAAACAGTGATTTAAAAGAGAGCTAATGAGTTTTTTTTAAGTGATCATTATTGCAAAAGAGTTATGCAGCATGGTGTTTATTTGAATCAATGATATGATCAAAGATGGAATAGTTACATTCACAAATATGACGGGGCATAACATCATTTTTTACAACTAATAGACACATTCAATGCAATGAATTCATAGATCAAGTGTATAATATGATGACGGTTACATCATGAATGAAAATGCCAAAACAAACATGATCAAACAATGGTTGTTAGTCATAGTGGAGTTTGAAAGCCTTACAATGAATGTTAAAGAACAAATAAAAATGTTATGATAGTGCTATTAGGTATGCTTTAACAGTCTAAATATATGCAGTAAATATGCATCAAGTAGATGTCATAACAGTGACCAAAGAGTAGGACAAAATTGGGTGGTTGTTGATTATCCCTCCAAATCAACCACAGTACTCACATGGAACAGTCAGACATGCGCAGGATAAGGATACATTATTGGAAGAATGTGTAGACACCCTAAAATGGATATACTTGTGACCTTACATTAAAAAACTAATTTTCGTCTATTAATTAATGGTTTTTTAGTCATTTATTTCTTCTAAATCCATTCCCCAAATCATTTAATCATATCCCCAAAATTAATTAAATAATTAAGTTCATTTAATTAATTAACCTTAATTAATTAAATTGAATTTCCTAAAGTTTAAATTTAAATATTGAAACTTATTAATTAATTCTTCTAATTAAATTAATTTCATTGAATTAATTTAATTTCACTCAATAATTCAATTCTAAATAAAAAAGAATTCAATTATCTCATGTTTGAATACTTTAATTACAAAAATTAATTAAATATTCAAATAAATCCTTTCTCAAGTTCAAAAAGGTAACTCTTGATCAACTTTTTAGTTAACTAAACATCCTCTCTTCTCTCCAAGTTGAAGAAGTGGAGTTTACTGGTTGTTCCTCAATTAACTAAAACATAACCTCTTCTCTCCTAGTGGAAGAGGTGGAGTTTACTGGTTGCTCCTCAGTTAACTAAAACATCACCTCTTCTCTCCAAGTTGAAGAGGTGGATTTTATTGATTGTTTCTCAAGTTCCTTTTAATCTCAATCGTTTATCCTCTAACCTCTAGGATTGATCTCATCTGTCCAAATCATTTTCCATATTCTATATAATCAACCCTTCACAACCATTTGAAGGATCCATGATTTCAAGCTTTGTGCACACTTACTTTGCAGGATTCTTGCGAAGCATCAAACATTCTTGTGATTATATCAATATCATTTTCTCAACACTCCCAAGTCACAGACGCTGCCGATACCAATACTGAGCACCATTCATCCAATGTTTCAGAGGGAGTAGAGAGAAGCAATAGAAGCCTCAATCATTGTGGTTTGCATTCGTTTGTTTTCCTCTATTTTGCTTCTCATTTTATTGTCCTTAGATTCATTCTTAGTAATTTTGGTTGCTTTCCCCCATTGCAAATCAGTGTTACTAACCCTCATTAATTTGAGTTGGACCAGGATTGGATCTGACACATTTTGGTGAACCCAATGTGAATCAAACAACTTGATAATCGCTTGCAGACGACAAACAAAATTTTTTGGCCTTGGTCGTATGACCACAGTTTCATTTTTTTTCAATATATCTTGTATTTTTGCAATTAACAAAATTTTTCTGCAATTGACAAAAATTTACCGCAATCGACTGGTTTATTACCGCAATCAATCTCTATAATTTTGCAATCAATTTTTGTAGTTTTTAGTCTTTGGTTCAGGTGTTTTGCTATAATTGACATACATTTTTTGCAATTTCCAAATGAATTTTGCAATTTCCAGCACATTGCTGCAATCGACAAAATAATTTCACAATTGACAACAATTTACCACAATCACCTAGAGAAATTTGCATTTGACGAAATAATTTTGCAATTGCTCTATTTCATCATTTTTAGTAGTCAGGTCTAATTTTTTTCTCTCAGTTTCTGTGCAGGAATAAGAAAATGACATATGGCCAAAAGGATAACCAGACACACCCCCAGTTTTAGATCACTAAGAGCAGCCATAAGAAGAACCACACGTTATCGCATGCAACAAAGAGCAATCTTGGCAATCACAGCTGAAGATCAAAGAGAATATTTTAATAGGTATGTCAATTCTCTCAAGCATTTTCCAGCCAATTATAAAGTTACCATTAGCCTTAATGGTCTTAATAATCTAGGTGCGCTGAATACTATTCATTTTGATTGCAAGGTTTTCGGTACTAACTCGTCATTTTAGCTTGTGGCATGGAAACAATTTTAACAAAGCAAACTAAAATCAATTCATTTCTTTTTTGGTGCTTAAAAAGAAAAGTGTATGCAAAACATCACAAACACACTTTTTTGATTTGGTTCTTTAAAATTGACATGGTGGTTAACAATTGAACAAAGGAAAAAAATATTTGAATTTGGTGCATCTAAAATTGAACAAGTAATCTTCATTTGGTTTGGGCCTAAAATTGAACTCGCGTGCATGTATGTATGATTAGCTCCGTTCACACTTGATATTTTGGTGCTTAATCGATTAACCTTGTGTCTTAAGTCTTTGGTGCACTTGCATATTCTGTTAGATTAACAACCTTTATACTTTTTTAGAAAGGCCTGTCTGGGGAAAGCACTTCTCCCTCAGAGGACAACCTTAAATCGGTAATCCTTCCGATTTGTATATAAACAAAATGCAAGCCAAAGCTCTATTTTATATCTAGCCAAGCTCAGGCGAGGTGTGTTGATGATAGCCTAGATTGGGTGAAGTATCCCTAAGTAGCCAACATGGTCAACTAGGATCTTAAGTGAGTCAAAACATGTACAAACCAATTCTATAGACTCCACGGACCTTACTACAACCCTTTAATTAGAGACCTACATATTTTACCTTCAAAAAAGTGTCTTATTATAGTGCAAGGGGTTTTAGAATTTTCCCCCAAGATTCCCAACATATGTGTTCCAATATATTGTGTTGATGAAAGAGATCTTCATTAGCATGACAATAATATTTGGCAAAGGCAAAAATACAGGCACCTACATCGTGGATCTTCGTGTCCTAGTAGCATGATGATTTTTGTGTGAGCTGATGAACATCCAAAGCATTGGGCCTATAATATTGTATCTTCAAGCCAATTGAGCTAGATTAATCTGACTATCTTTGTTTCAACCTCATGAAATCATTAAAACTTGCAAAAGTTGTAGAACAGACACTTTTTATTCTTGGATCTTCAAAACACTGTGTCTATTGTGCTTGCTTGTGTGATCAGTTCTCAAAATGCAAAACCTACATCTCACACTATCAAAACAAGTCAAACATGTTCAAAGTCTAGGGTGTCAACCAAAATCTATTCCAGAATCACATCATTGTTCCAGAGAGATCATTTTTATCAGATAGGTTCCCAAACTGCTATCATTTTTCAAGACTGTCGCACTTTGCCGCAATTGACCGAATTTTGTTGCAATTGACGAAAGTTTACGACAATCGAGCCTTATATTGTTGCAATTTATCCTTTTATTGTTGCAATCATTGGAATTTTACCAAAATTGACCCTGCATTCTGCTGCAATCAGTGGAATTTTTCCACAATTGATCTATCAGCCTATGCATTTATTCTATCAGCAAAATTGGATTCCTCTGTTAGCACTCTACATTTTTATCAATCTAAAACCTTGGAGAAGATTCCCCATTTTGTGTGAAAGGTCAATGTACACATCCCAGGAAATAACAAAGAATCCGTGTGAATCTCAAAACATATAGGATCATCCCTCTTTGATAGTTTGACTATTGTTTACCATTGATAGTTCAAAAGTTTAGATTAGATTATCTTGATCCCATTATCTCAGCTTCATCAATCTTTATTGCTATTTGTCTCATCTAAGGAAAGAGTCAAAATCAATATCTTACATCACCAATCTCTGAGATCAAGAGAAGTCATAATTTTTTCCTAGAATTACCCTTGTCAAAACAAGTACTCGAAGATTGAAGCAGTACATGAATGCTCTCTGGGACGAGTTGGAAATTTTTTATGCATTCAGTATTGATTGGATGGACAGAAGTCAAAATAGAATGGCAGACTTGCTAGTAAATATTTCTTTAAGGCCATAAGACATTACATTTGCTGGGATCTCTAAGATAGAGGTTCAATATAGGCCTTCTATACCTGATAATGTTGAAAGTTGGCAAGTTTTTCAAGATGATGTAGACATTCTGAGATTTTTGCATTATGAGGCAGACTTTGGAAACAAAGAAATGGACTTCAGTGGGTGTATGGAAACTATGGATGGAAAAGATACAATTTTTGGTAAGGAGATCCTACTCTTGAAATCAAATAAGGTTCCAAAAGGATTGGTTGTGCTTGAAAGAGCCTTTGATAATAAAGACAAATCCTATTATTCTTAATCTGTAAACAAACCAGAGGATCTGGAAGAAGTAAATGTAGGAACAGATGAGGTTCCTAAAAACCTATTTATTGAAAAGAAAATGTCTCCTCGGGTCAAAAGGAATCTTATTGATCTTTTGAGAAAATACAAGGAGGTTTTTTCATGGACTTATGATGATCTCAAATCATACAGGGAAGATTTATTTCAACATGAGATCCCTTTGAAAGAAGAAGCTAAGCCTTTCAGACAAAAACAAAAACCTATAAATCCCACACTAAGACCTAAAATGAAGCAGGAACTAATGAAGTTGAGGGATGCATGGATAATAAAGCCTATCAGACACTCTTCCTAGGTCTCAAACTTAGTATCTATTAGAAAGAAGAATGGAGACATTAGGCTATGTGTTGATTTTAGGAATTTAAATGCTTCCCCACTAAAAGATAATTATGCTCTCCCAAATATGGAAAACATGCTGCAAAGGGTTATTGGCTGTGAATTGATGTCCATGATGGATGGTTTTTCTGGATACAACCAGATAATGGTTAAGGAGTCAGAACAATTCAAGACTACACTTACTACACCCTGTAGGACATATGTTTATGTTAGAATTCCTTTTGGTTTCATAAATGTTGGGGCTACATTTCAAATGGCTATGGATGTTGCTTTTTCAGAATTCTTACAAAAAAAATTAGAAGTCTATCAAGATGATCTTATGACCTATTCTAAAAAAGAAGAGCAACATTGTGAACACTTGGAAAAAAAATCAAGAGAGCTCTGGAATTTGGGATTTCTTTGAATCCTAAAAAATGTACTTTTGGGGTGACTAAAGATAAGTTATTGGGTCACATTATTTTAAAAGAAGGGGTTAGGATTGATCCATAAAGGGTTACTACTATTTATAAGGTTCCACTTCCTAAAAATGTGAAAGGTATACAATCTTTCTTTGGTCAGGTGAACTTTTTGAGGCGTTTTGTTACCAATTTTGCTGAGAAAAGTAGACCTATTTCTAAAATGTTAAAGAAAGATTCTAAGATGGAGTGGAATGGAGAAGCCACCCACGCTTTCCAAGAAATCAAGTAGGCCATTAAGGATGCCCATGTACTTAGAAATCTTGACTATTCTAAATGAATGAATATTTTCTCTTTTGCATCCTGCCACACAATTGTTGTTATTTTATTGCAAAAAAATGAAGAAGGTTTTGAGAAGCCTATTGCTTTTTTTAGAAAATCACAAGAAGCTGCAAAACTCAAGTATGACATTAATGAAAAACAAGCTTATGCATTGGTAAAAGTTTTTAAAGCTTTTAGATGTTATTTGGTGGGTGCAATAGTGGTTGCTTATGTTCCTTCAGCTGCAGTAAAAGACATCTTTACTCAATAAGAGGTGTCTGGGAAAAGACACAGATGGATAAATAAGATTTAGGAGTTCAACATTGACATACAGATCACAAAATTGGTCAAGGGGCTGGGGTTAGCTAAATTGATGGCTAATACAGACTTAGATGCAAATCACATAAATGCATTAGAGGAGGAACAAAGGCCTTTCATATGCACTCTTGACCATTGTGATTGTTATAAAAACATTATTTGTTATTTACAGAGAATGAATTATCCTCCGGGAATGGATCAAAACAAGAGGAGAACCCTAAAGTTACAAGACATTCATTTTTCCTTAATCAAAGATGAGTTATGGTAGAGAAATCCTGAGGGGATTTTATTGAAATATGTAGATAAAGAACAAGCAGACAAAATATTGAAGGAGATGCACAATGGTGTATGTGGTGGCCATTACATGGAAAAGACCACCACACATAAAATTCTAAGAGCAGGATTTTGGTGGCCCACTATCTTCAAGGATGCTCATCAATTGGTTAAAAAGTGTGATTCCTGCCAATGCTTCTCTAGTAAGCTAAAATTTTGTATGAATGTACCTTTGAAACCAATGGAAGTACATGCCCCTTTTCAATAATGGGTTATTGATTTCATTGGAGAAATAGAAAACAAATCTAGTGGGGGGCATTCCTGGATGATTCTGGCTACTGATTACTTTACTAAATGGTTTGAAGCAATCCCCACCAAAAAGGAAACTAGTAAAGTAGTGATGGATTTCTTGTTAAAACATATTATCACAAGGTTCGGTTGTCCAGAAAGAATTATATCAGATAATGCCATGTGTTTTAGGTCTGAGGAATACACAAATATTTGTGCTGATTATGATATTCAGACATCCTATTCTTCACCCTATCACCCACAAGGAAATGGTCAGGTAGGATATAGCAATAAGAGTTTTCTCAAGATCATTAAAAGAGTCCTGGATAAAAATAAGAAGGCTTGGGACTCAAAATTAACATTGGTTGTCTGGGAAGATAGGGTAACCTAAAAAAAGGCAATAGGGTGTGCTCCTTTTGATTTGGTGTATGGAATCCAGGCTAGATTGCCTCAGAATAATTTGATGCAAATGTACAAATTTGTGCAATTGTATGATGATGACATTGACAGTGACTTGCAATTAAGGATAAATGACTTGACTAAATTGGATGAAACCAGGAGGGAAGCCTCTACACTAAAATCTAAACTCCAATTGCAAGTCAAGAACATGTATGATAAGAGATCAATGCTAAGGAAATTCAGTGTTGGAGATTTTGTGCTAATGTGGAATGCTGGTTTGGAGGATAAAGGTAAACATGGTCAATTTGATTCAATCTGGTTGGGGCCATACATTATTCATGAAAGGTATGGAAAAAATTATTATTTATTGAAGGATCTAACTGGAAACATTTTGGAATTTCTAGTTCATCAACAATTATTGAAATTGTACTTCTCATGAAGTTTGATCATCCATGAACAGTAGGTTGTATATAAGTTTTGTTTTTCTGTAGTCTGTTGTTTCTTTTTTTTAGGTGTCTCTATTTTTTGTTGTGTGTGTAAGTTAGATTGCTTTCTGTAGTTTGGTTTGGTCTACTTAACCCTGCAATTCTGAGGTCTTTCAATGCCTATAAGAGACATGGATCCCCAATTAGAGCCATTGTTAGGACTGCAAATATTTTTTGCCTCACTGCTAAGTCCTGTGTTTTAAAAACCCTAAGAAAGGTTCAATTTGCATAAAACCTAAGTGTCACTTGTTAATTTTTTATTTTTGGATGGTTTTAAACCCTAATACTTTCATGGTTTATGTTTCCACGTTACTTTTTGGAAGCACTTAAATATGTCTTTTAAGCATGTGTTTTAAGTTCCCATGGTTGGGGGCCCTTTTTGGTTTTAAGTCATGAGTCCTAACATTTAAATCTTTTTGTCATTTCCTAAGTCTTGGATCCCTCGTGGAATTTTTATTTAAAACCAAGTGTCATGCAAGTTGATTTTAATCCAACGGCCAACGATTTGCCTCAAGGAAGAGATGATCACTGGATACTCGATCAAGGCATTACACTTACATGACATGTGTCTCTGGCAGGGCCAGGCTACAGTTAAAGTGTAATAAACTTCATGCAAATACTTTCTAATCTCACGGCTGGTGTTTTTCCTTGATTACAAGATGAAGTGATGATAAGACCATAAGGCATTGTGCTTGTTTGACACCTGTTCATTCTGACACCGTGGGGACTATGTGTTAAAGTTATTTGAAGAATAAAGTGCTGACAAGTCTTAAAGATCCTATGGTTAGCATGAATCCTCAAAGAATAAGATGTGCCTAGTTTAATGTTCAAGGCATTGCACCTGTTGGACACATGGAAAGTGGCGGGCTAGTTCTGAGCTTTAAGTGGAATTAACTTGTAGATAAGTTCTTTTGATCTTGCGGCTAGCATTTTTCCTTGAGTAGAAGATGAACATAGGATATCCTTTAAGCCATTGCACCCATATGACATGTGTCATGTCTAGGTAGCGGGGTCTACAATTTTTAAACATACCGTCAGATAAAGTGTGATCAGTTATTATTTGATCCAATGGCAGGCGTTTTGACTAGATGAAAGATGCGAGGTAGATTAGCCTTCAAGCCATTGCGCTCAAGAAACACATGGCATATGGAGGGCCCTAATCAGTGTTAAAGGGGAAGTTAAAAGTGACACAAGTGATGAACTATAACTAATTGAATGTTGCAATAAACTTCACTTGCCTTGGCTTTAACCATGGGTTCATCTATAGATTAGGAGATAACTAAAACTCCAAGTCACTAAAAGATTTACTAACTCTGGAGTTAAAAGGGATATTAGGCATAGACCACTCAATCAAACCAAGGATAAAATAAGATCAATGACCCTCACTCAACCCTTGAATAAAATATTGACCTTGGATATTATTTGGAGATCACGCGCTAGCCGCTCACTTGAAATGAGATCAACGATCTTCGCTGAGTCTCGAAATGTTTCACTTAACTTTGATTTCATCTAGAGATCTAGCGCTAATGCAAAAGGAAACTCTATCCATACCTTGGGTTAGATTACGAGATTCAGAGATAAGGCTGTCTCTAAAACTCCAAATATTTCTTATAACTTGAGTTAAGTCATGAGATCTAGCGCTATCCACAAAATGACAACTGCAACCACGGTCCTTGCCAAATCTCTAAATATTTGAGCTGACTTCATCTTTGTCTAGCAATCACATGCCAACCGCACAATAAAAAATAAGATAGATCGACGCTTAATCTATGAATCTATAAGATCATATTCCTTTCTTCCCAAGATTAAGAGATAACATCTTGCGCCAACTCTCTAGATCATAAAGAATATTCGGTCTTGATCACGAGATTAAGAGATAAAGGCAAAGACCAAAAAGGCACATGACTTAAAAATACTTAAGTTACTTGCCAAAAGTAACTTCAAAATAGAACAAGGTCACAAGGGTCTAGATTTTTTCATGGTAAAGACACAAGAGACCTAGGGTTTAAGGTTTTCATCCACTTTCAGTACCACATTGCTTGGGAAGCAGACACTTGTAGAAAAACTTGATGGCACACTTGAAGACACTTTGAAATTTAAGGCATAAAACGACATTGGGAACCAAATTTTTTAGCAAGACTCAGAAAACACAAAATAGACCCAACATGGTACACCATGAAGAAATTAGATTTTGTATTGTTATGTTATCATAACTAGTATATGATAAATGAAAAACTATTTAATTTCCATATACTAGTTATGGATATAAAACTGATGTAACAGTTGAAGAAGCTAAAATTAAGGTAATATATGGATTTAGTTCACTATTATATTACTCTCCATATATTACTTTCTCAATGAGATCATATTTATGAGTGTCCTGTATGTTTGAAAGTGGATAGTGAGTGGATAGTAATATATGGCCATAGTTCAGTATTATATTACTGTCCACTCACTATCCACTTTCAAACATATGGACATGTTTGAAAGTGGATAGTGAGTGGACAATAACATATGGACATAGTTCACTATTATATTACTGTCCATATATTATTTTCCACTCACTATCCACTTTCAAACATATGGACATGTTTGAAAGTGGATAGTGAGTGGACATTAATATATGGACATAATCTAAAATCCTTAGTTCTGTTTTGAAGGTGTCTTCACAATTTGATTCTTATTCTAACATAAGGAACAATACCTTTACACCTTGTAGGAACTCACTATTATTTCTCATGTTTGAAAGTGGATAGTGAGTGGACGGTAATATATTATTATATTACTATCCATATATTACTATCCACTTACTATCCACTTTCAAACTGACCAAGATTGGTTGTAGGGGCTTTTCCAACACTACAAATTTGACAATTTATAGGAGACAATTTGTCATATCACATAATGCCATAAGAAAGAAAGATTTGGAACCTCAAAATATATGATAGCTTCTTCATTCCTATCAACTTCAAGGTAATTCACATTCAAATTTACTCCAAAATCCTTAGTTCTATTTTTAAGGTGTCTTCAAAATTGATCCTCGTTCTAACATAAGGAACAATACCTTTAGCATTTAGTTGGGATGCCTATAGCACTAAAACTGCAAACATGTCCCTATGAACTCGATACAAGTTCCTACAAGGTGTAAAGGTATTGTTCCTTATGTTAGAACAAGAATAGTGAGTGGACAATAATATATGGACATAGTTCACTATTATATTATTCTCCACATATTACTGTCCACTCACTATCCACTTTCAAAATGACCAAGATTTGTTGTAGGGGCTGTTACAACACTACAAATTTGACAATTATTGGAGACAATTTGTCATATCACATAATGCACATAAGCAATAAAGTTTGAAGGAATTTAATACAATCACTACCACATTCGTGCATTGATGAGAATGGATTTTTTAGATTATGAGAAGACGTATATATTGGAGTTGATGAAAAAACTATCAACCCTACAGCTCCCAAGAATCACTTGCATGCAAACACCTGTCATAGAAAGAGAGAAGCAAAAGCTATGGAGGACAAAAAAACAATAGATCTGTGAAAGAGGAAACATCCTCAATTGATTCCATAAAAATGGAATGGAATTAAAATAAGGATTAAATAATTACAAAGTGATCAATCCTTATAAAAGAGATCAAAAACCTAAGATGGGTGAAGAAACCAAGGTTGGGTGAAGAAACCAAGGTTACATGAATAATTAATAAAATAATCAATTATTGCATGCCTAAAGTTTAGCTTAAGTGAAATAGAGATAAAAGGGACCTAATAATTAAATCAAATAATGATTTAATTAATAAGTGAAAGGTGACTTAATAATTAAATCAATAATGATTTAATTAATAAGTGAAAATACCCTTTTAACTCTAACACCCCCCCTTAAGATAAACTTAGGGATAAGCTAAAAAACCTAGAAACAACTGCAGAAAGAAAGAAAGATGGGTCCCGACAACATGGCCTGATGAGGTACCCAAGTAAAAAAAATATCTATAAAGAGGAGAAAAGGAGAAAACCCAATCAAAAAAACCCCTCTCCAAAAAGAGATGAAGTCTAGTGAAGGACTAAAGAAGCCTTCAAACTAGAGAATGTCCTAGAAATAGGAACAAAGAATTAATATGTAGATCACCTATGAAGCATGAAGCTACAAAACACTATCAAATAACTGCTCTGTATGAGTTCCCTCAAATGACACTACTCGAATCTAGATGGAAAACAAGGCAAACATAAAAAATCGAAGATTTAAATGGAAAAAATGCCAAGTCTGAAGCCTCCAAAATAGGAATGAAAGAAGAGTGTCCATATGGTAAATGATCCATCTCACTGAAATGCATAGGTACCAGCCATTGCATTCGCCTAGTACATAGGAACAAATATGAAATACATAGCTCACTCCATCAAACCAAGGAAACATAAGAACCAACAGTAATAACCCCCATAATGTTGATAGGGAGAGGGATAACAGATACACTAAGAGACTGCCAAGAAAAATTGCATGATGAAGAACGTACAAGAAGAAATAAAGTATGTGTTGAGGATGATCAGTCACTGACACACATGAGGCTAATGTCATGGAAGGAACACTCACTTGACAAAGATTCATAAACCCCCCATGGTACTTTATAAATAATGCGAGTACAATCAAGCACAAAATGTGCAGAATCCCAAGCATGCAAGATGACACTTTATCTCAGTGCGTTTGCAAAAAAAGCTATAGAAAAGGATGTATACAATATCCAGGAATGACCGAAAGCAAAAGAAACATATGTAACTGCTCTCAAGGAGTCATCCCATGCACAGAAAATGATCCCAGGACCTGAAACATCCAAGATATCCACTAGATTGCAAAAATGCAAAAAACTGAATAAAAAACACCTGGAGCAAATTCTAGGTGTGAGACCCATACAATAAGAAGGATAATGGAACCAACTTTCCAACACCATGTGGAAGTCAAAAAACAAAGTCGGAAGGAGCAAGATATAGCTCCCGGAGTGCAAAACAGATCGTTGACTTTGACTACCAAAAAAGGCTAAAAGATGGAAAAATTAGAAAATCTAACCTCCAAAAAAGCGTCCGGCTCAAAAAGAGGTTTTCGACGATATAAAGAAGTCAAAAATCAGCCTCTGTTTGCTCCAGATAGAGTGAAAAAACCGCAGGCTACTCATTATGAAAAAAAGCAAGTTGTATGATGGTTTCATGGCCGTCAAATTTAACCTCACTGTCAAACCTACAACTGCTGACATCAGCGGTACAAAAACTGAGGAGGCACACAAATCAAGGTGGCACACAAATCAAGGTGGTACACAAATCAAGGTAGTATGTAAATCGAGGCAGTGCACAAATCGAAGCAATACGGAAATCGAGGCAGACTTTTCCCTCGTAAAGCATGCCAAGGGTCGTGCATGCAAAAAATAGTGCCCAAATTTCAACTGTGTCCAAATTAGACATGCCTTATATGAGATATAGGTTTCTTGGGCCTTCCGGACACAACCCATATTTCAATTTTTGCCCAAAGTGCTCCAAAAAGTAAATACTCTCCATATCCAACAAAAACCTCTCGAAAACACAAATTTAAAGAACAAGGCCAAATCTCTCATGAAGAGAACAGGGGCATGAAAGGGAAGAGCTTTGATACCATATTTGAGTTGATGAAAAACTATCAACCCTACAGCTCCCAAGAATCACCTGCATGCAAACACCTGTCACAGAAAGAGAGAAGCAAAAGCTATGGAGGCCAAAAACAACAGATCTGTGAAAGAGAAAACACCCTCAATTGATTCAATAAAAATGGAATGAAATTACAAAAAGGATTAAATAATTACAAAGTGATCAATCCTTATAATGGAGATCAAAAACCTAAGATGGGTGAAGAAACCAAGGTTGGGTGAATAAACCAAGGTTGGGTGAAGAAACCAAAGTTGCATGAATAATTAATAAAAGAATCAATTATTGCATGCCTAAAGTTTAGCTTAAGTGAAATAGAGATAAAAGGGACTTAATAATTAAATCAAATAATGATTTAATTAATAATTTAAAGGTGACTTAATAATTAAATCAATAATGATTTAATTAATAAGCGAAAATACCCTTTTAACTCTAACAGTATATTCAGTGGAGGCTAGAAGGGATATTTGTGGACATTTTCTAGATCTCTAAAATTCTAGAGAATATCTAACCTAGGTCTATGAAACCTTCACAAATATTCCTTCTTTAGCCTCCACTCATACCTCTTCTCGGAATCTGGAAACTTTGGATATTGTTTCTCATCCATGCATGAAATGTGCTAGTGATCGTATAAAATTCCTTCAGGCCTCCAGTATTGATGAGCTGCACAAGTGTAAAAGGTTTTTGAGAGACTGGGATCAATTATTTGGTCAATTATGAGATGGTAAACAACAAGATAATATTATTGTATCTTTCATTTCTTTTATCCATTCATATTTCCTGCCTTCTCTTCATTTGTAGTAATATATTGGATATTGTGTAGTGTACATAAAGGCAATGCGGTGATTATTCTCGACGATCGGTAGGTATAAGTCTTCCAGGCCTTACCTAGTAGCTAGGAATAAATATAGCAGAGCTCAAGAGACCATAATAGTTGGTCTCCATCTTTGGTCCATATGATTGAGGAAATGTTTTACCTTTCGTTAGCTCATCAAATGCGTTGATCTTAAAGAATTTAATAAATAATATTTTCATGTATAATATACATTATTTTAGTTTGATGCAACACAAATTTATCTATTTACCACACTTTTTTATCTACGAAGATAATGATAAATAAGCCTCCCTGCGCATGGCCTGAGTAATGCAGGCCACGGGAGGAGATGCTTCATTATCGCTGTCCTCGCAGTCAACAAGTGCGCGAAGTAGATAAATTTGTGTAACGTTAACTTAAATAATATACGTTATCATGAAAATATTCTATTAAATTTAGATCCCTGCATTTGATGAGCTGAAAGATAAAAAATTTTTGTCAGTGATATGGACCAAAGACAGAGACCAACTATGATGGTCTCTTGAGCTCTGTTATCTTTAGTGTGCCATATCATCGTAATTACGATGAATATTCTGTCGTAAAATGCAAAACTGTCAAAATGTCTATCGAGATATGCCGAGTATACCATCAGAACATCTTTCAGATTATGACACTTTTTACACAGGCATGCCAAACCTCCAATAGGACACGCTGTTGGCTTATGACTGACATATCCATCAAAAATTTTGTCGGAAGGTGATGAGAACATCGTCGGAAGGTGACAAAAACACTGTCAGAACCTTTGCCAGTTTGCGATGACATGTTGTACCTTTGACGGGACATGTCATTGGACCCTGATGACATGTGTCCTTGGTATACAACAATCATTATGATGGTTTTGATGCTCTTTTCCTGAAGATTTTTATGATTTTCGACATCATGTGGCGTCGAAAACCACCCCCTATGTATGGGTCATTTCGATGTGGGGGTAGTTGGAAGTGGTGTCATAATGGTGACAGTGGTTTATGGCAATGAATTTTTTGACGAAATTATACCTGCGACAATTCCTGTTAAAGTTACGATGGACAGTGTTAGAATGGCCGTCGAAAAATGGCCTCAAATGTACTAGTGTCTTATTCTTTGATTTTTAGTAGATCCAATGTTTTTAGCCTATGAGAAAGGTCCAATCCAGATCTAGTAGAGACAAATTTGAGTATCAAATTCTACCACCTAACATAAGAGGAGGTAGACTTACAAGGGAAGCATCTAGAGGTCAGATAAATATTAGAAGGTCTACTGCTCCAAGTGCAAATTCTAAAGTTACAGTGTTTGATAACCCCCTATATGCCACTTTTGAGAACTTATCATATCAGGTACCTAGAAATTTATCATTTTTAAGAAGTTCATCAGTTCTAAGTACATAAAATTAGTATCTACCACCTATTATATATCAACAACTAGAGTAAAAAATTGTACTAACAGTTATACAACCAGTCCAAACAACAAATCAAGCTAATATTTTTAATCAAGCAACTATAAATCATATGGCTCAACCAGTGCCACCCAAAATTAAGCCTTTTGTACAATTTAATCAGGGAAGTCCATAGAATATTGAAAATCATCATGATATTATGGCTGCAGCCTTAAAAGGTTTACCATTTTTCACTGGTGAAGATCATGTGACAACCATAGAACACATCAGGGATGTGGCATCTTTATGCATAATACACCAAGTGACTGAGAAAGATGTTTCTTAAAGAGTTTAGTAGCATCATTCAAGTGAAAATATCTATAGTGGTTCTGAGGTTTACCTGTAAATTTGATCTCTACATGGGATGAATTAGGTGAGCAGTTGAATAGGCAGTTTGAAGACAAGTTTGATCATTTGTCATTGGTGCAGTAGTTAACTACTATTTAATAAGAGCCACATGACAAAATTTTAGACTTAAATCATCACTTCCAGAAGACCTAGAATAGAATTCCAGCTCCACTAAAACCCTCAAATGAGTGTTCTTTTTTGTTTTATCTTAAGGAATTAAATATTGACATTTCAGTGTTAATTAAGTGAATGGAGGGTAATTCTTTGCCGGTGGCATTTTGATTTCACAATAAGAAAAGAAAATAGTTTGATTTAGGCGGGTAAGATTTCCCCAAGGCCTCCTATGCCTTATTTTGTATAAATCAAGCCAACTATACATGTGGTTTTTGTTCCTACTTTTCCATCATTTAATAACCAAGTTGCAACTTAAGGAAGTGCACCTACAACATCTTCCCAGGAGCTAAAAGACATTAAGGAACAAAATAGAAGGCTGTTGAAAACAGTACAGAACCTGGGTAATGAAGTGACCAATTTAAAGAAGAAAAATGAAGTTGCAAATAAGCCATACCAAGCTCCATTTTAGGAAAATAGGCCTGCTTATTAGGTTGGTAACCAGGATTAGAGGAGAAATTTTGGTTACAATTAGAGGGTTGGGAAGCTTTATAATCCTAACATACCCAACACTTCAAGGGAGATTGTTCCTGATCAAAAAAACATGATACAATATTATGAAAGGTGTTACCCATGTAACCAACCTCATAACCACTCTACTTACCTAAATGGGATACATAATCAAGCATTGATGGTACAAAATAGTGCATTGGGACAGAAAAATGCAACTCAAGGAGGTGAACATCATTTTTCTTAAGCGGATCCAGGTGTACTTGATGCAACTTTGATGAATTTTAAAGGGGATGATTTTTGTGGTGTTAATTTCCAAAAAAATCAGCGATATGTTCCTATCTTAGAAATAAAAGGTCAAAAGGTAAAGCTGCAAAAATAGAACAAAAAGCTGGAAATGATAAAGTACTATCAGATCCAACTCAAAAGCAAGCAAGTACAAGTCAAAATTGGCAACCTAAAACCCCACAAGCACAAGGGGTCAATATTTTTCCTAGAGGACAGTCATTATCTGTTAATGAGAAGAAAAGATCTCAAAGTACATTACCATACGGCCAAAAAGATTTTTTTGTTGATAAAGTACAACAAAAGGTTAGTTTTCCCACTTTCAATATTGTTGAGCATTTGAAGAAATCCACAGTTAGATCTCCATGCTAGATACATTACTTTTACCTAGACAAAGAGAGAGTATGATGGAGGCATTAGATATATTTTTATTAAGTGATCAACCATCACGTGATATATCCAAAGTGTTTTTGGCCAATACCTCTCAGTTAAAGATAGACCAAATAAATCAAAAGGAAAACTAGCACCATTTTATGTCACATTAATCATAGGATATTTCTTGGTCCATAAATGCATGATTGATTCACGAGCTACTAGTTATGTTATGCCTAAACAGTTAGTTGATAAATTGGGATTTAATTTGAACCATTAGAGAAAGGTGTAGTCCAATTAGATGGGTCATTCATTAACACTATGGGTGTAATAAAAAATCTAGACCTAAAATTGCATTCATGTCCCAATTTTTTAGTTCCTTGGGACATTTATGTTATAGATATGCCACCTTATTTTTATATTTGTTTGAGTAGAGACTTTAAAGCCAAGTTGGGTGGTTATCTATCATTTGATTGATCACACATGTTTTTTAGAACAAGATATGGTACCAGAGTAACCGTGAAATTCGAGTTGTTGGAAAATGATCACTTAGAACCCTACATGCCAAGTATTATAAATGCAAATTTATTATTTCATGAGGGTGATCAGCTTGTTGTCCTAGATTCCAATACTCCATTAGAAGGCATACTAGACATCCTTTTAGATGAATGGGCTACTAAAAGTAGTGAGGATAAGTCATTCAATCACATGGATACAAATGGTCTTGGAAAATATATTATACATGAACAAAATGTTGTTCCTAACCTTGTGAAGGATGAAGAACAACATTCTAAACAACATCAAAGTGAGTTATGGAAGCTTTAATTTTATGGATCAAGGAGAAAATTTGGTTCAAGAGGTGGTGCAATGTTGATTTCTCCTAAGGGTGACAAGTATTATTCATATTTTTTATTTTCATTCAGTTGTACCAATAATACGACAAAATATGAGTCACTTGTTCATGGCTGAGAATGGGTCACAAAGAGGAAAATTAATAGTTTGCAGGTATTTGGTGATAGTGAATTAGTTGTTAAACAAATTCATAACTTAAATGCCATAAAAAATTATTTTCTAAAGTTGTATAAACATAGAGTTTTAGTTCTGATTGAAGATTTTGATGCTTTTAACATTGTTTCAGTGCCTAGAGGTCAAAATAAATAGGTAGATAGGCTAGTAGCCATGGGAGCTAAATATGACATACCAAAAGAGGTTAAAATGTATAGGAAAATAAGTAAGTGAAGGTTGTTGTTAGACCTTTAGTACCTGATAATAATGTGAGTTGGCAAGTTTTCAAGAATGATGAACAAATAATCAATATGTTATTTGAAGAAGTAGAGTTCTCCAATGGAAATCAGAAAAATTTGTAGTAGCAATATGAAAATCAGATTTTGCAGCTCAAAACTAACAAGCTTCCAAAGGCCCTTGTCACCCTTGAATCCATTTTTAACATTGATGATCAGGTTAGGATGGATAAGACCAACCTATCAGTCAAGGAGGACCGTTATGAACTAATTGAGATTATGAAAGGTAAGTTTTTAAAGCTTAGAAAAAATGTATTAAAGAGGAACATCAACTTTTTGTTTCAATTTGTAAAGAATTTAGTGATGTTTTTGCATGGGAATACCATGATTTTAAGGGTTTTGACCCTCAATTAGCCCAACATACCATAATGGTGGAACCTAATGTTGGATGATGTTGGAATTGACTACTACTGATGTTGTTGGCATTCATGTTTTGTCACTGATGTAAACATATGATTCTGTGAAGCAAGTACAAACTGGTTATGATGATTGACAAAAGTGTACAGATACTATATGGATGAATCAAAATAGGTGAATATGGGGATATGTAGAAGGATGTATGATGATCTTATTTCTAAGGTCGCTTGGCTTAATATTGCGTATTGGATGAGTTACAGATGTTTTGGTGAAGACTGGTTACTGGACTATGATAGTAATGATTGACAGAGCGAGTCTCTGTGTTTTGAGTATGTCTTACATGCGATAATGATTCAGGTTATGCAATCCTAAGGGATGACAGAAGACATATTCAGGAATTTTTTTGTTGTGTCGCAAGTTGTATGATTATTGACAATGTTAGCTGTGGTGTGTATTCTGGAGGAGACCTATTTGGGGCCAACTTTAGAGATGTAGCGTGAATTGCAGATTGCAAGCGTGGATTATGAATCTTGGATTATATCTGATGTATTGTAATTGATATATACTTGTTATAGGTACCTTGTGTATCTTACCAAGGGGTTAAACATTTATTTATTATTAGGAAATATTAATTGGCCGACCTAATCAATTATTGTAATAAGGTATATAGGAGAGATCTTTTCTTTTGAAAAGATGTGTATGTATGAAGAGAAGGTGATTGGCAGAGATAGATAAGTGTGGAAGCTACGAAGCTTAATTGACTACTGGATGTAGAGTAGAGGATATATTCATTGTACTTCATTGTAACTGACCAAGCAAAAACAATTGCTATCAGATAGTTCACTGGATTGTATATTTTCTATATACACTTGTTCATATTGTAAATCCTTGAGGGTGGCTTTAACCTTTTCTAGGCAGTGAGCCCACTGTTATTCTTGACTAATAACAAGGTTTGTCCTTTAACAAGGACTATGTACTATAATGTTGTAATAAGATCCTAACAGGGCTAAATCTTTTAACATGGATACTATACTCTCAGTACATCATTTGTGGGTGCTAATTCCCACCGTGGTTTTACCTTTAACAGGGTTTCCTTGACAACAAAGGATTGTTTTATTGTGTTGGAATTTACTATGTTACCATTTTATGTGAAGTTTTGGTTTATAAATTTTAATGTTTAATAATCTGTCTCACAAATGATTCACCCCCCTTTCAGTTGTGTTGATGGAATTTTATTCCTAACAATTGGTATCAGAGCTACCGGTCCTTAGAGAGAAAGCTTAACAACTTGAGGTGATCATGAAGATGACTTACTATAGGAAGGATAGACTGAATCTTGATCCTAAAAAATTTGACAGATGGAAGAACAAGATGAGAACACATTTGCTGGGCTTTGGAATCGACTACTGGATGATTACTAAAAGAAAAGAACAGATGAAAACTGAGGAGGAATTAGATAGAGCTAATGAAGATGAAAATAAGATAATTTCATGTAACATGGTCACAAGGGAAGCATTGATCAATGCACTTTATGAAGGTGAATTCATAGAGGTAAAAGACTTAGATTCTGCACATGAAATTTGGACAATATTGGAAGCATTGTATGAAGGAGACAAGTTTACAAAATAGACAAAGTTGTAGAATTGGAAGGCAAAGATGGAAAAACTAAAAATGAGAGATGATGAGAACATTAGATCATAATCACAAAGAATTACTGAATTTATTGTTGGAATCAGGAACTCTGGAGGTACTTATAGTTAGGAAGAAGTGATTGCAAAAATTCTCAAATCCCTAACACCTGTATACAAAACTAAAGTACAAGCTATAGAAGAGATTATAGCTCTGACACCTAACTTCAATAGAGAGATGTTGATTGGGAAACTGACTACCTTTGATGTCACAGAACTAGGAGATTCTCTACCTAAAGTTGAGTCAACATTCAAGGTGACTATGCATAGAAACAAAAATATGTTATTAGGAATTGCAAACACCGACAATAGTGACTTGACAGAAGAACTTGGAGAATATGCTGATGAATGGGAACATATACAAGAAGAAGAAATAAATATAGATGAAGTTGTGGCCCTAATTGCTAAAAGAGAAAAGGGAGGTAAGTGTAAATTTGAAGGCAAGTTACCTTTGAAATATTTTTCATGCAACAAAATAGGTCATTTTTAATCTTTATGTCCTACAAGGGTTCCAAAGCATAAACCTAAGTTTTATAAATATAAGTATCCAAAAGAAAAGGAATGTTATTACGCTAGTGAAGGTTTTTCTGATGATGAATTTTTTGACTATGATGAGATTGGATTTATTCATTTTAAGGATGATGAACTTTTACATGAAGAAAAATCCTTAGTATCTCATGTTGAAAGAAATCTGAATGGGTTATTGATAGTGGTTGTTCACATCATATGACTAGAGATAAAAATAAGTTTGTTAGTCTGAAAAGATATGATGGTGGTGTTGTAATATTTGGTGACAATAATCCTAAGCTTATCATTGGAGTTGGATCTATTTCTCTGGATGGAAGAACTAATATTTATAATGTATTGCTTGTTGATGGACTTAAGCATAATTTTTTGAGTGTTGGAAAGCTAGTGGACAAGGGTTATCAATTGAAATTCATTGATGGGAAAAGTTCTATCAGAAATAAGGTGGGAGACTTAATTGCATCTGGTACTAAATCTAGAGGTAATGTATTTGAATTGAATACATCTGAGGCTTCTTGTTTTATTGCGAAGGTTGATGATAGTTGGTTATGGCATAGAAGGTTTTGTCATGTTAACTTTGATAATATTGTGAAGGCAAGTATGACTAATGCAGTAAGAGATCTACCTAAGATTGTGAAACCATCTAACACTATGTGTAGAGAGTGTGTTATGGGGAAGCATAATAGAAACAGTTTTAAAAGAAATACTCTATGAAAGGGAAGTTGGATCTAGTACATACAGATATGTGTGGTCCTACAAGAATAAGATATTACGATGGTGAGAGGTATTTTATACTTTTTTAATGAATTTTCTAGGATGATGTGGGTTACATACTTAAGAGAGAAATCTGAGGCATTTGATAAATTCAAGATAATCAAAGCAAAAGTTGAGAATGAATCAGGCTTGAAGATAACATGTTTAAGATCAAATAGAGGTAGTGAGTTTACTTCAAACTTGTTTAATACCTACTGTGGAGAGCATGAAATATATAGACATACATATGCTCCTAGAACACCACAACAAAATGGGATAGCAGAGCGAAGGAACATAACAATATTAGATGTTTCCAGTTTTATGTTGTTGGAAGGAAATGTATCACATGTTCATTGAAGGGAAGTTGTTGGTACTGTTGTGTACACCTTAAACATACATCAGATCAGAGAAGGTACAAGTAAGACTCCTTATGAATTATGGTTTAATCACACTCCTACTGTAAAATATTTTTGAATATTTGGAAGTAAATGCTATATCAAAAGAGATGATGAAATAGGGAAGTTTGATGCTAGAAGTGATGAAGGTATCTTCCTTGGTTTTTATACTAAGAGAAAAGTCTATAAATGTTTCAATATGAGATTGAGGAAGTTGATTGAAAGAGATAATGTGAGGATAGATGAAAGGTTTCAGATTCAAGAGTGAATGTATGACTGTGGTTAGATTGCGGAGATTAAGGAGGTCACTGTAAATCCTAAAGAACCTTTAGAGATTGATAATGAGATCAAAGATGAATCAAATGAGCTTACTGAAACTCCTATGACTCCAAGGTATGTTAAGAAGAACCATCCTGAAGATCAAATCATTGGTGATGGAAATAGAGGAATGATGACAAGATCAAAAGTAAGAGATGAAATTTTTTTGATTTCTCAAGTTAAACCAAAAACTACTAACGAAGCATGTAGAGAAGAATCTGGGACTAAAGCTATGCGGGAGGAATTAGAATAGATAAAGAAAAAAATACCTGGGAATTGGTTCCAAGGCATAAAAACAAGAATGTGATAGGAACTAAATGGGTTTTCAAAAACAAAATGGATGAGGAAGGAACAATGGTAAGAAATAAGGCTAGACTGGTTTGCAAAGGCTACTCGCAACAAGAAGGCATAGACTTTGAAGAGACATTTGCTCTTGTTGCTAGGTTGGAAGCTGTGAGACTATTTCTTTCTTATGCTACACATAAAGACTTTAAAGTATATCAGATTGATGTAAAATCTGCATTTTTGAATGGAGATTTGGAGGAAGAGGTATACATAGAGCAACCTGGTGGATCTCTTTTGATAGAAGATGAAGAAATGGTCTGTAAACTGAAGAAAGCATTGTAAGGATTGAAACAAGCATCAAGAGCATGTTATGAAAGACTAAACAGGTATCTACTTCATCTTGGTTCATAAAAGGTAATGTAGAAAGTAATTTATGCTTAAGAACTAGTGAAGATGGAATTCTAATCATAGAAGATTTTGTTGATGATATCCATTTTGGAGGTAATGATGAAATGAGTAAAAATTTGTCTAAAGAGATGGAAAATGAATTTGAAATGTCAATGATTGGTGAGATGAAATTTTTTCTTGGTTTGCAAATTACTCACAACAAGAATGGTATTTTTATATCTCAGACCAAGTATCTTAAGGAGATGTTGAAGAAATTTGGAATGGAAGAATGTAAACCTGTTGGGACACCTATGGTGACTGGTTATAAACTTACTCATAATGATGAAAATCAGAGTGCTTTTTAGAAAAAGTACAGATCGGTGATTGGAGGTCTACAATATCTAACTCACACCAGACCATATATTTCCAATGTAGTTGGAATTGTGGAAAGATATCAAGAAAATCCTAAAGAGACACACCTTGTTGGTATAAAAAGAATTTTCAGATACTTGAAAGGAACAATAGAGTATGGATTATGGTATGAAAAATTTGATGACTTTATTTTACATGCTTATACTAATGTTGATTGGGAAGGTAGTGTGGATGATAGAAAGAGTACAAGTGGTGGAGAATTTTTCCTTGGAAAAGGGCTACTTTCCTAGTTAAGTAAGAAGTAAGATTGTATAACATAGTCTACTGCTAAATCTGAGTATGATGTTTCTACTATAAATTGTACACAAGTTGTTCGGATGAAAAAAATGTTGAAGGACATTGGAATAATTTTTGAAGAGCCAGTGGTTATCCATTGTGATAACACTAGCACAGTGAATATGTTGAAGAATCCTCTAATGCATTCAAATACTAAACATATTTGTATTAAGTATCTTTTCTTGAGAGAAAAGGCAGCAGAGAAGGATATCATATTGGAGTAAGTTAGCATGAAGCAACAAATAACAGATATATTTACAAAACCTTTGCCAAAAGATTCTTTTGAGTGTCTCACAAGTATCCTTGGGGTGAGAGACCATCCCTATGGTAATTAATTGATGCAGGAATGCATCAGTCTAGTGGCTTTCAGAGCTATATCATTTTCAGGACTTGATATATGGATCTACTCCTCAAGGGGAGTGATCACAGGAACACTATAGAACATATTTGGGTAATTTTTACACATGATTGTTAGACATGAAGATTTGAAAAAGCTACACCTTGCAGAATTTTGATGAAGATTTGTGACACTTTTTTCCATTGTTGTCAAAGGGGGAGAGATTCTATGTGAAAATCCCTACTCTTTTAGGGAGAATTGTGTTGAGGATATTGAGAAGATTTTATTGAGAGTTAGCACTTTTTGGGTTGATGGATTTTCCCATATGTTGCCATCAATGCCAAAGGGGGACATTGTTGGATGATGATGGAATTGGCTACTACTGATAATATTGTCATTCATCTTTTGTCACTGATGTCAACATATGTTTTTGTGAAGGAAGTACAGACTGGTTATGATGACTGACAAAAGTGTACGGATACTGTACAGATGAATCAAAATGGGTGAAGATGGGAATATGTATAAGGATGTATGATGATCTTATTTCTAAGGTTTCTTGGATTAATATTGCATATTGGATGAGTTACATATGTTTTGGTGAAGACCAATTTTTGGACTATGAAAGTAATGACTGACAGAGTAAATCTATGTGTTTTTAGTATATCTTATAGGCGATGATGATTCAAGTTATGCAAGATTAAGGGACGAGAGAAGAAATGCCCAGGAATGTTTTTGTTGGGTCACAAGTCATATTATTATTGATAACATCAGTTGTGTCGTGTATTCTATAGGAGACTTATTTGGGGCCGACTTCACAGATGTAGCGTGTATTGCAGATTGCGAGCATGGATTACGGGTCTTGGATTATATCTAATTTATTGTAATTGATGTATGCTTGTTATAGGTACCGTTTGTATCTTAGCAAGGGGTTAAATATTTATTTTTTTATTAGGAAAGCTTAATTGGATGACCTCATTAATTATTATAATAGGGTTGTGTGTGTTATTTGTGTACTTGTTGTCTGCAACACAATACTTCAATAAGTCATTATATTAGTGAAAAACAAAGAATAAGCAAGCAAATCAATCACTAAAACTGACTTATTGCTTCCTATCTAAGAGGAGTGTGAATAATTCTATGATTTCCCTCAGATTATGCATTTATCAGTGACATATACAACTTAGAATGGAAGATTCAAATGAAACTAGCCTAAATGCTCAAGCAATGTTCATTGTAGCTCTAAAATTGAATATTATAACAATGCAATGAAGAATTTAGCTAAAATGCATGAATATCTCTAAGAATACTAGCAACATAAGTTTGCAAATTAAAAACTCAAATTAGGGGCCCATTGAGTTTAAAATTCATTCTATTTATAGAAGAATTTGGTGAATGAGAGGTTAGGATTGAAAGTGGAAGAGAGGTGGAGATTGAATCTTTGGTGATCCCTGTGAGGTGATCCAAGTGATTTAACTCCCATTGGTTAGGGAATTAACTTTCCCTTTTTGCAAATGGAAATGTAATTAAGGATTTATTTAATTCCTTTTATTAATTACTTTAGCCATGTTTTTGATTTGTTTTGATTGAAATGAATTGTTTTGATTTAATTGGCTAAGGCAATTAGTTTGATTTAGTGATTAAATAACTTAGGAGATTAAATTTGATTTAATGAATTATGCTAATAAATTGAAGAACTGTCTTGACATAATTAGGGGTATGATCACACATAGGGAAAATAGGGTCTATGGTCATAGCAGACCAAATTAGGGTGGTTACATTTTCCCCTCTTTGAATAGATGTGTGAGTAGCGCATTGATTCAAAGAAAGTTTTGATGTTGACTTCAGAAAGTTTGAGAATTTTGCACTTGATCAAATGAAATGTCTGATGAGATCAGTCTCACACTTGAGTGAACTAAACTAATAGAATTGAATTTGAACTTGATCAAACAAAGTTCAATAAGCAAAGATCTTAAAAATACCAATTCTGAACTTGGTTGTCATCTGAGAATTGATAATACCGACTTTGAACTTGATCAAATGAAGGTCAGTACAAAGCTGCTAGGAGCTTAATAAGAATCTAAGAAAAATAGACATAAGATATCCATCTTGTGAGAACCAAAGCCTTCAATCCAACAGTCTTGACTTTAGTCAAGGAATTGTCATGCCTTTAGTTTTTTGATAACGAAGTCATTTTAATATTGTTTCAAGCAAGAATTTAATTGATTTAAGTGTGATCATGTCTCCTCGGGAATGAAATTGAAGGAAAAATATTAAATCCCTGTGTAGAATGATGTATCACTTGAATTGATCGATTGAATCAAGAAAGAATCAACTTAGAAGAAGTGGAGAAACAAAGGTGTGTTAAGAGAAAACACAATTTTACCAAGTTAACCATGTTTAAAATGTGAGTTCTGAGTCTGATAAAATGATGTTGCACCAAGATTTTGATGAATAATGTGTGATTTGATGATATAGAACCTGAAAAACTGATTGTGTAAAGCTTGCGAATCAGTTTTAGAACATATGGAGCAATTCTACATTTTCGGTAACTGTCATAAAATATTTACTGTGTTGTGTAGAACATTGTCTACATGTTCAATTTCATTCCTGATTGATCAAAAAGAGAAAAAAATGAGTTTCAGTTGTCTGGGAGGAGTTTCAGAGCTCCTAAATAGCTCAAAAAGTCAAATATATAGCTCCATTTTCACTTTTTACCCATTAATTTTCACTTTAAACCTTGGTAATTTAGAGAGCTCTGTAGAGAAGATGGTGGTCCCCATGCATAAACATCATTTCAAGCTTGGTTGTCGACATCAGTGTCCAGGTGACTACCCACCTCTAGTAAGTACTAAAAAACCTACTTGTTCAAGTTTTCAATTTCCAGTTTTGTGTATTTTTGTAGTAGTTATAATCATTTTAGTTTTGAGTCACTTCCCACATTTAGGGTTGCATCCTATCAATCTTGAGTTGCTTCACATTTTTGATCAAAATTCCATGTCGCATCCTGTAATTTCATGATCGCACCCCATTTTGTGGTTTTGCATCGCATGTTGTAGTTTTGGATAGGATTTTCAAGAGTTTCTCACTCTGTTGAAATAGGGTCACACACGACATCTCGCGTCCCATCCTATAAAAATAAGATCATTTCCTAGATCCCCCATCGCATCCCAGGAATTGGGGATCACATCCCGTAAAAGGGATCAAACCCGGTAAAAGCAGAGTCATTTCTAGTTTTTGACTTAGTTTTCTTCCAATTTTGACTATTTTTCTTTGTCTGATGACCAAAAACACTTAGCTGATGAAGTTTTTGCTTAGTTACCTTAGATAGAGTACTGATTTGAAATTTTCTACAATTACTATCTTTTTCATAGGTTCCTTTTCAGGTCATCTCATTCTGAGGACCATACCTTGGTCGTGTCCTTGCGTTGTCGAGATCTTTGACTGGCGACAAGGCAGAGTTAGTCATGGATGTAGGTTTACTGTCTTTGAGACATTTACCTGACATTAGGGTAAGTAGAGGGTTGTTGACTGCTCTAGTCAAGAGGTAGCATTCAGAGCACAACACCTTCCATCTCCCGACTGGTGAGATGACCATCACACCCGAGGATGGCATATACTTAGAGTTCCTGTGATGGGTCGAGATGTGCAATTTGAGTCCATTTTTGTTACAGCTATTGCCACAGTGTGATATTTCTTCAGAGATGATACTATAGCTTGTCGTTACCTCACATGGGATTACATGTGCGATCGTTATGATTGTTTTCCTGTATACTTGGCCGAATTGAGAGAAGTCATCCTGATGCCTGGCAGAGGACAACATAGGTTTATGGTTGGTTGGGTAGACATGTTGGAGCAAATGACTGTGTTTTCTCATAGATTTGCATGGGACAGTTTTATACTTGCTCACATTTAGAGGGAGTTGCACGAGATAGTTTATCAAGATTCTCAGAGTATGACAGTTGGTATTCTTGTACTTTAGATCTGGGCCTGGGAGCACATCCCAGTTACATGGCTAATAGTGGACAAGTAGTGGTTGGATCAACACCCTTATGTTTAAATGTATTTTGGTTGGATTCAACAACCCCATTTGGGAAAGGTAGAGTATTGGCGTTGATTATTTGATGATATGACTGTTGTAGTATGGCGACCATACCTTGACTGCGAGGAGTGGCTCTCTGACAGGTGACAAATGCCTTACTTCTTTTAGAGTAGGTACTTGATTGGCAGGACCAGATATATTGTTGAGAGATTCTTGGTCACACTGGTTTTGAGGTAGTATGGCCGTATGTAGGGCAGGTGCCAAGATTTATTTGTTTATGCACATATTTGTGACAAGGTGCCACTGTGGGGTCCCCAATTGGTGTATGAGACTGCACAACATGCTATTAGATATATGGTTGGAGTGCCATGGGATCTTTAGTTAGAGGTAGTAGATGCAGGTTGCTCGGATGGTTACCAGGATCAGATGTTACACCATCCGCTTCCACGATTTTAGCGCCTAAGGAGGTAGTTCCACATATTGAGTATCCTTTAGACTATGATCCCACTGATGACCATCTTGTCAGAGGTAGAGGGGGAGCTCAGAGGGAGAGATGACACAGAGGGCGTGATAGTGGTAGAAATAGGGGGAGACGAGATGGGAGGCGCCCTCCTCCGGATAGAGGACATGGTCCAGATGATCAGGATAATGTAGATGATAGGGGTGGAGGTGTTGTGGGTGGCAGTGGAGAGGGTATCAGTGGCAATGGGAGGCAGACTTGTCTCAGATTTGTTGCTCCCTAGAGGGCTCTAGGTCCACTATTGACTAGAGATCAATAGTGACAGCGACATCGTCAGTAGGATGCTCAGTAGGATAGGTCACAGGATATGCCTACAAGACATGATATAGGAAGAGGCTCATCAGGTAGAGATGGTGATGCATTGACATAGTCTAAGCATGAGCGTGAGCATCTTAAAGAGAGGATCGCTACTTTATAGGCCTTACTTTTCAATAGGGATGCACAGCTTGAGAGACTTAGATCAGACATAGATACATAGCTTGATCGGCTTAGGGCAGCGAGGGATAGATAGTTGGACATACTCAGGGCAGAGAGAGATACCCAGGCTCGGGTAGCTCCTCACCAGGGACAAAGAGAAGTGTACTACATAGGTTTATATCATGTTGCGGTGCCAGAGGGTTAGAGACCACCTTTGTATTCATGGATGGCTCACCAGTCTGAGGGGGCCATGCCTCCCCCAGCTCAATTTGTACCACCTCCTCCTCCTCCTCCAGATCATGGAGAGGGTGTCAGTCAGACTTGATACTGTATTTTGTCATATTTTGAGATCAGATTGTATATTTTGATCCTTCTGAGATCATTCTTTTGTACAATGACATTTATACATGTATATATGTTCCTCACTTGATACTCTGATACTCTTTTGTAGACAGCTCCACATTTGTGATTTGATGATATATCTGAGATAGTTGTTCTTGATTTTGATATGTTCATGGGTTCTCTTGCTTTGATAGATGTTTAGATTTGATGCACAAGTGATTATTATATTGGTCTCTTGATGAGTTAGATTAGATATGTGATGACATAATTTATATTCTTTAATTTATTACTGATATAAATGTGTTTCAAATGAATATAGTAAGTGAATATGCAAATGAATTTTTTTGAGTTTTTCTTATGCAAATAAATGTATGGATGCACTTAGGATGTAGAAATAAATGCAATAATTGAATGCTTTTTTTTTTTTGTATTTTCTCTTTCTCATTTATGAATGCAGAATGTGTGTCATGGATATGCAACAATATTATTATCAGTAATATTGATTATGTAATTAACTTGGATTTTGGATGAATCAAGAAATCATTTTAAGCTCAAGTCCTTTTATGTTGTTCTTTAAAATGAATCATGCAATCTCTAAATGCAGACTCTTAGGACTGTCACTGATTTGTATACATTGTAGCATTTTATCATCATTGGGCATTTTTTGTAATGGACATCACCTGATAGTACAACTATCACTAATACCCATTGGTACCATGAAAGTATGAATACTATGTGTATTAGATGCAATGTTAGAAATAAACTTAGGCATCAAGGCATAGAAGCCAGGATGACAAGTTAGTTATCTCCTTTTACTATTAGGAATCAGGTTATGTTCAAGTGTAATGTAAGATATGTGACCCGTAATGACCTTGAAAATGTTGGAGATTTGTTTATGTGCAGTTGATTGATTGCATGTTTGTCATTGATGACAACATATAATATACAGTAGTGATTTTGTATGTACTTATCAAAATGATGATATCAAGCCTTGCATGGATATATTCAGATTGTAGACATGTCTAGTATGTTATGTTCATACACGCAGACTTAGATATGATGTTTCAGTCAAGTTGTGTAATTTTGTTATTGGCAGTTACAGTTCTGGAAGAGTATCTGTTCAGAGCCGACGTATTTAACGTGTTTCTTGAGTTACACCTATCTTTAGGATATGTGTGTGTATATTCATGATTAGTTATGAGTTGAAGTTAGTTATCTAAAGGTGCCTAATGCGTTTCAAGAAAATTGCAAAGTTAGAGTTAATTTGGTGAAGCTGACTTAGTGAAGCGTCGCGTCTGTTCAGTTTGTGTTGCGCAGAATTCATATTGTTTGCGTGCTTAGTAAAGCCGACAAGGATGTTATGAAGAGTTATCTTACAGGTCCCATGATCTCATACTTTGAGGAAGATACTTATAGAAAGTCTTTTGTGATACACCACATGTGAATGATATGAAAAAAGACAGAAAATGTACATAGCAGAATATCAGTTGTGGTTCATTCATCAAGAGTCTATGTGAAGAAGAAGTAGAAGATTACAATACATTGGAATTGATCAAGATAGAAGGTCTACTCTATAGTTCATCATCAAATATAGTTCATATCTATTCTATAGAAGGTTGTAGCCTTCACCATTGAAGCAGTGAGCTTTTGGACAGTGAGTTCTCACCCCTAAAAGGGTTATTTGTAAAAGACTCCTAACAGGGTAAGACCCTTAACCAGGTCACTATACTTATTGCATTGTAAAGTACAACTCCTTACAGAGTTGAAATATCTTCTAACAGGGATTACTACAAACAAGTATAGTTCATTGTGGGTGCTAATTCCCACTGGGGTTTTTACCATTTGGTTTCCTCATAATCAATTGTGTGTTGTGTACTGTGTTATCTGAATGAGCATTTACTTTATTGTATTATGAAGTTAAGAAGATAAAATAATTAAAGTTACTGATAACTGATTCACCTCCCCCTCTTAATTATCCTTTTGGGAATATTCTAACAATTGGTATTAGAGCCAAGTGCCTTGGAGAAGAAGCCTAATAGCTTAAGGTAGATCATATGTCTTACTTCAGAAAAGAGAGCCCTAAGTTTGATGGAGAAAATTATCTGGATTGGAAAAAGAAAATGATAACCCATCTACAGTGTGTTGGTTTTGATATCTTTGAGATAGATGCACAAGAAGTTGTTATTCCCTCTTTAAAAGATCTATCAAGAGATGATGCTACTAGTAAACAGAAGGATACATTCACAGCTAATGCAGTTGCCAAAGAAGCCCTTATAAGCGCACTATCTGACAGTGA
>MU228047.1:1238500-1279819 GCA_018584345.1 Thuja plicata | reverse complement strand
CATCAGACTATGAAAACAAGATAAGTATTCTAGAGGAAACCATGCAATTCTCACAAGACTTCAAGAGAGAGACTTTGATCAGTAAAATCTCTGCATTTGAGATATCAAGATTGAAGACTGAACCTAAGAGTGAAACAACTTTCAAAGCCTCAGTCCATGGTAAGAAATCCTTACACATCTCTAGCCATAATGAGAAAGAAGAAGTTGATGAAGAACTAGAAGATATCCTTGCTATGATTGCTAAAATAGAAAATAAAGGAAAAGGAAAATATGAAGGAAAACTTCCATTTAAATTTTTTTCATGCAACAAGATTGGTCACTTTGCATCTAAGTGTCCCACAAGAGTCAAGAAGTTCAAATCTGATTACAAACCTAAATATAAGAAGGAATGTTACCATGCTGAAGAAGGTGTAGCTGATGAAGATTCATGAGAATATGAAATTAGATTCATTACCCTTAGAGACATGGAAAAGTTGCTTGAGGAAATGGACATTGCAGATGAAAAGGAAGAACAAGAGTTATCCCTAATTTCCAAAGCATACATTTGAACTGATTGGATCATTGACATTGGATGCTCTCACCATATGACAGGTGACAAAGATATATTTGTTCATCTAGACAAATACAAAGGTGGTATGGTTAGATTTGGAGATAACACTCCAAAACCTATCATAGGCAGAGGTTCTATCACTTTGGATGGAAATAATAAGACAGATGATGTTCTGTATGTTGATGGATTACATCATAACTTGCTAAGTGTTGGACAACTACGTGACAAAGGTTATCATTTGGAGTTCAAAGACAACAAGTGTATCATTAACAACAAGGATGGAGACATGATTGCATCAGGATCCAAAACTAAAGGTAATGTTTTTCAGCTCAATTCTTATGTAAGTTGTTTTGTTGCAAAAGTGGATGACAGTTGATTATGGCACAAGAGACTCTGTCATATCAATTTTGATAACATATTAAAGATAAGTAATGTCAAGGCAGTCATAGACCTTCCAAGTATTGCAAGACCAGTTGAAACAATGTGCAGGGAATGTGTTATGGGAAAGCATGTAAGGAGTTCTTTCAGAAGCAAGAAAAACTCAGCTGAAAACAAATTGGACCTAGTGCATACAAATTAATGTGGTCCTACCCAAACAAGATCATACTACGGAGAAAGGTATTTCATTTTGTTTGTTGATGATTTTTCAAGGATGATGTGGGTTGCATTCTTGAAAGAGAAGTTTAAAGCCTTTGAGAAGTTCAAAATATTCAAAGCTATGGTTGAGAATGAATCTGGATTAAAACTAAAATGTCTGAGATAAGATAGAGGAGGAGAGTTCACCTTTGATCAGTTTTATGAGTATTGTGAAGAACATGGAATAAAAAGACAGTTGAGTGCTCCTAGAACCCCTCAACATAATGGGAGTGTAGAAAGGAGGAACATGATTATACTTGATATATCGCGCACTATGATTCTTGAAGGAAAAGTTGCGCACACATATTGGAGAGATGCAGTAAATACAATAGTCTATACTATCAACAAAACTCAATTAAGGCCAGGCACATATAAGACACCCTATGAACTTTGGTTTGGTAATGTATCTACAGTAAAGTATTTCAAAATTTTTGGTAGCAAATGCTACATCAAGAGAGATGATGGTGTTGGTAAGTTTGATGCTAGAAGTGATGAAGGTATTTTCCTTGGTTACTCTACAAAAAGAAAAGCATACAGATGTTTCAATTTGAGATTGAAAAAGATAATTGAAAGTACTCATGTAAAAATTGATGAAAAGTTTATGGTTCAAGAGAGGTACTATGAATATGCACTTATGATTGAAGATGAACCCAGGCCTAGCAGCAAAGATGCTGTTATTGAAGAAATGTTTGATTGCATTGATGTCTCATGCAATGACCCTGAATCAAGCAGAGAAGAATCACATATTACAGAAGAAGAAGTAACACCTAAGGTTCCTAAATTCACATCTAGATACCACTCTAAAGATGATATCATTGGAGATCAGAGAAGCAGTGTGTTGACTAGATCAAAAGCAAAAAGTCTATCAATGGATGAAGAGGTATGTTTAATTTCATAGATTGAACCTTTAAGTGTTGAAGATGCTTGTAATGATTCTGATTGGAAGAATGCAATGAAAGAAGAATTAGATCAGATAATTAAGAATGAGACATGGGAATTGGTTCCTATACCCAGTGACAAAAATGTGATTGGAACAAAGTGGATCTTTAGAAACAAGATGAATGAAGAAGGTATAGTAGTAAGAAACAAAGCAAGATTGGTATATAAAGGATATGTGTAGAGAGAAGGAATAGACTATACTGATACATTTTCCCCTGTGAGCAGACTGGAAGCCATTAAATTATTCTTGGCCTATGCAACATTCACAGACTTTAAAGTTTATCAAATGGATTTAAAATCATCTTTTTTGAATGGTGACTTGAAGGAAGAAGTCTACATAGAACAACCTGAAGGATTTAATCTTTCAGATAAACCAGATATGGTATGCAGATTTAAGAAAGCACTCTATGGTCTTAAACAGGCCCCAAGAGCTTGGTATGAGAGACTTGATGGTTATCTTACCAAGATTGGATTCAAGAAAGGTGCAGTAGATTGTAACCTATTCACAAGAGAGACACCTGATGGATTACTACTAGTTGCCATATTTGTTGATGACATTATTTTTGGAGGTAATGACAAGCTTAGTGCAACATTTGCAAATGAAATGCAGAATGAATTTGAAATGAGCATGATTGGTCCTATAAAATACTTTTTGGGACTAAATGTAAATCAAACAGATAAAGGTATATTCATTAATCAGTCAAAATATGTGAAGGAAATATTAAAGACCTTCAAGATGGAAGACTGTAAGCCAGTATGCACTCCTATGATAATAGGAAGCAAGATTTCAAAAGATGATGATTCAACAATAGTTAATAAGACATTGTACAAATCTATGATTGGAAAACTCATTTATCTAACTCAATCTAGACCTGACATATCTAATGCAGTTGGAATTGTTGGAAGATTTACAGCTGAACCCAAGCTGAATCACCTAATGGAAATCAAAAGGATATTCAGATATCTAAAGGGAACTATAGACTATGGTTTATGGTATCCTAAATAAGAGAATGTTCAACTTCATGTGTATACAGATGCAGATTGGGAAGGTTGTATAGATGATAGGAAAAGTACTCCAGGAGGAGCATTATTTCTTGGAGATAGGCTGGTTTCTTGGATAAGCAAGAAGCATAACTCTATTTCTCAGTCAAAAACATAAGCTGAATATGTTGTGGCAACACTGAATTGTTCAACCATGGTTTGCATCAAGCAGATGGTTAAAGAATTTGGTATTCAAGTTGATTATCCTATTGTTATTCACTATGATAACACTAGCACTATTAACATGTCTAAGAACCCTGTGATGCACACAAAGAAAAAACACATAGAGATCAAGTACCATTTTCTAAGAGAAAAGGTTGCAGACAAAGAAGTGAAATTGGACTATGTGAGTACCAAAGAACAGTTGGCAGATATTTTCACAAAACCTTTATCAAAAGATACTTTTGAGTATCTCAGAGAGAAGTTGAGAGTAATTCCCTCTCCTAAGTCTGATTAGAGAATACATGAAGAACATCAGTCACTTAAGACTGATAAATGGTTGACTAATCTACTTCTGGAGTAGTACCTATGCCTAATAGTTTCCTTTTCCATTGATGTCAAAGGGGGAGTATGTACTAAGGTGGAGCATATACTCTGGGGGAGTATATATATGGAACAAAAACACAGTCAGAGGAACTGCAGTAGTATAGAGAAATCTTTGATGAGGATATTGAGAAGATTGTAAAAGAAAGAGGACACAATGAGCAGAGGATGTCTTTAAAATCATATGTTGCCATCAATGTCAAAGGGGGAGATTGTTGGAGATTTGTTTTTGTGCAGTTGATTGATTGTATGTTTGTCATTGATGACAACATATAATATACAGTAGTGATTTTGTATGTACTTATCAGAATGATGATATCATGTCTTGCATTGATATATTCAGATTGTAGACATGTCTAGTATGTTATGTTCATACACGTAGACTCAGATATGATGTTTCAGTCAAGTTGTGTAATTCTGTTAGTGGTAGTTACAGTTCTGGAAGAGTATCTGTTCAGAGCCGATGTATTTAACGTGTTTATTAAGTTGCATCTATCTTCAAGATATGCGTGTGTATATTCATGATTAGTTATGAGTTGATGTTATTTATCTAAAGGTGCCTAACACATTTCAAGAAAATTGCAAAGTTAGAGTTAATTTGGTGAAGCCGACTTAGTGAAGCATCATGTCTGTTCAGTTTGTGTTGCGCGGACTTAATATTGTTTGTGTGCTTAGTAAAGCCAACAAGGATGTTATGAAGAGTTGAATTATAGGTCCAATGATCTCATACTTTGAGGAAGATACTTATAGCAAGTATTTTGTGATATGCCAATTGTGAATGATACGAAAAAAGACATAAAATGTACATATCAGAATATCAGTTGTGGTTCATTCATCAAGAGTCTATGTGAAGAAGAAGTAGAAGATTACAATACATTGGAAATGATCAAGATAGCAGGTCTACTCTATAGTTCATCATCATATATAGTGCATATCTATTCTACAAAAGGTTGTAGCCTTCACCATTGAAGCAATGAGCTTTTGGACAGTGGGTCCTCACCCCTAACAGGGTTATTTGTAAAAGACTCCTAACAGGGTCAAACTCTTAACCAGGTCACTATACTTATTGCATTGTAAAGTACAACTGCTAACAAGGTTGAAATATCTTCTAACAGGGATTACTACAAACAAGTATAGTTTATTGTGGGTGCTAATTCCCACCGAGGTTTTTACCATTTGGTTTCCCTGTAATCAATTGTGTGTTGTGTACTGTGTTATTTGAATGAGCATTTACTTTATTGTATTATGAAGTTAAGAAGAGAAAATAATTAAAGTTTCCAATAACTGACTCACCCCCACTCTCAGTTATCCTTTTGGGACTATTCTAACAGAAAATTCATATCCTTGGGTACATCATGTAGCATACACCTTAGTGAGAATCTGATTTTAGAAAATAGACAAGAAAATTGTTTCAACCTCCCCATAGTTTACACATAATGAGGATCAAGATATATGTGGCTATCCACTCATGTTGGCAGCCCTTACCATAAACATCTACCATACACAGAAAACCAAGAAAAAGTTATGCCCCCTATCCTTGCGACTCTTTGTCTTTGAATAGACGTCATGGAGTAACTCGAAAGACATAACAATCACCAATTGATAATCAATCAAAGAAAATTTATAACTTCTTAGATTCCCCTAGTATGAAACATCAGGGGAACATTAAAGAGTCATAATCAAACCAAGATTAAACTATGAGTTTAAGTAGTATTAAGAAATACTATTATTTCATTTGTCAAGCGCAATAGAGATTCATAAATCAGAATTTGGAATTAAACAATATGTTTTCATGTCTGAATATATGAAATTAACTTTGTCAGCAATCGAAATCCAATGTAGTGTTTAGAAACACTGGTGGATTAAAGTGTTGAGAAACGCTAGTTCATTTTTTATTAAAGTTTTGAAGAACACTAGTTCATTTTAAAGTTCTTGATTAAAGTGTTGAAAAACACTAGTGTGATGTCTGTTACAGGTAGGTGGTGTTGAAGAAACACCTTTGCTTGTGATAGTGATGTTTAGGTGCAAGTATTGAGAAATACTGCTTTGAGAGGCAAACATCCTAGATAGGAACCTAGGACTACCTAGCATACACAAACTGACCATGCTAGCAAAGATGGCCCCAGTGCAAAATGACTATTCCTAAGATGCAAATGCAGACCAATACCAAGCAAGGATAGGACATTTGTAAGGAATCAGAGTCACCAAATAGCATAGGTGCGAGTATGAAGGTTTAGGATTATCAGTGCATTGATAGATAGAGCACAGAGTTCGAGTGATGCCTATTTGCCAAGTTTTCACCACTTGGCAAAGCTTTTTATTTTTTCTACCAAGACACCTGTTTGCTAGGTTTTCATCAAGGCACTTTTTTCTTTTTCAATTTTTTTTGTTCTTTTTTTATTTTTTTGTAGTATCAAGGTGCATTTTTGCCAGGTTTTCACCAAGGATACCTTTTTTCAGGACTTTTTCCACTGTTTTTGGATTTCTTCAGGATCAATTTTCAAATTTTTTTGGTATTTTCTAAGATTTTCACTGCACAGGCTCTGCTAGCCATATATCAAGCTTATAAATTCTTCAAATGTAGAGTGTTAATGGGATCAAGAAGAACATCTCCCTCGGGTGTAGCTAACTGATAAGCTCCAGTCCCAAAAGTTGTAGTAATGACATAAGGTCCCAGCCAGTTGGGTTCAAATTTTCCTTTCTGTTCTTTGTTTGGCTAGTTCTTAGGATTCTCTTTAAGAATGAGATCTCCCACTTGAAAGTGTCATGGTTTGACCTTTTTATTGTACCCTTTTGACATTCATTTTTGGTACACTTTCAGATGATTGAACGCTTGTTTCTTGCGCTCATCAAGTAAGTCTAAAGAATTCACCCTATCAATGTGGTATTGTTCATCAGTAACAAGACCTTGTAAAGATACCCACAAAGATGAAATTTCAACCTCAATAGGTAATACTGACTCAGTGCCATAGAGTAGGGAAAATGGCGTGGCTCCAGTTGGTGTTCTAATACTTGTTCTATAGGCCCAAAGTGCCATATTTAATTGCAAATGCCAATCTCTACCAGACTTACTCATAGGCCTGTGTAGGTTTTTGAGAATTTTTTTGTTAGATGCCTCAGCTTGTCCATTACCTTGAGGATAATAGATTGAGGAATAGTGTTGAGTAATGTGAAACTGTGTGCAAAGGTCTTCGATGTCTTGGTTTTTAAATTGGCCCTCATTGTCTGTTACAACTGAAGAGGGTATCCCATACCTACAAATAATGTAGTTCAAGATCAACATAGCCACCTCTTTTCCAGTGGCTTTGATTAGCGGCATGACTTTGAACCACTTTGTGAAATACTCAGTGGCTGTAATGATGTATTTGTGTCCACTTGAAGAATTAGGATATATTTGTCCAACCAAGTTAAAGGACCATTGTTGAAATGGGAAATGTGTTATAAATGGTATGAGTTCTCTAGCAGGAGCATGGATGAGATTTCCATGTGTTTGGCATTTGTGACATGTCTTTGAAAATAGAAAAACATCTTTTTCTGTCATGGGCCAGTAACAACCTACTCTCAGCATTTTTTTAGCTAGTGAAAAGTCATTTGAGTGCGGTCTACATACACCTTCATGGACTTATTTCAATGCGCGATCTGACTCTTCTTGTTCTAAACACCTAAGAAGTGTACCATCAAGACCTCATCTATATAAGTTATTAGTAATGAGGACATAACGTGATGATGTCCTAATTAGGGCTCATTTTTCATTCCTTGATAAACCATCAGGTAGAGTTTGGTCAATTAGATAAGAAATGAGTTTGGTGTACCGAGATTGGTCTTGGGCATTCAAAGTACAAATTATTTGGTACTCAGGGGTATCAAAAGATGGATAGGATAGTTCTTCCACCAAGAAATCATAGCAAAACTTATGTTCTTCTAGTTGTAACATGGATTCCAGTGTAGCCATAGCATCTGCAACTTTATTTTCTATTCTTGGTATTTGCTGGAATGTGACAAAGACAAAGTACTTTTTCAAGTCTTCAACTAGTTTTTATAAGGCATCAAATTTTCATCTTTAGTATGATAGTCTCCATTTACTTGATTAATAATAAGCTAAGAGTCACCATACACATGTAACTCTATGATCTTCCATTCCATATCCAATTTAAGACCATTCACTAATGCGTCACATTCAAAAATGTTAATGGTGCATGGAAACATTAATTTGTATGCTTTGGGTATCTTGTATCCTTGAGGAGGAATGAAGAGAACTCCTGCTGCAAAGCCTTGCTACGTGAAAGAACCATCAAAGTACATCTTCCATGGATGTTCAATTAAATACATTATTGTTTCATCATGAAATTCAATTATCAGAGGTGCATTGTCTTGCAAGGGTGAATAGACTAATTAATCTATGAGGACTTGTCCTTTAATAGCCCTTCTATCCACATACTCAATGTCAAATTCGCTCAGAATCAGGACCCACTTTGCTAGTCTTCTTGTTAATGATGTCTTGCCTAAGAGGTATTTTAGAGGATATATCTTTGTAATAAGCTTTACTGTATGTGATAGCATTGTATGTGATAGCATATAATGTCTCAATTTATGTGATGCAAAGACAACTGCTAAGCAATATTTTTCAATTATGTTGTAATTGAGTTCATAAGATACTAGTGTTCTGCTGATATAGTAGATTGCTCTTTCCTTTTTTAGTTTCATCTTCTTGAGCAAGTAATACTCCTAGCAATGTAGCCGTAGCTGAAATGTATAGGAGTAATGGTTTTCCATGAATGGGTGTCATGAGAAGAGGAGGAGTAGCCAAGTAATCTTTTAATTCTTTGAAGTTATTTTTACAATGTTCATCCCATTTGAAGGTAACACCCTTATGTAGCAATTTAGTACAAGGTTGTGCTCTATCTGTAAGTTGTGACATAAATCTCCTAATTGACTAGAGTCTTCCTTGTAATGTCCTCATTTGACTAATGTTGCGTGGAGGTGACATTTCTAGTATAGCTTTGACTTTTACAGGGTCTACCTCAATTCCTTTTGCTGATACTATAAACCCTAGTAGCTTTCCTGATTGAACTCCAAAGACAAACTTATTTGGATTAAGCCTGAGTTGAAATTTCTCCATGCAATATAATATCTTCCACAAGTCTTCAATATGAGTAGTCCTTGTTCTTGACTTTGCTAAGGTATCGTCCACGTAATATTCCATTTTTTTATGGATCATATCATGGAATATTGTAGTCATAGCTCTTTGGTATGTAGCACCAAAATTTTTCAATCCAAACAACATAATTTTCTAGTAAAAAGTTACCCATGCACATGTGAATGTGGTCTTCTCTTGGTCTTCAGGATCAATCTTAATTTGGTTATAGCCCGAGAAACTATCCATTAGTGAGTACATTTGATAGCCTGGTATAAGATCTATGATCATATCAATGTTTGGCAGTGGAAAATCATCTTTAGGACATGCTTTGTTCAAGTCTCTAAAGTCTGTGTAGATCCTGATAGATTTATTTGTTTTAGACACTGGTACAACATTAGAAATCCATCCTGCGTAAGCGATGACTCTTATGAATCCAGCTTTCAGTAAATTTTCTAGCTCTGCTTTCATCAGTAATGCAACATGAGGATGCATCTTTCTTAGTTTCTATTTCACGGGTTTGATCCCAGGAGCTATATATAAATGATGCATTATTAATTCAGGATATAGTCCAGGCATATCTGTGCAATACCATGCAAAGTTGATCTTTTTCTCTTTCAGAAACTCAGTTAATTGTATCTTCTCCTCTTCTGATAAGGATTGTTCTAGGTGAACAATTTGAGGAACTTTAGCTATGCCCAAGTTAACCAGTTATGTTGGTTCTATTAAAACTGGATATCTTTCTTGAAAGTGCTTAGGGAGGATATCAAGAATCCCATCTTTTGGTGCCTCAAGGAGGTTTTCACCATCATATACGTCTTTTATTTTTACTTTTTTTTTTAAAATCTGACACTGCCACAACGTTGTTCTCACCATCATTTCTTTTCTTCTTTTTATTTTTCAATTTGTGACTAAGAAACTTGATATCCTCCTCTAACATGTTCACACTCCTTGCATTGGTGGAAGAAGGATAAGGTTCACAAGCATTTAGGTAACAATCCAAAGCGTAGTCATTAGGGAAGTTCATGATAAGATTAGGATATGAATTCATCCAATTAATTAGGTCAGGGTTTATCAAGGATAATGAATCAGAGTTGGGTAAGGACAACATCATATCAACGTCAAAACTATTAACTGACAAGACATGTTCTGTTAAGTCAACTTATACAACATTTAGATCATCAAGAGTTAAATTGTCATTAATAGGGTCATTTTTAGTAATATGCAGACCTAACTCTAGCGGCTCATTAGTTGATCTTTCTTCTTCTTCTCTTAGAAAAATGGAACTCATTGCTTGTAGTCTCATAATGTCCTCTAGACCTAGTAAAACACAAGTTTCTTCATCAAGAATTCTAGGTAGTGGTATCTCATCTGATTTCTGGAACAAAAGAAGTGTTAGGAGAAGTGTTAGAACTCTCTCCTATTTCTAACGGATTTGAAAATTTATGAATCATGTCTACCTCAATGTCCATGGTAGCAATAGATAGGACATCCCATTCATAATCATGTGAGTTTGTTATTTCATCATCTGATCTGTTTAGAAATTCAGCAATAGTTACTTGATGTACTCTATTAGCCACTTGTAGATCAAAGTGTGGTAGATCTAGGACATGTGAAATTGTGACCAACTTCCCCCAGTTAGGATGTAAATCTTGTTTTTGGGGTATTTCTTCAGGATTTGTTTCTATTAATGGGACTTCTGGAGAGTCTTATGTTGTTTCCTCTACTTCTTGAATAGTAGCTTGTGTCAATAAAGGAACATGAGTGACTTGTGTTTCAAAGCTAGGTACATATCTTTCTCCTTGATATTCAGGATACTCTATACCAATATGCAATAATCTCTCATAAGTCCATTGTTCTTCTTCATCATCACTTCTTTCATCAAAGATTGGACGATCTCTTGAAGTAGGGTTTTCAGATTTGTTATTGAAACCTAGTCCTATTTTGTCTTTAGTATTTCTGAATTCCATGTGTATAGGTTCAAAAAATCCTTTTCATTTGTCTCCTAAAGGTCCCTTCCATTTATATCCCAATTGTTTGAGAAGGTCATATTCTTTACCATACTTTTCTGGGGATATATCAACATGTTTTACCTCATTGTCTTTCGGTTCTCCTTTGTAAAGCCAAGCCAAGACTGCTTTTTCTTCTTTTTCATCCTCTTGAGAGGTAGATGCTTTAACCATACCAATTTCTTTGTGAATCTCTAGTTCTTTAGATGTAGTAGGTGTGAAAGATGAGGAAGGTTTCCCATAAGATCTTGGAGATACTGGAAGTTCTGTCATTGATGGGGTCATGTCTAGCTTGTATTCTCCCATACTAGTTTCTTCAAGTTTTAATGTATTTCCAAAGCTTCTCATAACCATGTCTATAGTAGTTTCTTTTGGAACTTCCTTGTTATGAGGAACCATACTATTTTCTTTGACATTGTTGTAAGTATAACTAGCATCTTCAAGAATTGTTACTTCCACCCCATTATGTGGGAATTTGATACACTGGTGGTAAGTAGATGGCACTACTTGCATTTCATGGATCCAAGGTCTCCCTAATAGTATGTTGTAAGCCAAGGGTAGATCTAGAAATTGATAGGTCATATTTCTTTCAACTGGTCCTATTCTAATTGGTAGAATAATTAGGCCTTTAGAGGATCTTTCTTCTTCATCGTAAGCTTTGATAGTGATCTTACTTCTTGAATCAATAGTTTTTTCTGAGAGACCCAACTTCTTTATTATATTGAGAGTACAAATTTTCAACCCTGTGCCTCCATCTATCAATACATATCTGACATGAGATTTATGAATTAGTAATTCAATGTGTAGAGGTTGGTTATGCGGATGTGTCCATGACTTGTCATCTTCTTCTGAAAATGAGAGATAGTGTGATGTTGAGATATGATTTACCATTGCTTGAAACTTGTCTACATCAATGTCTTTTGGAACATTTGTAGAATGTAGGGCTTGTTCAAGAACTTCCCTATGCACTGAGGAGATTTTAAGTAACTCAAATATGGAAATTTGAGCAAAGGTTCTTTGCAATTGATCCACCAAGTTATAGTTTTCTACAGGAATAGTAATTGTTTTTCTTACTGTTGTTGGTTTGGGAATACTGACAATAAGTACTTTTGAAGATGTGTCTAGTTTTGATGAGGAACTAGGTCCTTTTATTGTAACTTGTACTTGACTTTGAGTCACTGCATTTGATTGTGTAGATGTGTCTTTAGCACCTTTAATAGTGATCACATTGATTGATTCATATTTAATAGCCAACATGTTGATCATATTATCATTATTGGAGTAGGCGTAATTCACTTCATTTACTTTTCCTTTAGAAGCTTCCCCTTTCTCATAATTAGGGAATGATTTGTTGAATGCCGTATGGTCTTCATTAGTGGTGTGTCCCCCCATTTTGATTTTGCCTCCTTCAATAAGGTCTTGTATAACGTGTTTAAGCTTCACACAATTATTGGTCTTATGTCCCTTGTTCTGATTCAGGAATAGCTCTTGAATACCTTGCAAAGATTTTCCTCCACCTTTGTAAAAAGCATGTAAAGGATTCATTGGTTCTTTGTTTTGTGTTGCACAAGTCCATCATGGGTACATCATGTTGTATATTGTAGGAGTAATGTTGGACAAAACATTGTATTAACTCCTCAAAATATTTCACCTTAGGTGTGAGTTTGGAGAACCACTCCATAGCATTTCCTCCTAGACTTCTCAAAAATAGCCTCATTAGGTATGTTGGTTCATGCATGTACTCTATTCTTAGAGCACAAAACTCTCTCACATGGTCATGTGGACCACTCTGTCCCTTATAATTTTTGTATTTAGGCCTTTCCATGTTGGGAGGAAATGGAATCATGTTAATACTCTTGTCAAATGGAAATGGACAAATGTGGTCCAAAGAGTATTTCTTCATTGGTTTGACCTTCTCTTGTTTGAGTGTTGCAGGTTCGGCTTGCATCAAGGTCAATTGTTTGGTGAGAATAGAGATAGGGGTTGATATCTATTTTTCCTTTAGTCTTTCAACATCATAATCTTTAGGTAGCTTAACTCCAATGGATGCTAGATGTAGAAAATATTTCTCTTTGTCTTCAACAATTATCTTTTCCAATGTTCTTTGGAATTTCCTACTTTGTTTGAGTCTATTATACTCTTCCTCGGGTACGTCTCCATCACTATCTGAGTCAAACAAAGGGTGAGTGATGTGAATTTATTCTTCACTTCTAGTGTCTTCTTGTCTTTGGTTCTTGTCATTGTTATACTCCTCAAAGACTATACTCCATTCATTTCTAAAAGCTTCCATTGCGGGTGCGGGTGATTCTGTGTCAAATAAGGGATTGCGAGATGTTTCTCCTTGTTGAAAATGTAGCAATCTAGGAGGTACTTTTGATTCATCAGCAAGATAATTGTTGCGTCTTGTGTTAACCATGAAGTTGAATCTCAACTATGTCAAAAGTTTCCCAATAATGTCAAGTGAAGTCTCAAATTGTTCAAGTAAGTGTGTCCAAGTTGTAATAGATTGTTTTTGTTTGATGGAAGTAAATGACTCCAGTGTCAAAGGGTTAGAATGTACTGATAATGAGCTGGGAATCAAGTTTTTTTGAAAAGTGAATAGACCACACGTTTTGAGACCAATTGTAAGAGCCTAAAATGACATGCAAGCTAGACTTGTGAAAAAGTTTTGAAACAACAATAGAGAGACCAGAAAAAGCAACATGACCAGACTACAGAGCCAAAAGGGTACCCAAATATACTAATTTTCTCTAAGAGACAACTATGAAACTACTTACTATTCTAGATGAGACACTCTACATGTGAGCTAGGAAATACCAGATGCAAGATTCTGATGAAACAAGTACAAGTTTTGATATACTGGATGCAACCTTTCTCCCTAGAGGCGATGCAAAAATGACCAGATGCGAGCCAGGATACTAAATGCAACTTTGCACAACCATATGCGAGCCAGGATAGACTAAAGATGATCCTCTAATGTTCTATCAAGTTTTTTCAAGTTTTTTAAGTTTGTCTCAGAATGCATGAAATTTGTCTGATTGCATATTATTTTTTGAGACTTTCCAGTGAGTGAAAAACACAACATGTAGTCTAAGGATTGAATTTTGTTTCTTGTTTCAAGGATTTATCTTTTTAGTGATCTTTTAAGCACATCAAGAAATTTTTCATAGTTAGGGGTGAACAAACACATCCTTAATCCCTAGTGTCTAAGCATAGGATGAAAATCTTTGCTCGTAGACTCAGGTACACACTCAAATGCTAATCAAAATATAACCATCACCAAGCACCCAATGGATCTCATTATGATGCCATATTAGCCAACTCCAAATGCAAGTGAGGGCACAAAATGATGAGTATCTTGGGGCAATTACTATTTTTCTTGCACAAATATTATCACCCTTTCAGGGATAAATCAGGTAGTTTTGCCTATAATTTGTTGATTATGATGGGGCAATCCGTTCAAAACCGTCTCCCATAGAATTGTACAAGGAAAAATTGAGGCGTATAGCCCTATGAGTAATCAAATGTGTATAGTCTCGCAAGAAATATTCAAGTGGCTCCTTTCTACACACACCCAAGCATGTTCAAGGAATGATGTCAAAATTCCAAGAACAAAACTGACTCTGTCTTCCGAGGCTTTAGCCTACAAGGAAGAAATTATTTATAGTGAGTTGGAAGGGTTGGCATAAAACTTGTCCTCACTTGGGTCATTCCTGAGAGATTTTTTTCTCAACTGGAAGGCCCTCTAATGTTTTGAAAGCATACAAAGGATTGGCAAGCTTAGGATTTCAAGATTTCTGATTCTTCAAAAGAAGAAGAGTATACTCTCCTATTCCATGCTATTTTCTCCCACAAACACTTCAATCAAGGTTCTTTTCCTCAAACAACTTCACTCACAACTCAATACCCCATCTCAATTTTTTGATTCCCCCACTTGGAAGGAAGAGAAAATCCTCTAGTGAGATCGAGAAACAAGCTTAAGTTTGATTTAAATGTTCCTAGATTATGAAAATACAAGTGCTTGAAAGAAAAGTTTGATTGTTCTTTTTCACACAAGATTTAAGTGCTTTGCTTGTTCATTTACTATAACCCAAAATTAGATAATGAGGTTCTTTTTCCCACAATTTTAAATGACTTGTGTTGTTCAATTTCAAAACCAAAGGGAATTATACAATGTAGCTTGTTCAATTAGTCCCACAAGATTTAGTGATTTGAGTTGTTCAATTACTTGCCCAAAAAAATTAAACAATGAGAGGTTTGCCTTGTTCATTTACACCAAATTCCTCTCAAGTCCTAAATCAACTTTTGAATTTATGATTTTCCTTGAAGGAGTTGAGAATAATCCTCTGATTGATTTAGCAAATGATTAGAAAATGTATTTAAGTTTTAAAGCTTGGAACAAGTAAATCAAGTTAATCTATCAAAAACCTACAAACCACTAGTTAGCAATTTTTTTTCCACCTTTTTGATAAAAAAAGGCACAACCAACAATCTGCAAACAAGAATTAAGTTGTTTAAAGGACAAAGATAGAAAACATCCAATGATCAGTGGTTAGACTTCTCAAATTGCAAGTTTAAAAACTAGATGCGATCCTATTTTCCCTGAATGCAATTGGCTTTCCTGAATGCGACCCAGAAGTTACCAAAAATGATTCTTTTCTAGAAATGATGTAGGATTCAGTAGATGCGAGCCTTGATATCCAGGATGTGATCCTATTTCCCAGAAGCGATCCAATTTCCCAAAAGCGAGCCTTTATGACTAAAGGCGACTCTGTACCTGAAAAGAGATAAGAGAAATTAGTCCAAAATGAAGAATAAGGTGAGGTAAGATTCGAGATTCAGCCCCACGGTGGGTGCCATAAATGTGTGTGTTATTTGTGTACCTATTGTCTGCAACACGACACTTCAATAAGTCATTATATTAGTGAAAAACAAGGAATAAGCAAGAAAATCAATCACTAAAACCGACTTATTGCTTCCCATCTAAGATGAGTGTGAATAATGCTATAACTGCCCTTAGATTATGCATTTATCAGTGACATATACAACTTAGAATGGAAGATTCAAATAAAACTATCCTAAATGCTCAAGTAATGTTCATTTTAGCTCTAAAATTGAAGATTATAATGATGCAATGGATAATTAAGCTAAAATACATGAATATCTCTAAGAATACTAGCAACATAAGTTTGCAAATTGAAAACTCAAGTTAGGGGCCCATTGAGCTTAAAATTCATTCTATTTATAGAAGAATTTGGTGAATGAGAGGTTAGGATTGAAAGTGGAAGAGAGGTGGAGATTGAATCTTTGGTGATCCATGTGAGGTGATCCAAGTGATTTAACTCCCATTGGTTAGGGAATTGACTTTCCCTTTTTGCAAATGGAAATGTAATTTAGGATCTATTTAATTCCTTTTATTAATTACTTTATCCATGTTTTTGATTTTTTTTGATTGAAATGAATTGTTTTGATTTAATTTCCTAAGGCAATTAATTTGATTTAGTGATTAAATCACTTAGGAGATTAAATTTTATTTAATGAATTATGCCAATAAATTGAAGAATTGTCTTGAAATATTTAGGGGTATGATCACACTTAGGGAAAATAGGGTCTATGGTCAAAGCAGACCAAATTAGGGTGGTTACAAGGGTATATATGAGAGATATTTTCTTTTGAAAAGATGTATGTGTATGAAGAGAAGGTGATTGACAGAAACAAAGAAGTGTGGAAGCTGCAAAACTTGATTGACTGTAATGTTGTAATAAGCTCCTAACAGGGCTAAATATTTTAACAGGGATACTATACTCTCAGAACATCATTTGTGGGTGATAATTCCCATTGGGGTTTTACCTTTAACAGGGTTTCCTCGACAACAAAGGATTGTGTTATTGTGTTAGTATTTACTGTGTTATCATTTGATGTGAAGTTTGGGTTTATAAAGTTTAATGTTTAATAATCTGTCTCACTACTGTTTCAACCCCCCTTTTAGTTGTGTTGGTGGAATGTTATTCCTAACACCTAATACAAAGTCAATTAGGCCAAAGAAAAGACCACTGAATCAAAAGCTTGAGCATTTAATGAAAACAGAGTTGAGCAAGATTATTGAAGGTAATATTATTTTTCCCATTAAACACACTTCATGGGTGTCAAATTTGGTTCCTATGAGGAAAAATAATGGTTAGACCAGATTATGTGTATATTTTAAAGATATCAACTATGACTCGTTGAAAGATCATCATATTTTGCCCTTAATGGATCAGATTTTATAGTATGTTTCAAGTTCATATAGATTCTCATTGTTGTATGGTTTTTAAATTTATAACCAGATTTTGGTTAAGGAAGAAGATCAGTATACAACTGCATTTACTACAAAGTAGGGAACCATGGCATACAATAAAATGTCATTGGGATATCAAATGCAGGATAAAGCTTCCATAAAGAAATGGACCTAAATTTCCATGGTCTGATTAACAGGTTTGTACTTATGTACTTAGATTATATCATTATATTTTGCAATTATTATGAAGAATATTTTAAGCATCTAAATAAGATTTTTGAAAGATGTAGAGAATTTGGTGTATCATTGAATCCAAAGAAGTGTATTTTTTGTCCATGAGGGAAAGTTGTTCGATCACATTGTTTCAGAGTAGGGTACAACAATAGACCCTGAAAGAGTGAATGCAATCCTTTATTTATCTCTTCCTTCTCACAAGAATGGATTATAGAGCTTTCTTGGAAGAAATAAATTTCTTAGGATATTTATTCCTAATGTTGCAGCACTATTGAAACCCATGACAAACATGCTTAAGAAGAATGTAAGTTTCAGTTGGTCAAGAGAAGGTAAGGAGAGATTTGAAGACATCAAGGTATCTCTTTCTAGTGCACCTACTCTTGTGAATCCAAATTTTGATAAATATTTTATATTATGCATTTGGGGTTGATGTTTCTATTTCAGCTATGCTGGTTCAAAAGAATAAAGAAGATTTGGAGCAGCCTGTTTCATTTTTCAGTGAAGGATTAAAAGGGTATGGACAATGATATTATTTTATTGAGAAATGTGTCCTATTTTTCATAAGAAGCCTCAAAAATTTCAAACCCTTGATTGCAAGTAACATAATACATCTCACGGTTTCTCATCGAAGCGTTAAAAAGTTCTTGCTGAACAAGGATCTGAATGACAAAAGAGAATGATGGACCACCAAAGTCATGGAGTATGGCATCCAAATAAATGTAAATAAATTTGTAAGAGGTAAATACATGTGTGAAAATATTGTTGCTAGCAATGATAACCACCATCAGGGTCAAGACAATATTGTATTAACAAATGACAATGCAGATTAGAATGTTGTACCATTAAATACAACAAGCTAGATTCAGGAAATAGGGCATTATCTACACACTGGTGAGTTCCCTCAAGGCCTAAATAGTGAAAAGAGAAGGTATTTTAGACTTCATTCTATTCCCCTTGTCATTTTGATTATGTTTTGTATAGACAATATTATAATGGTGTGTTGTTAAGATGTGTGGAAATAGACCAGATTTATAAGATCCTAGAAGAGTTTCAAAATGGACCAGCAGGTGGCCATTCCCCCCCTAGAACAAAAACATTGAAAATTATGAGAGTTGGTTATTATTGGCCCAGCATGTACAAAGATGCATTTGCATGGGTGAGAAGATGCAAAAAGTGTGTAATTTTTTTCTGATAAACAATGTTTGGCAGCCTTACACTTGAACCCTATGTAGATTGAAAAACCATTTATGAAGTGGGGACTTTATTACATTGGTCCAATAAATCCACCTTCCAGTTCAGGATATAGGTTTATACTTACAGTCACTGATTATTTTACAAAGTGGACTAAATTTGTGGCATTGAAAGAGGCTAATGAAACTCCAATTCTGAATTTTAATGAAGATATTGTTGCAAGGTTTGGAATACCAGATTCAATCATTTTAGATAATGCATTGGCCTTTGTAGGTGAAAGGATAAAAAAAATTGGCTTTGTGAATCATAATATTTTTTCTGAGTACCTCATCCAATTATTACCCACAGGGTAATGGACAAGTTGAATCAACCAACAAAAATCTATTTCACATTATCAAGAGGAATATTAAAGATAATCAGTGAGCTTGGAGAAGCAAGATTAATTTATCTTTATAGGTTTGATTGGATTACCCCTAAGCGTTCAAAATTTGACTCCCTATTCACTTTGGTTTATTTCATGGAAGCTAGGCTTCCCATTTATGTTGAATTTCCAACTCTAAGTCTCATCAAGGAGTTGGAGTAGTTAGAAGAAGTCATTATCAGTAAGGCTTAATAAATTAATTGAACCTGAAGAAATTATAAAGTAGGCATTTGTTGATTTGGAGAAACATCATGATCAGATGAAGAATAAATTGAATAGAAAATTTGTCCATAGAGTCTTGAATCAAGGTGAATTAGTTCTCAAATGGGACGAGCTGAAGAATCAGCTTGGAAGGCATACTAAATTTGATGCCATTTGGAGTGGCCCATTTGTGATTGGAAGATGCAAGGCACACAATGTATTTCATTTATCAACCATGGAAGGAGAGGAGTTACCCATCCTAGCCAATGGGATACACCTCGTGCTTTTCTTTGAGGTTAGTTTCAGTTTCAGAAATAAGTGCTTCAACACATAGATATCTTTCTTTTAGTTAGTTTTCAATTAGTTGTTGTCAGTTTGTTATAAGAAAATAAGAAATTCTTGTTGTCATGCATAAAATAAAACATAAATGAGTATAAATCATATAGGACATGAGTTTTAACCCACTGCCCTACATGATCCATACTCCCTCAAGCTTCTGTTTTGAATCACAACAGAGTTTTCAATTAATTTTTAATTAGTTTTGGGTTAGTTGTAGAGGGAAGATTCCTAACCTGTTCAAAGAAATCATATTGTCCAAAAAGAACACATATCACATCAGACATGAGCTTGAAATATTTCTGCCTCATGTCATATAGGTTTGTCCTAGGAAACTATAATGACTTTCATCTGAATAAGACTCTTTTAGTTTGTTTTCCAGTCGTGAGGTAGAAGTAGAAAATTGGGAATATCATCACTACACAAAATCATGGAAGCATGAGGAAACATTCATCATACAAGGCATGTAATTCTTTCCACTACCTCATATCATAAATATTCAGTCATACAACCACAAGGTAATGCAATGATCATACTTCCAGTTGTTTTTAGTTTGAGTGGTGGGTTTGTTTGATCACTTTTTGTTTTCTTTTGGGAGGAGGTTTCAGTTTTGAAAAAGGTTCATAACATATTGACTCATGTGCCTAATATATTGGATAAGGTATACTATTCCTATAATGTTTAGCAAGAAAAAAACCATCAGATGTCGCCAAAAATGTTACTATTTTTTGCATCCAGCTCAAATTCATGAGGTTGGGTAGATGTTAAACTACCTAAAGTATATATGGCTCATTTTAAACTTTTAGAAATGGGTTTTCTTGTTTGACCTGAAAGTAAAAGTGCAGAAGTAAACTGGAAGAGGAATAAATGCATAAAAGAAATGAACATTTTCTTTTAATCATGAGAGGAAATATTACAATTTATGAAATAATGTTTATAAAGCAATATCTAAATACATTTTTAACATTTATGAGATCATTCCATTACATTCTTTTCATTTTACAAATGATGAAAGAGTACATGAAAATCCACACAACCCATGGGTAGGCACATAAAACAATGCGAAAAGGAAAAGTTGAATGAATAGAAGTCAAGACAAGAAAGGGCAAGGTGAGATCCTCCATTGCCTGATAATGGAGGGTTGATGTGCTGATGGACACTAGTTCCCGCATCCTTGAGATACCTACAAAAGAAATATAAAGTGGAGGTGAGCCACTGGTGACTGAGAAATGAAGGGTCTAACCTCGTTCCTAATGATTCAGATTCTATACATTCAGAAAGTGCAAGGATAAGAGATAAAAGAACAATCAAGAAACATGAAAGAATGAAAGTTGAAATACATGTTTTTATACTAATGAGTTTTTTTTACGTGCGGATTCAGGTATTGAAGACCAGATCGATTGAAGGAACATGCCCTCAAAGCATGAAACCTTCTAACTCACATTTAGTTGCAGATCGACAAAAATTCAATGTTGAGTCATTAAAGGAACATATAATTTTGTGTGAAACCTTTTGACTCCATAAAACGTTAAAGCATAAAATCAGATAAAGGAACAAAGAGAGGAGCCTCACAAAATGATTACCATACAATTGGAACACAAATGATCAATTGATAGCTAAAAATATCAAAGCAAGCATAATAACAACAAGTTTCATTATTGGTACATGGAAGCAAGGTTAGAATATCAAAAGGAAATTTGCATAACCTATAGTCACATTGCAAAAAGATGGAAATACATCTAGGGAGCAGTTGTAATATAAATGCAACAATGATCAAGATGAAGGGTCAAGCAATGAAATTTCATGAATGTATCTCCAAGAATCCAAGAAACAATAATAATTATTTTTGGAATCTCTCATGCTAAAATAGTCTTGTATACAGCCAAGAAATGGTGTTCCTTAAGATGTCATAGGAAGATATTCAACAAGAGTAACATTTTATCTACAATTAATGTGTAACAACAACATGACTGTTGGGAACAAAATACATTTTATATCATGAATATAATGATCAGAACTTCATCAATGTCAATAAAGCATAAAGCCTAAGTACAAGGTACACTAGTGGTAAAGAGCCATAACAATGACCACTTACAATAAGATCAAAGAATTAAGCTTCCAAAAATACAAGCTACAACCAATGGGTACAGTGGCAGCATCAAGTCACAGAGAAATGATAAGAGTAGCATGGTAGTAAACTAGTAAGGAAGGAGAGATGAGTATAAGTAAAATTTTAGTTATATGTCTATGCTCATTACTTTCAGTATGCAGAGGGTGAATGAAGGTCATTTATTAATGCACTTACCAGTCATTAACATAAGGTCATTTCAAAGAGATATCAATACATCAGAAGCATGTAATAAGACAACAACAGTAATTGTGTAAAATCTGGCAGTAAATTACATAAATTTTTTGTTAAAGAATATTGTATGTTCGCATGGCGTCATTCATTTCTATATATATTACAATCAGGATCAAAATTAACACAATGTTTTTATAGTACCAAGATCTAGGACATCAACGACATGAGTGACAATATTGATAGAGCATAAAAGAAGCTACTACAATCATATGTCATGTTGCATTAGTGCAGATTTCAAGAAGACATTTCTAGGAATATATCTAAGAGGGCACCATATCTTTCATATAGGTGTCAATGGATCAGTCAATACTATTAAGAAAAAAATTTCTAGTTTGCAAAAAGGAACACAGAGCATCACATTTGGAACTAGTATATTATTGTTATTGGTAGTTGCATAACCAATGAGAGGACATTGTGTTCTGAGAGAACAATAAGGTATTGGGATCATAATTATAGCTCATACTTTTATACAATCTTATAATCAACAATGGTTTCAGAGAGCGATATCTAAATTTTGTTGTTTAGACTCTATAGGCAGTGAGCTACTATAAGTGACAAACAATATATAATGACAGGGAAATTTTAAAGGTTATAGTGCCAGGTAGAAAAAAAGGTTACAAGTATAAGCATTATAACAATGAAATTTGAGAGAAAATCAATACCTTGTATATCCATGTGTGTGAAGGAAAATTTTAATTTTTTTTAATCCATGCCTATGTTTGTCGGATTTCCGACGAACACAAGCATATAACTAAAAAAAAAGGCTGCTTTCATTGTGAATTTCATTTTTAATTGCGCATTGCAGAGTAGAGGCTGAAAGGACTAGGGCATCATTATGCAGAGGGGAGGCCGGAAGGATTTTATTGTGCGAAGAGTCCTCATAAATTTTGGAACCTCAAGTGTTGGATGCTCTTCAATCCAGTGTACAACTCTGATTCTTATTAGGGATCATTACAAGTTATTACCTAGTGTGGCATGTCATGAGATGGAGTGCTGGTATATGTACGCTCATATATGTATATTAAAATGCACATATCTAGGTTTAGTAATTTAATCTGTTAAACCATAAAAGATGATAATGATAACACTCATTTCAGTTTCGATTTGTAATCTCTAAGAGCACCTTCTCAAATACATTGGACATATGAAATGAAGGTGCTTGAAATTTGAGGGAAAAGACCATCACATCGTTGCTTGTTCAAACTAAATATTCTATTGTAAAATCTAGAAAAATTTATGGACATCCATCAACACGCACAGGTATAGAGGGTTTCTAAACCAAGAAAATGACTAGGTAGCGAGATGCACAGACCATGGATTTGTTGAATAATATCTAGAAATTTCTAGGCCAATGCAATTTGTAGGTGAAATCAGTGCCTCAAAACAATGGATGCCATGATAGTGATATATGCAAAACATGGAAGCTTAGGCCCGACATGTTAACTGTCTAACTGATAGATGTTCTATTTGACACAACCCATTAATAAAATGTGGTCTTGAGCATCGCCATGATTGCAACATGTGTTCAAAATGGATGAGTTGAAATGTATTTGGAGGCTTTCAAACAAATTGTAATCTCCAAACTAAAAATTGGAAACCACAGATTTTACAATAGAATCTCATCAATGAGGGAGTTGCCCTAATTTATAGTAAAATAAATGATAGATAAAGTCGATAAAATTATCACAGGCTTAGCAATGTAGGCAAGGAAGATCTAAAAAACTAATTGAAAAATAGATGACCAAAAAAGCCATAAGAAACAAAGGGAATACAATTACTCTTAATGAAAGATCAGACACCAAAATTGTAGTTGCACACTAATCGATATCTCACTGTGTCCTTGTTTTGAATCAAAGAATTTTGGACCAGTGTGTTTAAGGCAGTTGGAACTATTCAGTCCTTCATTATCACCAGTGCTCATTAGTAAGATAATTGTAAAAATTACAATAATTTATTATATGTTTTAGCAGCCATAGTGAATAACCATGGCATCCTTTTTGGATTCGGACAAGTAATTATTTGATTCAGACTCTATCCATGCATTTTTTTTGTAAGCGTTTATCTAAGATTTCTTTGATTAGTTTGGATTTTAAGTACAAATTCTTCATATTTTGGTATATTTTTTTTTTCCTATTTTTTTTATATTATGAATACTGTGTTAAGTTTGATGAATATATGCATCAGTTTCTATTAAATTAAAATATATGCACATCAGTTTCATTTCTTATTTGAATTATGGTAACCCCCCCATCATCAACAATTATAGAAGGGGTGGTTCGAGAGATAGTTATTGAGCCATCCATTGGAGATCCGACCCCTTACCCAAAACCATCTCACCCACCATCAACGGCAGATCGAGATCCTACAGGTGCACATCTAGTAGCTACTATCAGTAAAATTGTAGTGTGAGCTTACTGAGTTGTATACTATATTTTTCTAATGTTAAACTATTGATGTTAGCAAGGCATGAAGCTAATACTCGTTGATTGGTTTAACTATCGTAAATGTAGTTTTGACTATCATAGGTGCCAACATAGAAGCCGAGTAGAATCTGCTAAATTTTATATGGCTTCTACTAACTATAGTAAACATTCTCTTTTACTTTTGTCTTATTTCATAGTACTTATGTTGAGTATTGAACATCAAATAATCCTTTTAGCACAGACATATTCTACATGCATAATGTGTGATTTTATCCATGTTCATCAAATGTTTTTCTAAAACAATGGATGAACCTTGAAAAATAGTGAATAAACCCTATGGGAAGCATAAGGCCTTGAAGAACCATGATAAATATTGTGTTTAAAATAGTCATGAAACCCTTATTCTCTATATGGCTCTTTATTTTACAAAGCAATTCAGTTTCCTTTATTTGTCCAGACTAAGTTTCAGTTCAACAAATGTGGCTCTTTTGTGTTTGAAATTATTTTAGTTTGGAATAACATAGAAGTAAAAAATACTTTGAAATTTATACTAGGACCATCATTCTAGGCTCACTATTGACCATCATTTGGTGGTTGATCTATAATTTTATTAAATAGTTTTTTGAAACTAACAATCACAAAGAACTTATTACTTTCTCTAATTAGAATGATTAATGTACTCCCCTAGAAGTGAGATTGTTCTGAATGTACACACAGATAACACTAAAAATTTTCCCCTCATAATATTCAAATAGGGGGAAATCCACCTAGAAGTAGCTAATGACTCACCTACAAACCTGAACAAATATCAGTTAGAAAATCAATTTACAAAGAATTGCATATGAAATATAGTTGATCTATCTTATGAAGGAATGCATAGTGGGAAGGTTGCACTAACTACTCATGAAATATCTCCCATTAAGCGAGTATTATGTTTGTAATATTATCAGATGCGTTAAATAGAGTGAAAAAAACACAAGTATAGTTCACCTTGTGAGGTGGTGGTTGAAGTGAGGCTACAATTTGTGGTCCCTTTTATTACAGATGGTGTTGTTGCCTATCTTATTGGTAGATTGCTAATTTTAGTTTTATGAACTAGGGTATCTGCCATGTTTTGATTCTTACCCCATTTTGGATGACTGTCATATTGGCACCATCCATGTGAATAGTGGATACCATGGATGCTGAGTTAAAGTTCCTTAGGCTTCTAATGCTAAAGGTAAACATATGGTATGATATGATATTAGTAAATAGAATAAACATAAATCAATAGTTTTGAGATAAAATATAATGACTACTCCAATGGTTTGGTTATTTTGGATATTGGTTCTTGTGCATTGGACTTCTTTTTTGACACACCCAAGCTTCATGCCTATCCATTAAGGACATTTTAATTATATTATGACTGTCAAAGATTTTTCTTCTGTTGCTACTAACCTTGAATCAATTTTTGGTTTGCATTATGACCATCTTTTATTTTCATAGGATTTCTAATCTCACTATCCCTTAATGTGTGATCACTACTTTTTTCATTACAACAAATGTTTAAGCTTGCACTTATGACATAGCACAATTACTTCTCATTGAATAGTATTTTCACTATTTTCTATTGTCAAAAAAATTGTCGCTCTTCAAATCTTAGTGTCTAGATTTGAAGGACCACTATAGATAGGTAAGAATATTCCAAATTCCAAGAATACCCATGTGAAGAGAACTGTCTAAGCCAGAGCACTGTAAAAACATCCCCTCCCCCTCTGCCAACATCGTTATAATAAAATATAGCTATCCTACTCTGTCCTGCGGGATAAAATCTAAATTTTCTGATATGATGGTCTGAAATCCAAGCGGCATCAGATCATCCTGCCCAATCTTGAGGTCAGACTCATCGCCAATCCTCCTATTTTACCCCATCTCCTATTTTTAAAAATTAAATGTACTAGTATTGGTACCAATCTCTAGAGTCTTCAAGTGCCCCTATGTCCTAGTAACCTTGATAATTATGGAAATATTGTAAACCTTTAATCAAGTCATAAAGATTGAATTATTTAATCATGTACATGTCTTCACACATTCTTATGGTTCAAAGTATTCTATGATTTGAGTCTCCTTAACCAATTATGATAACGAGATTTGTGATGCAAGAATATAAAATTTTGCACTTGAAAAGTCATAAGAAGACAATGAAGTATTCACTCGATGAATTGTGAGGGACTCAATAATTTGATACTAGAAAGCTGAATGAATGGCCAGAAGCATTGGAGTGATCTGGAAGAGACTGTCTATCCATGCAACTAAGCCTTCACCCATGCTCTTAGATTTCTAAAATCTGGTGTTCTATTGTAGGCACTCTTCTTAGCTTCTAGGGTCCCTTAATTGCATTTCCGTTGTTTCCTCTATGAAATCTATCTACTGATCCATAAACAAAGCATTTTAAAAGAGTTTAGGATTCAAATTATAGTAGGGTTATATTAGAAATTCTATTTAAAAATAGTTGTATTAGCTCAGATTGTAATTGAATGTATCAAGTTATATTAATTTGCAAAACAAAGAATATATTTCTTTTTTTTTCAATATTTTTTTTTTATCATAGAATATGTTTATTTTTTTAATTTGATGCACATGATTCTATATTATTGTTTATATTTCTATTAAAAATGATCGATATTTCAAAACAAGGGCTGCATCGCTGCATAGTTCCTGCCAAAATTGGTAGGGCCATTTTGGAAAAGTAATATAAGGCACCAAATCCTGCAAAGTTTGAGTTGTTTTATAATTTTCAATACTGAAAGAACAAACTGATAGTTCACAAATGTCTTTCACATACAAATTAAGTTCCTGAAATCAGGAAGCATTTGTTTACATGGAGAATTTTAACTACAATGACCCGTGTTATGCAAATTACTCTATAAGCTGGGGGGATATTGGAAAAGGTTGTAGAGTTTGGCTTTACACCTGCCAATTGCATTTTCTATGAAGCTTCTAAAATCTTTTCAACAATCCATTTTGTCAAAATCTTGCAATCAAGGGAATGATTCTCCTTGAGGCATTTTATCAAATAGTTTAGGTGATTTTTCCATGCTTCCAGATTCTTTATATCCTGCAAACAGGGAAATTTGTCAAACAATTCACATGCCCTGTCAATGCATATACATTTTGTATACATTTATACCAGGGTTGTTAGAGCTACAACATGTTACAAAATTCCTACCCATGGTGGATGTCTATACCATGCTTTTACACTCACATTTTGGCACAAGCTGGGAGGCCAAAGGCTACACAGTCAATATTTACACCTTTCCACTGCATTTGGCTAGATGTATCCTAGAATCACAACATTCCATGATCCAAATCATCATGCAGAACAAAACTAGATATAGTGCCTAGTAATTTTAGGCTGCAAAGTTCGGCAAAAGATCACAATAGCAATCCAAAACAATGTTCTAGAGTCTCAATTTAATGGATGCTCTTGTAATTTATTTCAATGCAGAGTGTTATGTTTTAAAATCACTTACAATTAAATAACTTGTGCAAGAGAAGAATGCGATAGGATATGTAAAACAAATATTTTATAATAATAAGCTATATAAAGGAAAACGGTGTCATATTATTCTAATTTCCTTCAACCTAGTTGTATAGGTAACGTATCAAATCTTCCTATAACATTCATTTCTTTTCCACTTGAAGAGAGGATTTAAAATACTTGGACATTATCAAGTTGATTCATTTGAATCTGGAAGTTGTTTCCCACAATAACCTTTGCATACGAACAAGATGCAAAAGCAATGGATTTGTAACACTTTCATAGTAAAATGGCTTGGAGGATATGTGTGTCCTTATAAAATTTCTAATAGATTGTAATGAAAAGTACAATTTATTAGTTAAAATATTTATAGTTAGGAAATTATGTAGAAAAAAATTAGTTATTAGTTAATTTCAAGTTTTTATATTAGGTAAAATTTCTAGAATATAATGAGCTATTAGTTGAGTATTTACCGTAAGGTGTTTGTGCATTTTAAATCAAGGATTTTTAAGATTTCAATAATCAATTCTTTAGTAGTTCTTTGTTTATATGGAGAAAAAATTAATTACACCTAGAAAGGAGAAACACAATTAATATGTAATGACTAAGGCTAAGTTTCCTGTTGGGTATTGTTTTTTTACCCCAAGTTGGATACAACTATCTAACATTGCCTTTGTTGAACTCAAAAAGAGAACTTATATAGTCACAAATAGTTGGTTCTAAATCCTTTGGCGTCTTACTATTAATTTTACTTTCAATTTAAAGTTTGAAAGCTTTACCTTATTGTGGTTGTGCTCTAAATATTATTAGCCATAATTTATGGATAATGGCTTGAATGCAGGTGTGGATTTCAAGTTGAAGTTTCTGTCTGTAGGAGGGAAAATAATTAAGCTAACAATTTGGGACACAGGTTGGTGTTTACTACAAAATATTACCCACTATCATACCAGTATTAGGAGTTTTCTTGATCAAAATTTCATTGATCCTCATACCTCTTTTATTGTTTCATAAGTTACAAACATAGTTTCTAGATGAGGATTTATTGTCAGAGGATCAGTCATAAATAAGAAGACAAAATACTAATTTCAAAAGGGCTATAACAGATGAAATGGAGACTAAGCAAAGACAAATTGCTCTATATATCACAATATTTCTTTGACTTCATTTGATTTTCTTTCTAATCCTATATATGCCAATCATGGATTCTGATGTACTCGTTATGATACGGGTGAATTCCTTAGTGAGATGATTAAGAATTTTTTTTTTACGATCCAAGAGGAAGTTTTTTCTTAATTGCAATTTGATGTAATCCCTTGGTAACATGATTGTCTCTAAGAACTAGTGTGCATCCACCATTAGTGACTTCCTCAGCATATGGTCTTGAACTCAAGAGTCTAAAAGGTATGGATTGATTTTTGAATTTTGAGCCTTGTCAATTCAAATTCAATTATGATTACCATAAATGTTTCATCTGAGTGTACGTGGAAATCATTATTGTCGAACCTAATATAATGTAAGGATCATTGTTTTATTCTTTGGGCCTTATGAATGCTAACTTTTTGAATGAGGAAAACAATTGTCGAACCTAATATTAATAAAAAAGATAAAAAAATAATCTTACCTTAGAAACTTTTGTCATTAAATAATAATATGGAACTGGATGACCATTGTATTCTTTTCCAAGCCTTATGAACTCAAATTTATTTTCCAAGCGTTGTGAAGTCAAATTTAGTTATTATTACTATTAATATCTTATTAGTTATTGTGCATGTAACCTAAGTTGTTTCATCCCTTGTAAAGTTACTTTATGTATTATAGTATAGATGAAAGAACAATCTCATTATCACATTTCTTGCTTACAAATAAATAGGGCATAGTTTCCAAGCAGATATAGAGTTAAACAAGATGGAAGAAGTCATGGTGTCCAACCTTGTAGCCCTGCAGCAACTGATTTTTTTTTTATAACTCCTAACTTATCCAAAGCATCAAAGGAAAAATAAATTGTTTCAGATACCCTCTATCCCTTTCTTCAACATATCAAAAGCATTTAATAGCTTTATTTGGACCTTATACTGCTGTCTGCCCACCATGGCTTCAAAAGTGCATAAAATGACTCCAATTAACAAAGCAACTGTATAATTCATTTTCTCTTATGAACCCAAATCCTCAATAGTGTTTTATTATGTCATCCAATGACTAAATCACAAATGAATTAGACTCACACCTGCTGGAACCTCAAAAGCCCCAAATTTGACTCCTCCATACCAGCCTGTGAGTTTTTTCATTTTACTTATCCAAATATTAGAATATCCTGAAAACTAAGATGACTTCATACAAGGTTGCAAAATCATTCTCCTAGCATCCCTTTCTTTTTTTCAATCACCATTACTTTTGTTTCTGTTTGCACTTTATCCTTTGCATTTTCCATAGATGGCTTCATTGTTAACTACAACTTGACCCATTACAACAAGCTCTTCCTTTCAATGGCTAGCCTAATCTTCATACTGAAACACTCCCTCCCTCTTTTGCATTCTCTTTCATGGGATTCTTTATCAGCCTTTGTATCATCCAACAATAGCCCTATCTTCAATCAATGATCTCTTCTCTTCTGCATCTTTTTCCCTAATCTCTCTGCTCTGATACCACATGATGGATAAGGGGAAGAAGAAAAACACAGTTTATATTAAACATCAAAAACATCACATCTGATCTTCTCCTCATTTGATTAAACATAATTGCTTTTAGACTCATAACATTACAACTTACTACTTACTACAAACTTTATGAGCTTCTGCTCATTCAAGCATCATTACACCCTTTTTCTTCATTACATGTAAGAGCTCTACTAAGTTTCACTTAGAAAAGAGTAAATACAAAACACAGACCCATTCATGATATAAAAAGCATATCATCAATAATTCAAGTTATAAAAAGAATACTATCAACAAAGGAGAGGGAGTATTATAAAATATTATTTTTGGAACTAACCACAATATTGGGGAGACTACAGATTTTACATTAGCTAAAGAGTACATTAAAAATTCATTCAAATGCAAGAAAGATCACTGATTTCAATGCTTGTTGAGATATGACTGTTTTATGAAGGATTTAAAGTTTATAGAAGCATCTGTTAGATATTAATGTACATATTGAGGATGAACAATTGACTGCATTTGTTGAGGTTGTTAGATTATAATTTCCAACAAATTACAAGTACAAAGATTATGTAGAAAATGCATGTAGTTTTCGAAGATCAATAACTAATTGTATAAACTATCATAATAGATAACAAAATAAAAAAAAGAAGAATTCCTTAACTAGAACAAATATGAAAAAATGAAAATTAAGAAGAAACTGACTATCACCCGTAAATTTCTACAAGTAAGCAGTCCCTAAATATTTATTTAACATAGATATGAAATGACAGTGCCATAAGGTTTAATAGTAAATTAAAAAAGTAAAGAGAGACAATAATGTAAATCATGGTGGGCTGAAAATTCTATTGATTTTCAGTTGGAAGTGAATGTTTCATGGAATATCCTTTGAAATATCAACAAAAAATTAGAAATATGGAAATAAATACACGTGAGTAGAACATTATAATCTTTATTGACCAACCACTATTTTCAAAAGTCCTGGTGCTAATTAGGAGCCTACGAAGGTAGACTGGAATTGTCTTTAAGCATTTTGCAAGCGTCAAAGAAGCCATTGGCTCCACATGCACTCTTTAAGCCAAACCCTCTTTCGTTAGCTGAAACAGAATGTATTTTGCCCTAATTGTAAGTTGGGGCACGTCATATGCATTAGAAGGATCTCAGAAAGTTTACATTTGTCACAAAAAATTATCCAACTTACTAATAACAAAAACAATACAATGACAAAGAAAATAGAGTTCCAACATCATTTTAAACAGAAATATTGTATTTTATGAAATAGTCTCCAACATTTCTCACCGCAGGCTTCATAGACACCAAATATTTAGAATGACCTGTTAATAATAATAATTGCTTGTGGTTGCAATTTTTGAAATATTATATTCATTATAAGCATTGTCGTGCCCTTTGACCTTTGAATATATATCCTCAGCATAAGGAGGACAAAAATTACTCACAAAATTTATAACCTTATTTCTCCAAATAATAAATTAAAGACAAGATGAATTTTTGAAACTCATAAAACACACAGGCTGGTAGGAATTAGACTCACTGTCTCGTCCTTCCCAAATCTGCAACTTATCCATCCCATTCCAACTAGTACCATACTAATTTTTATCTTTCTTTTCCATATCAATCCTCTGTCCAAAACACATCAATATATTTTCCCTTTCATGAATTTATAAGGGATCATTTTGTATATTCTCACTTTCATGAATTTATAAGGGTTGTATATTTTCTGTTTGACAATATAGTCACTGAATGTCTCAGAATTACTGATTGGACTGTGACTAACTAGTTGTTGAGTTTGTCTCATTTGATGGTTAAATTTTCCTAATAAAATGCTCACCGCATGTTACTGAGGCTGACTATCTATGGAAGTGTTGATTCAATGTGTCTCATAAACTCCCCCCAATTGCTGATTGGATGATATAGGTCTTATGTTTGATGCTGCCTCCTTTTTGGTTTAATTTTTCTGATGGGTCATCGATGAATTGTCACTATCAATATAATTTTGGGACTCTCTAATTATATGTGGCAATATTTGGCTTCATTTAACAATTACCAACTCCTATAGTGTTGAGTAGCTCTTTAAAATTTTTATTGATTGACATTGAAAATAACCATTCATTGCATATATACAAAAGTATACAACTATCTTTTGGTGGTTGTTGACGTGTAGACCGTATTATGATTCAATCCTCCCCCACAACAATGTTAATATGAAGTATGAAGCTAGGGCTATTTGACAAAAAAATAAGTTATGATTGGAAGCCATGATCAGTTTGGTGTGATATTCATGATTAATTTAAATTTTCCAAAAGGTAGGGATTAGGGTTAAGATAATCAAAACTAATGTTGTTGAGTTGTGGAAAGGATAATAAGAAGTTGCCTGGTTGAACAGGGATTAGGGACTAATAGTTTCCAAGGAATTTTCCTATGGATTGAGGTTTTTAAAGAGTGTCCAAGGAATAGTCCTATGGATTGAGCTTCAAGATGTATTTTTATAAAGTAGGAAATATCATGGGAAAAGGAAATGTTTTCTACAAGATAGATTAGAATTGTATCCTAAGCAATGAGAGGAACTACTATTTTTTCTCCCAATGTCTTAAGAGATATTTTTTCCATTGATTTTTTTTATAAATAAGGAGCCACAGCCAAGGGAATTTTATTATTAAGTATAAATATTTGTAATTACAAAAAAGAGAGAAGAAATAGTAGGGTTTAGTCATCACCTATTTTCACCATGTTCCCTATTTCTCAGTCTAAGCATAAGCAACCAAGAGAAAATTTTCAAATACCAACAACCATATCTCGAATTCTTTGAATTCCATCATAAGAATTCAAAGATCTAGTAACAAAAAAAAAATTAGGATTAATAGCTTAGCTTACTATCAATTGTCATAATAATGTTTATGTAAACTATAAACAAAACTATAAACTAAACAAACTATGCATAATAAATTTTTTCAAATTCAATCATGTGGATTTGAAGCTACTTCTCATGCTCTAGATGAAGGGTCTACCTCCAAATCTTGCTCTGGTAAATGTCTTGACTACTCTAATTCTTGAGCTACTCCAATCATCGATGATGAGCCTACTTCAAGATGGGATCAAGGGCTAGCTCCACCAATTAGATTCTACAATTTTAAGTGTCTACAAATTTAAGGGTCTACAAGTTAAAGTGTCTACAAATTTAAGGGTCTACAATTTGAAGTGTCTACAAATTTAAGAGTCTACATTTTTAGTAATTTTAGTAAGTTCTAAGAATTGGTAAGGCCTAATGAGCCTAGAGACCTAATTGGTGTATGAATTGTGATCTGTCACCAAAGGTTAATAATGCCTTAATAAAGATAATGTTTTTCTGATTGGATGTTTGTCCTAGTGATGGATTGATGAATATGAAGGTGATTTGATAGTGGACTTTATGGTTGTAGGGATTTCTTAAATGCTAAGTGTGGTTTTAGGGGTTTCTTAACATAATGTCCTTGTTATTAGTGCTTATTTCCAAGCCATGGGAATTTTCTAGGGTTCTTTGTAATCTCTAGCCACAAGTCGAAATTGATGATTTGTAATTACACAATGCCCTCAAATTGACACTCCTAGTTGTCTTGTGTCCGAATTATGTGGATATTCACCACCAAACCTTTCTCAGAACAATCACTTTATCTCTAACAATGTCAAAGTGGATATTTTATATTTAATATTTTTTTAATATTTTCTTACCACTCCTGTCAAATATGAATAGCATTCCTATCAAATATGAATCATGATTAGATTAAATGTACAATGCTTTGCAGTCAAACTCTATTTAATGGATTTACGCTTGATTTTATACAAGATAGTACTAATGCTACTATGTTTATATTTGATGGATTACAATGTTAATATCTTAATTCAGAGTATGGAAGACAAGTTTTTGGTATAATTATAGCCCAAATATTTTCCTATGAAGAAATACCATGTTTGACAATATGAACCTAGAACAAAATAAGGAGACAATTTCTAGATTGTGGGCTAATTTTAAAAGAAAAGGTGATGGAGAATGTTATTTTCCCTGCAAAAATTGCAAGGGCTTAAAGAATCGAAGACTTGTAGTCAAAACAACTGAGAAACATTGTAGAGAGCATGGTCACATTGGAGGGGGGCACAATTTTCGTCCATTGTTAAGTATTTCAATATTTTTTTTAATAATTTATATACATAAGAAATCAATTGATGATGAGATCATGGTCATGGTTAATTTAATGTCATCATTTGATATAGGTTAACCACCTTGGGTTACATGTTATGGAACATAACAATCTGAAGAATGTGAATTTCCAAGTGGAGGAACAAGGAGGTGTGAATATCCAAGGAGAAGATAATGATTCCATGGAAGAAGATGATCCTGTGAAAGATAACACAATTGAAGATGATGGTATTGTTGATGACATTAATTTGTCATTAGTATTCAAACAACAATTTTGGTAAGCTTACACCGAAAGACAGTAAAGGGAAAACCGAAGATCAGATTAGAAGATCACCAAAAATAGCTAAGTACAGAGAGAACTGATGACACAAGGTAGTGTGTACACCAAAAATCGCAATACAGAAAGATAGAGTGGAACCCGACAGAGGAACCCAAAATGCAAGTTACAGTGCAAAGTGACAAAATAGATTCAATGCAACCAACAGTAAAAACCAAAGGATAGTCAAGCATGACTGAAAGACAGAACTGAAAGTCAGTTGCAGTCCGCAAAAAGTGGATCTGACTTCCATGTCAGATAAAGCAAGGGCACTCTATTTATAGGATATTTAATTGTTTTAAATCCATTTATTTAAGGACAAGAAACATTAATGTAAGTGTTTTAATCAATCTAACTAATTTAAAACACATAGACTAGGAGATCTAGGTGCAAGTTGTAAACCTGATCTTAGAGTTAATATTGTTTTTATCACAACTCGATGAAGTGAATCCATCTATAAATAGATGATGTAATAATTCATTAGAATGTGTGTGTAAGAGAGAGGAGAATAGAATGAGCACATCTATAGATTGAATTGAGGGTTTCAAGAACCAGAGCAGAAAAAGAAGAATTTGGTTAGCAGAACCAAGAACAGAGGAAACCGATAATCAGAGGTATTATTCAATCACAACTAAGGTGATATTATTTTTATGTGAACTACATAGGATCTGTATCAACAATAGGAGATTGCATTTAACAGGTCAATTTGTAATTTTCTATCATTCTAACAAGTGGAGCAAAGTGTAAAAATTCCTTTCAAGAAAGGTGGATTTAACAGTTCAATATCAAATCTCTTAACCAAGTGCACACTTAATAGTGTTGCTAAAAGATCTTAACAGAGTATACTTTAATAGGTCTCCACCGATACTCCTAATAGGGTAGATCATCAGAAGTGATCAAAATTGTAAGCCTTAACCGGCCCCTTCCATTTTGCAGATAGTGAAGTTTTGTGGGTACCATCCCCACCACGGGTTTTACTTCCTAACAGGAGTTTTCTGCGATATCATATCTTGTGTTATGTGTCAATTATGTTCATGAATGTTTCTATGAATGACTCACATGTTTATTAATGTTATGAATTGTTACAACTTACACAAAGATAATATAGATCAGATTGAATGGACATCCAATTGATTACAAAGGTTAATTGACTAAAGAATAAGAAAAGTTTTAAAGGTACTGATTCACCCCTCTCCTTTCAGTACTACTTCCCATTAATCCCAAAAATTGGTATCAGAGCTAAGTCTCTTCTTGGAAAGCTCAAAGGCTTAAGAGAAAATATCATACAATGGAGAAGTAAAAACTTGATAAGATTATTGAGAATAAAAAGCTTGAGATATAGATGTTCTATGAACAATATAAAGAAGCTAGAATCAAGATGAGAGAGCTGTTGGATGAGAGGAAAGGAATGGAAACTTGGAGCAATGAAAAATATTATCAAGAAGAAGAGATTCCAGATTTATTTGAGTCTTCAGGATCAAATGCAAGCAAAGCATCAGATACATCAGAAGAGAACATCACAAATCTAAAGGAGATCAATCAACATATGACATAGCAAATAAAGATGCTGCAAATCGGTCAAGAGACCCAGATGGTTAGAATGATTGATGTGATGAGTTTTTCTAGACAAGCTGAAACAGAAAGAACACTAGCGACTGATGGCAGAAGGAAGATTACAGAGAAACTACAAGAAAAGGAGTTAGAAATTCAAAGACATGCTGAGCATCACCATGAGCTCACAAATCAAATTATCCTTATGAGTCAAGAAGCAAACGTAATGAATGTTGAACTCATTGAAAGAATACATATTATTGGTGAACTAAGAGAAGAGAATGAAAAACTAAAGCATGAGGTTAGAATTCAGAAAAAACATAATGAAGTTATCATAAAGGCTGAAGAAAGCAATAAAAGAATGGATTATTTTCTAGAAGGACAACGAAGAGTTAACAAAAAAAATGGTCTAGGATTTGCTGAAAATGGAGAATCATTAAATCAATCCAATCCAAAGAATGTTTATGAAAATCCAAGACCAAGAAAGCTTACATGCAAACACTATGGAAAGCAAGGTCACACATCAAATGTATGCAGAGGCAAAATGAAAGGTATTCCTAAATCTACATCTTCATTCATAGGATTATGTTATAAATGTAACAAGAAAGGACATAAAGCATATGAATGTAAGTCTAAGATGGATCAACCAAAGAAGGAAACCTACATGGAAAAATAATGTCCTACATGCAAGATGAACGGGCACACAACTCTTGAATGTTGGAAAAAGAAAAGGCAAGCATGGAAGCCAAAAGGTCAAGAAAATCCATATCAACCGAAGCAAATCAGTAATCAACATGTATGGGACTACAATACTTGGAAAAACTATACATCATGTCGTAGCTATGGTCACATTGCTGTAAACTATATGAGACTATGGACTAGAAAGTCTAGAGGATGGACTAACCCTGGAATGGCATGCTTACACTGTCATAAAGTTGGTCATCTCAAAAAGGACTGGAGAGACCGAATGACAAAGACAAGCACATATCCCAATGGAAACACCATTGAAGATATCCGAAAAGCTAGAGACAAGATGTGGAGAATAGATTCAAGCAATGATGAAGCTGGAATGAGCAATGCAAATGATGAAACCCATCCAATGGATTCGGTGACATCACCAACCCCACCTAAGTAGAACAAGTAAGTATGGAATTGCACTACACACTAATCTATTACTTTACATCAGTTCCATAATATGATGAAATAATTCCAAATTAGCATAAGAAAGATGCATCATGGTTATACTTGTTGAAATATGTGAGAACTATGTCTTTGGGAATATATACTGAAACCTGTCGGTATACACTTAAAGCAAAGACTGCCTACATTTACCAAGAGACGTTGGTTATAAGAAATTTTTTTTAGTATTGACTGAGCTATGTTAGTAAACAAAGCACATGAACAAGCTATTTGTGTTACCAAAACTTATCGGTAAAAGCAAAGTAAACATTAACTGCTCTGAAACATTGTAAGTGACACCGATGGAAATAAAGTCTTCACTGACGAATTCAGTCTTTGGACACCAATGAGTTGGTGAGAATTTATTACACGCATTTTAGGGCAATGGCTATAAATAGGGCATCAGAATGCTTCATTTGTCATGACACCCAGAGCAAATCAAGTGAAGGCGATTTTGAGCAGAAAACATCCAATCCATAGAGTGATCACGACTCGACCTCCAAGAACTCCAAATCAATTCAGAGATCATTGCAAACACAACAATAAGTTCTACAGACTGATAACTCCATGTTTTCACACATTTACGTAGAAGCCCTAATTTATGAAAATGGCATCAACATCACGATTCGTAAAAGCTAAGAATGCAAAGAAGGATGAGTTCAAACTCATCAAAAACACTGCATGTGAGGAACCCAATTACAATATTCATCAAGAGGTTGCCTCACAACCCGATGACGCTGGTGTGTTTTCACAAATTTTAGCTAGGGTTTTTGTGGTTGAAGATGTCTGATCCTTCATACACTGCAAGATTGCAGAGATTGGAATGTCAGAGATGGAAGAAGCTTACCAGAATATTTGTAACAATGATAGAGCCCTTAAGGAAGAACACAAGCAAATTGAGGTAAAAGGGCTTACCAATGCCCTAAAGTTTCCTAAGGTCTTCAAAACTGATTGGATTCAGTTAGTACTAAGCAGAATGCATAACAAAAAGTTATTGTTGGATGAACCGAAGGAAATCACCCGATATGTCATCCATGCGGTCACCAGTTACCCTGTAACCGATAAAGTAAATGCACTAAAGCATCCACCGAAGGCAAAGACCGAAAACATGACTGGAGCCAAATGGGATGACTGTGGATTGAAAGTGACAACAATCACCGATGATGAGATTAATTTTGGTGCATGTGTATTGGGCTACAAATTATTCTAGGCTAGAAAATTAAACAGTATTGCATCAGGTGCTGTGGACACAACTTTGAAATTTGTGAAGAAAGGTACACAGTTAGACTTATTCGAGCTACTCCTGAATCAGTTGAAGGAAAACCTAAAAACAATCAAGAATGCAAAGTCAAACACCTGTAAGTTTGGCTCATTAATCATGTGTATTTTCTTCTATTTTCAAGAAAAGTTCCCATTAGTTGGAGATGTCAAATGGGATAGCACCAAACCAGTCATCATACAAATCAATGAGCACATAGCTGCTCTAGGAGATAATTTTGAAATAGTCGTGGATGAATACTTTAATGTATTCAAAGATTGAATGCAAAAGAGGGTAAGAATCTCCGAGCAACTCATCGAGCAATATAAGGATGAGATATGCTTCATGGTTGACATTGATCATACCTTCATCAAACCTGTAGTAGCAAGAACAACATGGTTGCAACCACTGGAATATGAGATCAACATTGATATTTCAACAAAGGCAATTGATGCCTTAATCAATGAACCATTAGACAAAAACAAACCAAGGTTTGGCACATATGAAGAAGCCAAATCAAGAATTAAGTCAGACCTAGTTGTCAAGAAGATAGTGAAAAAGGACAAAATGGTAAAGAATCTCAAGAAGATTCTATCAGTAGACGAGGAAGAAGCTGAGCGGGCTGAAGAAATTGAACCAGAGGAGGAAATCGAAGAAAATGTGTCTGTCAGTAAAGATGAAGAAAATATTGACTCTGAGGAAATAGAGTCAGACTCACCACCTCCTCCACCATCAAAGAGACCAAGAACTACAGCTGCTTCAAGGACCAGAAGCTAAACGTCAAAAGAGTCTACTCCTTCACCTCTTAAGAAAGGAAAAGTCAGGACTTATAAAAGAAAAGCTCCAGCACCGAAGAGAGGACGAAACAAGAAGGGTAGAAAATATGTTAGAACCCAAGAGGATATTGAGGACACTGAGAGAGATGAAGCCTTAGAGGCAGAAAATGTCAAGGTAAAATAACCTAACACAATTGATGACATTTGTGATCTATTACTGATCCACACATTAGGAAATGGGGGAAAAGAAATCAAGAAGATTAGAATAAAATTGAAGAAGCCATGATAGCTAAAATGTACAACTTCAAATATGTACCCATGCAATTTGAAGGAAGTTATGTTCCACGGGAACTCTTGGATAGATTATCTGCCCATTGGACATTTGCTTTGGCAAATGAGAAAGAAATTAGAGAGAGAGAGAGAGTACTTGTGTCTCTAATGCCGCCTAAATAAACAAAGGTAGAGATAAATGAAATGATGGAGAAACACAAGGAATAATTCTCACCCAAACTAAGGGAATACAAAGTTTTTGAAGGCAAGTTGATTGAACTTGAAAAAGATAGAAACAATAAATGGTGCAAAATCATGAATAGACCAGTTGAGCAAGACAACCCCAACAAAGACCTTCAACAAAAAGATGTTGATAAGGCAAACCAAGATGATACATCCATTAAGCTGGATAAAGAAGAAGGATATACAAAAGGGAATAAGAATGCAGATGTGGTAGATGAAACATGGGATGATACCACAAATGACAACGTTGTGGATACCAATATCATCGACATTACCGATGACCCAACAAATGAAATCAATAAGGATGAAGATGTCACTGTTGTAAAAGATACAACCAATGAACATGACAAAACAATTGATGGAGCACAGGTGAACATGTTAGAGTATTATTACTCTATGCTTAAGCTTAACTTAGGTGCATTATTAATTAATTCTTAATTAATAATGTGCAGCCTAGTTTTTGCCTTTAGGGTTTCTATCTCACCTTTATAAGGTTGAGCATTGTATTTTTCATGAATCTATCTATTGCATTTTTCTCATTTTTCGAGAGCAATACTCTTCTCTATCTTTTCTTCTCTTGTGACAGGTTTTTTGGCAAACAGAGGTTATTGGATTGCTGTGAAGTTGGATTTAACAACTTCTACATAGTATCAGAGCTCAGAGCTGTGGCCGCCTGTTCCTGATTTGAAGACTTTTTGGAGGTTCAAGGGTTTCATCTTTCAACCGCAGTTGTGGTTGAATCTGAAAAAAAAATTCTTTTTGGAGGCGTCTTGGGTCAAAACAGACCTCTCCAACAGATTCAGAGGGTCGATCCGGTGAATTTTGACATAAAATTTGACCTATTTGGCCTCCGGAACGTCTGGGGAAAATCTTTCGCCTTTTTCAGGCCGTACGACACTATTATCGAGGTCAAAATCGCAAAAAAATATAAAAAAGGGCGTGTTTTGGGCGAACCGGGGCGCGCCACCACCGCGCCACCCCGGCGCCACCCCGCCGCCGCTTCCACAGGCCCGCGCCCGGCTAAGCTCAGCCCGCCGGCCGCTGCAACCGGCGGAGCTGGCCC
>MU228047.1:1218474-1235990 GCA_018584345.1 Thuja plicata | reverse complement strand
GTTTTTCCCACTGGGTTTTCTCCTTTGTCTCCGGTTTACAGAGATTTCCTTGTACTGGGTACCTGATCAGGCCTTGTTGCCGGGACCCTTTTCTTGCTTTCTTAGTTTTGCTAGGTCAGCTTTCTCCCTGTGTTTAGCTTAAGGGGGGGTGTTAGAGTATTATTACTCTATGCTTAAGCTTAACTTAGGTGCATTATTAATTAATTCTTAATTAATAATGTGCAGCCTAGTTTTTGCCTTTAGGGTTTCTATCTCACCTTTATAAGGTTGAGCATTGTATTTTTCATGAATCTATCTATTGCATTTTTCTCATTTTTCAAGAGCAATACTCTTCTCTATCTTTTCTTCTCTTGTGACAGGTTTTTTGGCAAACAGAGGTTATTGGGTTGCTGTGAAGTTGGATTTAACAACTTCTACAGAACATTCCAGGAAAATTGCCAATGTTGATACAAGCTATCAATATCATGCAAGAATTAAGTAAATCACCTGACAAGGAAACTCCAAAGGATGTAGGAGAAGAAGAAAATAAAGAAAACACCGATGGTCAGCAAAACATTGGAGATACTCAAGATGTAATCGACACTAACAAGGTTACAGAAGGAGATAAGGACAAAGATGTGGAAACTCAAGAAAAGAATGAGAACACCAAAACAGATGATGCCAAGGACACTATTGAAGGAGACAAACCAAAAGATGGAACTCCTAAGAAAATAGACAAAGGTACTACAAATGATGCTAAGGTGAATGTAGAGACATCTGCAGACACCCGACGAGTTGACATTGATGCAAAGCAGCATAAAGAAGCACAACAAGTCACATCATCAAGTACAAAAAAAAAGGCTAAGAAATTAGCAATGGTGCTACATTCCACTAAGTCACAGAAGAAGAAGAAGAAGAAGAAGAAGACAAAGAAGAAAAACTTAGAGGTTACACTAGATGAAATAATTGAAATACCGAAGTGTAACCTCTCTACACTTGACATGGATGCACTACAATAATATGGAGAAATATGCCAGAGGAAGGCATTACAAGAAAAGCTAAAGAAACAACATAAGGAATCAATGGTACTAGAGACAACGCGAGACATTCTACATCAAATTGTACCCGATGTTGATATTGATAAAAAAAATCCTATACTTGATCAACTAGCTACCCTCACTGATGCAATCACAACTCAGAATATTGATGCTGAGAAGGAAATTAAGGAGAGAGCAGAGATGAAGTATCAACAAAATCTTTTAGAGAACATCAGCCAAGAAGTGACCGAGAATAAGGTAAATATGTCAAAATTCATATCTGAATTAGACCCCATCATATCTGAAGCTATAACCTTAATTCAAAAGCTGAGCACAATAGAAAAGTTCACTCAAGAAAATAGTGAAAATGTAGCAAAGCTAGATGCAGATCTAGCAAACAGTGCTAGTAGCTTAATCACAGATGGAGAAAATGTAGTAAAATTGTATTATGAAAAGATCATAGAAGTAAAAAGGTTAAGGCAAGATCTGTGGGAGGTAGAGACATGATTCAAAGAATAAGTAACCAAGCTATAGGCTCAACTTCTGCCAAATCTTACACTGCTACAACAACATATCAGTTCTGCAAGGCAACTGATAGAAACTCTTGAGATGTCTATAGCAGACAACATCTATGATATGCATGCCAAGATTACACTTGAGAAAATGGCTTTAGAAAACCTAAAGAAGCAATTAGAGAAAATGATGGAAGATATGAAGTCTTCTCATTCACACATTTTTGATAAGCTCTAAGGTAATTAACTTTTGCCCTTAATATCAAATAAAGGGGGAAATGATACTTGTATAAAATATCATTGAAAATGTTATGTACATTTAGTCAGAATGGGAAAAAGGTAGATATGTAAATGTATATTCATAAAGGGACAATGATATGAAGAAGGAAAATATATCATATGTACAGATATACCGACATATACATTGGGGGATTCATTAAATGACTAAGGATTATATATGTTGTATATACTTAACATTTTGTTAGTATTTTGCACACATCAGTTTTTGATACTAATGTCAAAGGGGGAGATTGATGAAATTAATTTGTCATTAGTATTCAAACAACATTTTTGGTAAGCTTACACCGAAAGACAGTAAAGGAAAAACTGAAGATCTGATTAGAAGATCACCAAAAATGACTAAGTACAGAGAGAACCGATGACACAAGGTAGTGTGTACACCGAAAATCACAATATGGAAAGATAGAGTGGAACCCGAAAGAGGAACCCGAAATGCAAGTTGCAGTGCAGACTGACAAAATAGATTTAGTACAACCAATAGTAAAAACTGAAGGAAAGTCAAGAATGACCGAAAGACAGAACCGAAAGTCAGTTGCAGCCTGCAAAAAATGGATCTGACTTCCACGTCAGATAAAGAAAGGGTATTCTATTTATAGGATATTTAATTTTTTTAAATCCATTTCATTAGGGACAAGAAACATTAATGTAAGTGTTTTAATCAGTCTAACTGATTTAAAACACATAGACTAGGAGATCTAGGTGTAAGTTGTAAACCTGATCTTAGAGTTAACATTGTTTTTATCACAACTTGATGAAGTCAATCCATCTATAAATAGATGATATAATCATTCATTAGAATGTGTGTGTAAGAGATAAGAGAATAGAGCGAGCACATCTATGGATTGAATTGAGAGTTTCAAGAACCATAGCAGAAAAAAGAAGAATTTGGTTAGCAGAACCAAGAACAGAGGAAACTGATAATCAGAGGTATTATTCAATCACAAATAAGGTGATATTATTTTTATGTGAAATACATAGGATCTGTATCAGCAATAGGAGATTGCATTTACAAGGTCAATTTTTAATTTTCTACCATTCTAACAAGTGGAGAAAAGTGTAAAAATTCCTTTCAAGAAAGGTGGATTTAACAGTCCAATATCAAATCTCTTAACCGAGTGCACACTTAATAATGTTGCTAAAAGATCTTAACATAGTAGAATTTAACAAGTCTCCACCGATACTCCTAACAGGGTAGATCATCAAAAGTGATCAAAATTGTAAGCCTTAACCAACCCCTTCCATTCTGCAGATAGTGAAGTTTTGTGGGTACCATCCCCACCGCAGTTTTTACTTCCTAATTGGAGTTTTCTGTGATATCATATCTTGTGTTATGTGTCAATTATGTTCATGAATGTTTCTATGAATGAATCACATGTTTATTAATATTATGAATTATTACAACTTACACAAAGATAGTATAGATCAGATTGAGTGGACATGCAATTGATTACAAAGGTTAATTGACTAAAGAATAAGAAAAAGTTTTAAAGGTACTGATTCACCCCTCCCCTCTCAGTACTACTTCCCATTAATCCCAACAATTGTTGCAGCTGATCATGTGCCAGAGAATACGATTGAAGATGATATTACTGGAACAACTGATCATGATGATGAAGATGACCTTGATTTAACTATACTTGAGAAGGCATGTGAGACCCTATACAAAGTCTCCCAAACAACTCTTTTGTCCACTGTATTATTTTTGGTGAATTTAAAGGTTTTGAATGGTTTATCCAATGTAGCAATGTCACGAATGTTAAGGTATGTCATATATGTCATTTTTTTCACCTATTTTAGTCATAATTTCATTATTGTTAACAAAGGGTGAATAATGTATGCTAATTATATATTTTGTCATAGGTTGATAGGTGATTATTTGTTACCACCATCAAACACTCCACCTCATTCATACCGGGAACTATCTGCCATTATGAAAGATATTGGGATGGAGTATCAAACAATACATGCATGTCCCAATGATCATATTATATATCATAAACAACATGAAATTACAACATAATGCCCTGATTTTCATATTAGTAGATATGGAACATATCAAATAATAAAAAAGGTGCCTCACAAGGTTGTCTAGTATATTCCCATTATTCCATGTCTACAACGATTATTCAGGTACACTACCTTGGCACAATTTATGGATTACCAATAGAATTCGAGATGACATTATGTGAATGCCTATGGATGGTTTTGCATTTAAGGACATAGAGGAAACTTGGCCACACTTTAAAGAAGAACATCATAATCTCAATCTTTCATTGGCAACAGATGGTCTCAATCCATTTGGAGAGATGATATCTATTTACTCGGTGTGGCCTATTTTTTTTATCAACAATAAAATTCCTCCTTGGAAGTTCATAAAGAGGGAGCACATAATGTTGGCAATGATTGTTCCAGTTATTTTTTCATTCAATAGTCATATAAATTTATTCATAAATGCTGCATCAAAATGACAATAATTATGTAATGTTTATGTTCATTCAACCAGGTAAGTACCAAGTTGAAGATATGAATGTATATATTGAGCCCCTTATTGAAGAGTTGTTAGATTTATGGAATGGGGTCTCTATGTATGACATCTCTAGACCAATAGGACAAAGACAGTTTCAATTCCATGCAATGCTTGTATGTACAATACATGATGCCCCTGGGCTAACACATTTTTCTGGTACGTTCTCTTGTTAACACCTTTTTTTGGTATGTTATAGTGCTAACACATCTTTTTTGTATGTCTAAGTTTGTGCATGATAATTGTAATTATCAAAATCAACATGTTCAATCCAATTATACACGATCTTGTAGGTCTTCTGATAAAGGGAAAATTTACATGTCCAGTTTGTGGTCCAAAGATGAAATCTCATCATTCAAAAAGTTTAGGAAAGTAGGTGTTCGATGAGTATAGGCACTTTCTCCACAGAAATCATAAGTATCAAATTACTGAAAAACATCTTTTCAATGGGAAAGAAGAGACTGCATCAAAGCCACGAAGAATGACACCTCACCTATGGAAGCTGGATTACAATAGAATAAATCGACGAGGTAATGTCATTCAATCTGATGGTTTTTGTTTGAAATTTATATTTTGATATTGTCTTTTGTTTACTCGTGATATAATTGATGCTCGTGAAGGTCGTCAAGGCATCAATGACCAACTTTCAAAAGGACTAAAAAAGTTATCCTATACAATTTAGTAGGTTTTTGTACTACGAGCACCTCCCAATCATGCATTTGTTTGATGATATGCATATTGAAAAGAATGTAACAGAGACATTATAGAAATTATTGGACAGAAGGTGTGATAAAGAAAAAATTGTCAAAATTTGTAGTGACATTGAAGATTCTAACCATGCATTGAAAAATTTCATTCGATCAAATAACAATGGAGACCGTATTGATATAAGTGCCCTTCCTTGGTTATTATCGGAGAAACAAAGCAATGCTATAAAAGAAGTCATAAAAAAATTAATTTTCCATAGGGTTTACTACGAACATAAACAATCTCATATCAAAGAAAAGTGAATTTGGGCCAGGGATGAAAACACACGATTGACATACCTTTATTAAGGTAATTCATGTTATTTTGTATTCTTTATATATTTGTATACTGCATGTAGTTTTCATTGTATTATTCTCTAAAATATTGAAATGATCATTTTATAATTATCATAGTACATTCTACCTCTATCTCTCCCACACCACTTCGACAAAAGTGCCAAACAAGTTATATATGATCTTGGAAAACACATGAGCTTAGAAGCATTATTTGTTAGATTTGTTGTATAGATATTATACTTGCGACTTGTTTTTCTTTTTCAGTAATTTATTATATATTGTTTATAAAGTATCGTTTATATATTTTTGCACGTTGAATCGCATGAAAAAGTGTTTACCTTTTACTTTTTTCAATGCACAAGAACACTACCTCATACATCACGTTGAGGAGATTGAATTGTGTGGGCCTATACAAACTAGGTCAATGTGGATGGTTGAGAGACACTTGAAATTTTTGAAGGGTTTGGTTCGACAAAAAGCACATCCTGAGGGTTCTATGGTGGAGGGATATATGGTATACCAGACCATGGTGTACATTAGTGAATATCTTCCTAAGTTTGCAACAAAGATGCATGTAGATCGCATTTGGGACCCCAATGCCATTAAAATTTTTGAAGGGGAGTACTTGATGGGGAAAGGTAGATTGAGGAAAGTGAGAGGTAATTATAAGATGTTATTGTAGTTAATTAATTCTTATAAATCTTCAATTGAAGTTGTTTCTAAGTGGTCTTTTTTATATAGTTGGTCGAGAGTGGGATGCACTACATTTGTATATTGCGAACAATCTTGATTAGATGACGGTATGGATTGAACTATGTCAACAAAATGGTCACTCATTAACATGGGAAGGTGTTGCTTCATTGGCTAAAGAAGCTCATCGTAATGGAGAATCCAATGTTACGCCAATGGTAATTGATCTAGCAAATGGTTTAAGAGGTAGATAGGTACATATAAATATATTAATCATGACCCATATGTTTAATATCAACTCATGATGCAAATTATTTTCACATATTTGAAAAATTGCAGGTCAAGCACCACAAAGATATGTACTACCATGGCCATAAACTTCGCATAAAAAATTTGGATGACACAAAGAAAACTCGTGATTTTGGGATAACTGTAGTCTTCGAGGTCACTAATATTCCATCTAGAAATGACATGCAATCTCAAGAATCTCAAAATTGATACTATGGCATTTTGAATGATATACTTGAGTGCGACTTTGAATCCTTCAAATTCGTTCTATTTGTCGTCAAATGGTATAGGCTACAACTAAATCAAAATGATCCTGATAGAATTGTTATTCAACATGATAATGGATTTATAATGATTAATACAAGGTCATTTGAGCTAGTTGGAGATGAGCCCTATGTTCTTCCAAGCCAATGTGAGCAAGTGTTTTACATAAAGGTTCCACAAAAACCAGGTTGGTCATTTGTTGTTAGACATGATCCAAGAGGAAGGCCAGTAAAGTATAGCGTGATGAAAGCAGAAATCAAAGATGATGATGAAGAAGAAGAAGAAGATGATGATGGTGGTGGTGGTGATGGTGGTGGTGATGATGATGATGATGATGATGATGATGATGATGCTGATGTTGATGCTGATGCTGATGCTGATGATAATGATGATGATGATGATGATGATGATGATAATGACGATGATGATAGTGGTGGTGGTGGTGGTGGTGATGATGACGACGACGATGACGACGATGATGATGATGATCATCATCATCATCATGTTGAGGATGATGATGACAATGATGGTCATGATGATGATGGTAATATTTATCTAGTCATACAAATTTATTTCACTTATATGTTTTCATAATTAATTTATTATGCATTAAACTCTAATGCCATGGTACAATTAAATTAATGTATTCATTTCTAATGATTAAAACATATGTGATTTATGATACATGTGTTTCAGTTATTACTCGTAGATTTATTGTATTTATTTTTTAACAAATTACCAATGTATTGCTTATGATGCTCAATTGTTGGTGCTGATTACATGCATATATTTGGTGTGATTGTAACCCTTTGTGGAAATAGGCAATTGACTACAGACATCGTCTCCCCTTTTGTTGACAATCCTGCATAGCACACATAAAGTAAAGGTAAGGAATTAAAAAAATATACAATGATTATGATGAATGCATATTGTTCATGTTGTATTCTATGTAATTTGTAGCATAGGTATCATGTAATTTTTGGATGACTTAAGATAAATGATTCACATATGAAGGAAATTTAACCCCTTTTATGAGGATCCTGCATAGTGACATGGATCGACAGGTATAGGTCAATAAACCCTATAGATTACATCAACATTACCCTCATTTAGCAAAATATATCGCTCCTTACCAACTATATCTGTTATTTGATGGACTGCAGGAATCACCTAATATGTACTTGTCAGGTCTGTCTTCCTCGAGTCAGGGAAATGTGGGAATATAAGATGAAAGTGAGACATGTAGTAGGCCTAAAATAGGGAAATCAACCATAGGTCAAAAGATTAGAAGAAAATTTAATAAATGCATGCAATTTTTCCTTGCTAAAGGGGGGTCATGTTCTTATGACGATGAGACCATAGATGATATTGAGGTGCCCTTGAGGTACACACATCTTCTGAAAGAATGGGTACCCAAGGAACTATCTCCAATTAACACTGATTTTTGTGTTAATGAGAGGATATATAGTATAGCTCCATCGCCATTACATGGTTTGGGCCTATTTTCCATGGATGACATAAAGGTATGTTACAAAAAAGTTATTGAATTGATGGAGTTTGTCAAACCTTGTTACAATTATAGTAATTGGAAGCGGATTGCTCGATATAAAAAAAGTATGCGTAGGTATACATTGTCAACAAATTATATAGAATGGAAAGAAAAGGATCAAAGTAAAGGATTTTCTATGTACATTGACGAAAGGCCAAAAGAAACAGGGAATATTGCAGGTTTTATAAATAGTACACAAATTGGGTCAACTAATAAGAGTCTCAATTGCATATTTGAGGCGCGTGAGGGGAATCATGTTTTTGTATGTGCAATAAAATCAATAAGTGTAGGGCAAGAACTGCTAATAGATTACCAGTTGAATTGCATAGATACAAAAAAAGATGCTACCATGGGGGTGGTAAGTACTATATACCATTTAAACTAACCTCCAATTTATGACTCCAATATACCATTTTATTAATAAGTTTTTCTGTTAAATCTATTGCTTTCATTTTGCTGATTTTTTTATATTTAATCTTTGTCACAAGATGACATGGATCCACCACGTGATGATGGAGGTGGGGATTTTACTCCCACCCATTCTTCATCAAAGGTAAACCTTATTGTAATTGTACAAATAATATAGAAGAAATTTTTTATATTATTATGTTCTTTTCTTTAGGGTTTTGGAGTTATTCTCATAGTTTTACTGATATTCCTATCACAAATTGATATTCAAGGAAAGGGAAAAGCGCCTACAAAAACAACACCCATAGTGTCAGATATGGATGACGCCATCCCAGATAGTTCTAACTCCGTGTATATTGTCAAGAAGCAATTAAAAACAATCAGTTCAAAAATTATTGGAATTTCGATCGATCCAGATCCAAGTGAGGAATTGTTGGCAAGGAAAGATTTATTGGTGCGGCAAGCACATAAGTTGGATGTAAGCAGCAATGACTCTTTAGTTATAACAAAAGTTCAATAAATTTTTATATTTTATACTCTTTTATGTCATGAACTAAAATATGCACGTGTTCTTACATGATTTTTTGTCTTCTCAAGAAACTCCTCATGGACATCGCGGTGAGGTCGGTTCTAGTACAGGTCCCGTAGGTAAAATAATCCTTAAGTTAACAGGTTACAAACTTCATTGGTCTTACTGATTAGAAATCTACATTTTTCATTGGATTTAGTAGTTGTTTTATTCAAACACACATATATATCTTGACTCCTCACTTCAAACTCTACATTTAGGTCATGATGTACTCAAGATGCCTCCTCCTACGAGGACATCATTTCTGACTGCTATTTTGGCAACAAGGAGCATGCAAAAATCCATGTTTGCACGGTCTATACTTGGTAGGTCCTTGTTTTACTATATTCGATTATGTGTTAGTTATGGTTTGATTTGTACTTTAAACTTGGATGCATTTCATAGTGGAATAATTTTTTTTAGTACAAGATACACCTCCTCAGGATACAGAGACCAGTACTGGTGATAATTCAGAGACATTTCCTGGATCTACCCATGTTGCTAGTACGGGAAAATTGCAGATGTCATTGTTGTTAAATGATGAAGATATGATTCCCTTAAAATTACCTAAGCTTACAGGTACTTTAAAATTATTATTATTATTTATATTCTAATTTTAATTTACTTATTCATAACTCATTTTGGATTGATGATCCCATGATGTGTTTGAAGGGAACGATGTTTTTTATGAAAAGCTTCATGAGATGACATTGTCGCTATTCGGGCCCACCATACATACAAGGTGGAACATCATATGTTAACTAACCCTATCCCACTGCTTTGATTTCATATAATTGCTAGAATATTTTACTTTCATCTATTTATTGTACTATATTCAAGGTACGCAACTTTAGTTAATTTTTTTAGCTAACAACTTTGTTTTTTCTTAAAAGGTGGAATTTATAGGATAAAAAATTAAAAGATCAACTCATAAAATCTTTAGAGGAGCTCTTTGGAAGTATCATTTTTGACAACTACAATGTTCTTTAGAGATATTGCAAACATCTAAAGACTGTGAGAGACGCATACAGAAGGAATCTAGTGATTCTAGAGAAGGTGTGGAAGGAATTCATGTTGGATGCAAAGGAGAAAGCGCAAAGCCAAAGAGAAATTGCACCAGTGAACGACAATTGAAGGTATGTGATAGTATTAAGTAGAATGTAATTATGCACTAATTAGTGATCTTTATATTTATATAATCTAACATATTTCAAACTTTTCATAGACTGCAGGACACATCAAAGGCTACAAAGGCCAGAATAGAAAAGATTGGCCAACACAAACTTGGCTATGGTGGTTATCTGAAACTTCAAGTAAGAATTGTAAGTATCAGTAAATGAAATTTTGAATTAAATTTTTTATAAATTGCAAACAATTTTGTTTAATCAAACAATACCTGCAGAATTGACGATATTAAGCCAAAAATGCAAGGTTCAGATTTTAATGTAGCGCCCACAGAAGAAGACATAAATGTTGGCTTAAAGGAAGGCTATAAAGCCATGGCCGAATGCCTACGCCAAAGCCAATAGTCTCCTGCATCGGATCACACACAGGTGAGTAGGCCAAACAAAAATTAATTCAAATTGAATACTTGAGCAATAATCTATTTGATATTTATTTAACCTCTTTAGCGCATGACATTGCAATGTAGCCTTCTAATCCTAGCACAGAACCTCCACATGACGAAGACCTTGATGTGAATCGTAGTGATGGAGGTATTAATTTTCTATTGAACATTAATTATGTAATTTTTAATACAAATTAACTTTTTAAATTGAAATTGGTGTAACCTTTCTGATGTAATGCCACGGTCTAGTTACTATCGAGAGTCAGCTTGACCCCGCTCTAAGGTCTCCTGCACAGACCTTATAGGGTAGATTCTTACCCTTGCTTGAGGAAGTCACTAAGATCTTCACCTCAAGTTCTCTAGACCTGGTTTACACCGTAAAGATTCTAGTTCATGCTGAAGAATCCATTAGAAAATATTCATTCCCCAGGTTAAACTGACGGGTTTAACCTCTTTGCTCAATAGATCAAAAAAAAGACACATAACATACTACAAAAGGAATCAAAAATAATCTCTAAATATCTATTACATGTACAATATTCTTACAATCTTACAATCTCTATTCTACTCTCTTCTTTCTTACAAAAAATTTTAACTACATATCTAACCCTCGAAATATCTCCCAAATATCTCGTGCTCGTTGACAACTTCAACCACCTTACACAGGCAGCTTGGTTGAGCCATAAATGACCTTCCCATCACTGGAATAGGTGTCCCTATTCATTCCAAGCAAAATGAAACATAGAGAGTCATTGCAGTTGACCTAGCTGGTCACAAACGTCACATCCCGCGTTTCTTGGGTCGTTAACCGACATTACCGAGTGCCAGCGTTGACTTCACCGAACAAAAAAAACATCATCGGTGAACACATAAAATTCAACACCGAGCGTCAGAACAAAAACCTGGAAATAAACATCTACACTGGCCAGCATCACCGACAGACATTCCTGAAGGACATTACCAAAGAACATTTTTTGAAGGACATTACCGATGAACATTCCTAAGAGACATCCCCGACGAACATTCCCGAGAAACAGTATTGCTGATTAGCAGATCATCAATTGTCAGTTTCTAGAGCCTTGTTACATTTCCAAAGGTTTATAGTCTACCTCAAAACACACTTAAGCTAGGAAACAACTATCTAGAAACTATGGTAGTTTTTCACCAATTGACCTCAATCATTACAAAAATGATGGAACAAAACCTTACAAACTGACAAATGCTTTCTATCCTATAAATGCTTCTAACCTTAGGTGCTCCTGCACCACTTTCTTGTGTACATTTTAGAGCATGCAGAATGTCATGGTGAACAAGTGGAGGATGATCTGAGTGTTCACCATATTCGAGATGATGTGGCATTGACAGGTAAAGAAAATCTTTGTTATGTTCTTTTAATTTTTTTTGATCAGTTGTTATCTTCTTTAAATTAATGAAATACTTGTAACACTAATATAAAATTTTGTGCATCTAACCCATTTAGTTGTTATTGCAACGAACCCCCCTTTGGTGTACCAACATCCTCTTATGTCACACAGGAGGAGGCATATATTGGGTTCACAAGAGGAAGAGGAAGGTAATGACGAAGATCTTGATGCTTCGCTTAGCCATTACATGCAAATACCAAATAAGAAACCAAAAAAGAAAAGATTACAATACACCTTTTTTGATAATATATTTACGTTGTTTTAATGAATGTAATTTTGTGCTGCTAAATGATGATGAATTATTGATGAATGTCCAATTGTTAATTAATTTTAGGTTTATTGAATGTTATGTGATTATAATGATTGAATGTTATATTTCATAAATGGATGAATGATTGCTAGATGTTAATGGAGAATTTAGAGTGATGTTAGGGGGGGTGGGGCCAAATGAGCTCCCACCTTCACATGGTTGGCCTTGTTAAGTAGATAATATTAAACTATTCTCGAAACCAAGTGAAGCTCGAGCTAAACTGATGCAGAGCCCTAGTCTACTATCCCCTTAAGGAACCCAACTCAACTCAAGGATTCTAAAAGTGTCTTGGAACTCACTCAAGGAACCCAACTCAACTCAAAGATTCTACAAGTGTTCTGGTTCAAAACACAATTTCATTGCCTATGGTCAACCAAATGCAACAATATAAAAACAAAAATAATCTTACTTCAATGTAATAACATGCCCAATCAAAGAGATCTCTTATTTATTGTGTGTTCAGGATTTGTGTTCAAGAAAATAATTGAAACTTGGTTAAGCTAGTAGTTCCTACATTATAATGTATGTTTGCAACACTTGTGCACTAATGTTTATGTGAATGGATTTTTTGGTCTCTAATGAAAAGGCAAAATTCTTAGTGTTACTTTTTGGGAGGTTGGGTTCTGATTGAGCGGTACCAGGGTTGGAAAGAAACTTTGAGTCCTTATTTGGGTGTAGGTTTACATATATTTTAGTTTTGTTGCTTCATATTCATGTCAAAACACATCAGAGTTTTTTAATAGACTATTGTCTGTTTGATCATTGCCTGATTTCTAATATTGTGCTATGATGAGGATATTTGGGTGTTTCTATTGACCCCAGTGTCTATTTTCTTTCTTTTATGACTTAACATTTCACATCTTTTGGCATTTTCTTTTGCTAATATTGCTTACAACTGCAGGAGAGGAGATTGAATTTCCATTCATCTCTTCCAACATGGGAATTGCAGCTAACTAGTATTTTCTATGGTTTATTATATGATTTCCATGAGTTATATATATCAACCATTTTGCCTACCCTATGCAAGTTGTTATTCCATCCTACTACCTAATTATGAACACCTCTACAATTTTACAGATAAGAGAAGTTGCAATGCAAGGAAATATACCTTTAACTGGTGAAAACATATTTCAACGATTTGATAAGGTAACTTTCTTCACCCTTGTGCTATGCATCTACCATTGTTGTACACTAATTGATATTGGAGAATAGATATTACTATATACGATTGTGATATTTTGTTCAGACTTTCATCTCTTCTCCTTCCTCTCCATTTGATCCTGTTTTGTGTTTTATCAAACTTGATATATTCTTATCATGAAATTGGTCATGCCAAAAATGTCTCAGTAAAAAATGGCTTCTTAGTTCCATCCATTTGTGCCATTCAGATCCTTAAATGTGTTTGCTTTAGACTTCATTGGTTCCGTACATTTTGCCTCTTCATCTTTTCTTCCATTTATATGTGTCGCCTCTCATTTTTGTGATTTTGTAGGTGGCGTTTTGTAAAATTGCAATGAATTCTTACCAACATCCACAAGTTATGAGAGCTTTCACATATTTTTGAATGAAAGAGGCATTATTCCGAGTTGAAAATTGGAAATCTTTTATGTATTTAGTTAAGCTGATGTACAGTAAGTCTCAAGATGGAGGTTGCAATGGAAAAATGTATAGTAATTTTAATATATGCACTCTATGTGTTAAATGCTATAAGTGAACTTCTCCATATGCCTTGTTATCTGAATCTCTAGGTTAGGGTTTGTATATCTCTTTATCAATTCATAAGGCTTAAGATAGATTATATCATGCTAACAATCTGTTTATGTATGTATACATGTACACTTGTTTCCTTACTTGTTGATTGCAGGAATCATCTTCAAAGTACAATGGACAAAAAATCCTACTCAGTAAGCCACCTCTCTAACTGTAGTTATTGAAATTGTGTTGTAGGGTACAATTTAAGGCAAATTCTAGAAGGGGAAATTACAAAAGGGCTAATATATGATTTTTTGTATTAATGACATGAAATGTATTTCATAGATTTCTTTGGGTATCTATAGGATGCCTTCTAGCAGGCCTTTATATGATTACTAAGAACTTTTAGGATGTAAATGCAAGCTGCAACTGTCATAAATAGGATCACACTTGAAAGAATTATATTCTAAACTTTTAATTTATTCTATTACCAATATGATTAATAATACATTCTCTTAACATATCAAAAAAACATGTAGTAATAATAAGAATATATAAGGTTATGCCATATAAGTCATACTACTCAAGCCTGCAATTTTTTTAAAATAATACTATCCTTTTCTCCTATATCATGCTGTCATGTTTTGCACACTCTCAAAATTTAATGCTAATTTGGTTTTTTGAACAAATTACAAACTATGTGTTAGATTTGTTAAACTTCTGGATTAAACTGTGACACATTTGTATGGAGGGTTTTATGACATTGGCTTTTGAACTTAGATTGTTGATTGATTGATCTAAATTCATGGGTTATTGGCTTGGTGATATCTAAATTGTCATGTTGTAGGGTTAGAAACTGGTTCCTTTTATACCAAATTTTAACTTTATTTGTAGAGAATTGCATATGGATGCAAAATCTTCTGTAGTTATAAACTCAAATATATGGTAATAGGTTGCTGATGTGTTTTCGGATCTCATTTGTGCTATAAATACCCTATACCTTTGATTTTCATTTCTTTCAAAATGTTCAAAATTGTTAGTCTATTGTTTTTGTTTATCGTTGTCAGCTTTTTAGTTCACACATTTTTTTTTTCTATTCCACTATTTATTAGATGATTCATGGGTTTGGCATGCTAAAATAGGTTTGCTTTCTGGATATGTAGAATTCCGAAGATTGGAGGCAAGGATTTGGATCTTCATTTTTTGTACAAAGAAATAACTTCTCATGGGGGTTTGCAAATTGTAAGTTTGATATTTTTCCTTTTAAATTTGAAATATTTTCTTATTGGGATTTTGATTATTGCATTGCAACATTGAGTTAATTTTTTTGAAAAGCTTATCAGGAAACTAAATTTCCTTTTTTTGATTTTTTTACATTCTCATTTGCTTTGATGGGGAAATTTAATATATAAATTGTCAATTACAAGATTTTACATTGTTATACTTTTGAAGGAACGCTTGATTTTAAAATATTTTTTTAATTTGGAAAATCTACTATTTGTTTGTTGATAGTTAAGATATTTTACTTTGATTCATTATATGTATGTACTTTTGTATCAAGGAATGACCAATAGAATTTGGGAAGCACATTAATATGATTTCCATTATTTCCAAGGAAACCCACAGATGTGCTTTTAAAATGTACTGGGGATAGGTGATGGTCAGGGGATGTCCATGGGCCATTCCTAATAAAGAAAATAGAAATCAAACACCAACTATAATGATGATAAATAATCTATTGGATGTCCAAATTCAAATACATTAGAATCATACAATGTAATCATCCACAGAATAATAGAGATGTTAGTAAGAGAAACTAGCAGGGTGCATAATCCCCTCTAGACTCACAAGCTTGTGCCTATAGCAGTCTTAAATATGACTACCCATCACCCCCCTTGCTGGGTCAAGCCACCACACTCTCTCTCTAGCACAGTACCACCGATGGATCAATCTTAAAACCCAATAGAACAATTTATAATTGACTCGAACCCAAATCTATCAGCTAAACCAAAAAATTAATTAAATAGAAAAACTGAAGTGAAATAGAGGAAAAACATAAGAGTTGATGCAGTCAATAGAGAAACTCATTGAATCCTATAAATTGGGACAATCTTAACCAATATCTATTATGTCATGAAACCAGAACTTGAGCAATTCTTGACACAACTAAATCGATCTGGGTAGCTCATAAGTGATGAACCATAGGCCATTTTACTAAACAAAAGCAGAGAATTTCACCTAGTAACACTGCTCAAAGTTTACTAAAACTAAATGGGCATAATTGGTGTGTTACCTTTGAGATATACTATAGTGGATCCAAAGGTTTTGTATGCAGAACTAGATCCTATAACCCATAAACATCCCCTGCCTCCTTGAGCAATTCAACAAAGTAAGCATTCTACAATAAACATCCTCTGCCTCCTTGAGCACTTCAACAAAGTAAGCACTCTAAAATAAATTTATAGGAACAATGAAACATTCATGATCATCTCCTATGTAAGACTATGAGACAACCTTAAGGAGCTACTTTACTCTTGCCTAGCTATGGCAGATCAAAGGGTTCAATTCCATCTAGACTGTTCTAGGAGTTCAACTAGCTTAGCAATATCATTGTCTTCCTCATTGTCCACAAGCATATAATTCATTAGCCACTCCTCCTTTGAGTAGGCAATAGTGTGCGACAAATATTTCAAAAAGAGAAGGCTCTACTCCATATCACCACACCTAGCTTCCAAGAGACCTTATTAATGAGTTCTTTTTCACCACCCCACCATGAAAATTGATCAGATAGTAATTTTAGCTCCTTCCACAATATTATCTCCTTCCACAATCGTAGCTCCTTCCACCATATTGTTCTAAGAGTTTCTCGTGAGACTAAATATTCAGCTTTATCCTATAGTTTTTCATCATATCATAATTAATATTTTTGGGTGCTATTTTATAATTGGTCCCTGGATTTTTTCTATTTTCTAACTAGCCACTGGATTTTCTAATCCAAATTATGAATGATATAAACAAGGTAAGAGTGTGTTAATGCATCTTTTATTTTAAGGTAGCATTTACATGGAAAATATGACCCTTTAAAGTGTGTTCTTATATTTTAGTTTTACATTTTTCTTGAACCACTTTTTGGGTTGAACCACTTTGACATCGATGAACTACTTAACTAGTATATATACTTTTTGAGGTATGAAATCTGGTTACTATTCTTGTAGATCTTTTGTTATATATTCTCCATTTATTACAAAGGGAGTATGTTGCAATTAATTGGGCTAACCATTATTTTGCAGGACAGTGAGTGGAAATTTGGTTAAGAATACAATTTCTCTTCTTGTAAAGACTCAAAATGTATGTTTTTCCA
>MU228047.1:1204744-1218424 GCA_018584345.1 Thuja plicata | reverse complement strand
ATTTCTCTTCTTGTAAAGACTCAAAATGTATGTTTTTCCAATATTTGGATAGTATAATTCTTGTGGGATAAGTTGTAGATAGAAAATTCATGTTTATATGAGATTTTTGGGAGTGGTAGTGGATTAACTTTAATGTATTTCATGTACACTAATTAGTTTGTAGTAATGTGGAAGGTGGGGTTCCATGCTTGTAGAATTTTAACTTTACAACTTCCACTTATGTTTATTATTGGCTCTAAATTCAGTACAATATACATGCTCTATTCTAGTGCAAACTTTATAGTAACTAATATCTCTTTAATAATCTTGAAGGATGAGAAAACCCATGGAGAGATAGCTTTGAAAGCATTGAGTGTTACATAAAAGACAACCATGGTTCTACAATGGATCTTGATGCTTTAAATTATATCACAAATCGTATTGAGAGTTGTCTACAAGAGTTAAAAAAGGAGTTTCTTAAGCCTTCAAATATACCAGATTATTGTAGGAACCTATAATTATGAAGATTTGATGTGGGGGGGGTGCGGGGAATCTATTGGTCAAATTTCAAAAATATGGTTTTGATTTGTAGAGCTTTAAATGGGATATTTTTTTATTGGCTTTTACAATGAATACAATGGTATATTTTATTGGTGGTGATGATATGTGTGTGATTTGAATCTTAGGTTGGATGAGATAGACAAATGTTTTTGAGGAGATTTATATTATGAATTGTGAGGAGGAATTGATTGTGATACATTATGTCCTAATTTATGGTCCATGGCATAGTAATGAGGTGGTCAAAGGGGAGATTCCCCAAAGTTTTTTTAAAGTAAAATAATGGCATTTCTTCTTGATAATTCAAAGTAATAGATACTATGAATGATAAAAGGCTATCAAGATGTCACAACCCTCACTATAGGGTCATATTTATAATTATTACAAGTTAAATTACTCATTTTCCAAGATATCACGAGAGGAATCAATACTCAATTTTTTTATTTATTGAATTCTACATTGAGTTACATATTTCAACATTCCTTTCACATGTAATCCTTCTATATCCTTGGTGATTTTATTGTACCTTCCAAATCAAAATATTTAACTCATCATAGTTATGGTTTGAAGAATGTTTTTATAGTAAAGACTAATTTCTTGTTTATCTTGACACAATTTCAACAAAGAACGAGAAACTAACATGACTTCGAGCATTGGATGCCCAAAGACAGGAAGAGAGAAATACAAACGAGCATTGTCTCTCTTCCCATCTTTCGGGAATCCAAAGCTTCAATTCATAATTGACGTCATCAGATCGATTGACAACTTCACTATTTTATCTTCAACAACATTGCCAGAAGAAGACATCTGTGAGTGGTTTGGCTATATTTGAGTCTTATAACCTATCTTCTATTAAAATCTTAGGATTTTCTTGGATGTTTTTTTGAGTCTTATAATCCCTCAATGTTATATTTTTACATCATGGATTCCCATAGTATTCTATTAATGCTTCCATAATTGGTTTTGACATGTTTAAACAATTTGTGAAAAGCAAATCCCTTTCTCATTAATTTATTTATGTAATGTTAGAAATGTTTGATATTTAAGTGCAATCTTATGTTCAACATGATTTCTATGCTCAAAGGTCACCCTATGCCCATGACATCATGAGCATATTTCTTGTAGTCAAATGCACATGAAAATTATTCAAATTTATTGTTTCCTAATATATCACCACAAGACTCTTGTCATCATGGAAAATATTTTAAGAATGAAGATAGGGGAAAAGATATAGCTTGTAGGTTCATTGATTCAAAATCAATATTGTTTCTACATATCGGATCCAAGCGATATTGTATTCAAAGGGAATATAGAAAGAGTAGATCATTTTCCTAAGTTTAAAATCTAACCTGTGAGTGTTATTAATTTAGTAGAACAATGCCTTGATCATCCACAATAAAGAATAAGATGTTACTATATTGCTTCAAGTCTTCAAGTATTTGATATGTTGAATTGGTGGCAAATATCCTCCAGACCCTGTATCCTATATGTGGAGGATAAATATTTGTTGTACTGATATGTATTGTATCCCTTAGATATCTATTTGCAACAGAGAATATGGTATAAAACATTAATTTCTCTGCCATTGTGAAAATATTATTATTTTTTAAAATAAAGTTGTTCATCAATTTTTCGACCTTTGTAATAGTCAGAAACGACGAGGATTCTATATGAATGATGAATAGATCGAAAAATGTTAGTCGAAACATCGACAGATGTTCGTCGATCTTTTTTTTGTTCATATATAATCCTCATCATTTCTGACTGTTACAAAGGTCGCAAAAATGATGAACTAGGCGCATGCACAACATCTTTCACAAAGCCTTTTTTTTTACCTTTTGGTCGTCGCTTTTACGACGAATATGCCAGTTGTGGAAAGTTTCAACAAAAAAACTTCCACGACACATTTGGTCGATTGATCTACCTTTTCAAGTCAAACAATCAACCTATGCTCGTAGAAAAATGGGCAAAATTTTATTAGTGTTAATATTGAATATTAATGTTATTGTTGTTTCCTGGAATATTCTTTCCTTTTATAAGACACTTTTTATACTTGTCAATTTATGTATTTTCGGTGTCTTCTAAAATCACAAAGATCTCCATATATATGTGGAGTAGAGAAAGAAGAGTCACGTCTATGATAGATGTGACTCCTCAAGGAGTCACGCCTATCATAGGCATGACTGTCCTTAACATATGGCTATTAAGACAGTTAATATATACAACAACTTATTAATATATATTACGACTCTTCACTATATACTATGGTTGTTAAATAGCTCGTCGACATAGTCGACACACGTTTATATAATACAACAATTACATATTAATGTAACAATAGACAACAAAGGCAATCACTATGTGATCGATGATATTAATAGTTATAATGTAATTGATAATATCGATAATAATATATATGTATGATATCTTATTAATATGTCGATCATAATATGATCAATATTAATAGATATCATATGTATATTATATTTACCTTTTAATATCAACTTAGTTATAGTATAATAATGATAATTATAATAATGAATTTAAACAATAGATATCATAATAATGTATACATTAATATATAGTAATTTCATATATATAATCTTTCTATATTCAAGTTAATTATTTGAATGATGCTATCAATTTCCAACACTCCCTCTTAGCTAGGGAAGATAATTTATCATATGCCACCTTAACTTGTAATACCAAATTTTACATATTACCTTAGATTGTAATATGAGGAATCACCTTAAATCGTGATACCTAGTTTTCACATCACCTTAAACCATGATATGAGGAATCACCTCAGATCATGATACCTAATTTTCATATCACCTCATATCGTGATATGAGGAATCACCTCAGATCGTGATGCCTAATTTTCATATCACCTCAGATCGTGATATGAGGAATCACCTCAGATCATGATACCTAATTTTCATATCACCTCAGATCGTGATACAAGGATATAGTAATTAAAGAACATTACATTCCCCTTACATATAACCATATTATGGTATGTGCATTGACATATCAAATGTCTACCATAACGAATCTCCATTACAAGATCGTCACCTTGTAACATCAAATACAAGTGTTCATTTTCTAAGAAGTCGTCACTTTTCAGAAATGTACACAAGATGGATGAGCCCATAAACATCTTTATTATATTAATACAAATAAAAAATTGCATTTCAATCATAACAAGATTTTTCCTGAAGTGATCAACTTTCACCTTGGGAAGTGGTTTGGTAAAAATATTTGCAGTTTGATCTCCTATACTAATATATTCCAATGGAATCACTTTCCTTTCAACCATATCTTGGACATAGTGATAAGAAATCTCAACATGCTTGGATCTGTCATGAAACATTGGATTCACTGATAACTTGACACATCTCTGGTTATCAGAATAGATGGTAGTTGGATTTAACGGTTTACCAAATATTCCAACAATCAGTTTTCTGAGCCATACTGCTTCTCTAGCAACCATAGAATATGCAATGTATTCATCCTCTGTGGAACTTTGAGCTACTGAAGATTGCTTTCTACTAATCCAAGATACCATAGTTGATTCCAAACTGAAACAATATCCTGATGTGCTATTTCGATCGCTCACACTCCCAGCCCATTCTGAGTCAGTGAATCCATGAAGGTCCATGTCTATCTTTTCATATTTAAGCCCATAGTTCAAAGTATTTAAGCCCATAGTTCAAAATACCCTGAAGATATTTCAATATATGTTTTGTAGCAACGAGATGAATCTCTTTAGGTTCACACATGAACTGACTTAAGGCATTTATTGTAAAGCAAATATCTGGTCTGGTATTTACCAAGTACATCAGGGAGCCTATTATCTGCCTGTATATATAGTAGGATCTACTGGTGGAGATTCTGGTGCTACTTCCTTTAACTTATGAAATTTAATTTCCATAGGTGATGACATTGGTCTACAATTCAACATATCAAATCTCTTCAATATATCAAGAGTGTATTTTCCTTGATTCAGGATAATACTATCTGATTTCTGCCAGAATTTTAAACCAAGAAAGTAGTGTAATAGACCTAAGTCTTTCATATCAAATTCATTTGCTAATTCTTCTTGTATTGATGAATAAGGTGATCCTCTCATGAGTTTTTGAATTGTGAATCTCAAAACCTTTAGGTTTCTCTACGTATACTTCTTCTTCAATGGTTCCATTTAGGAAGGTAGTCTTTACATCCTTTAGCAGCTGCAATAGCTAGAACTATTCAAATTGAAGTGTATCGGGCAATAGGAGCAAAATTTTCTTCATAATAAATCCCTTCCTTTTGTGAAAAGCCTCTGACTACAAAAATTGCTTTGTACTTCTCTATACTGCCATATGCAGCATGTTTGAACTTGAACAACTAGTTAGAAGTGACCATCGATTTCTCTTTGGGTCTAGGCACAATGTCCCATACATTATTCTTTATAATAGACTGATATTCGTCTGTCATGACATCCTTCCATACTTGCTGCTGAATAGCATCTGGGACATTTTCAGGTGCTGATTTTGAGAGTTCACTCATTAGGGCTACATAACTAGATAATCTTGAGGGTCTTTTAATTTCCCTGAACGTCCCTGAAGGAGTTCCATAAGACTTTGTTTCTTCTATTATCTTAGTGGCCTAGAAAGGTCTCTTTTTGGGATTTTCTAATGTTGAGAGTTGTTCCTCATTTTCTTCTTCCTCAGAATACTCCCTCTGAATCTCAAGTGTAAATTCCTCTCTTGGAGAGGCATGTGTTTCTGGTTCTAAGAAATTTATAGCTCTAGAGAATGCTATGTCTTCCTCAAAGAGACATCCCTGCTTAGTTCAATCTGATTTTGACCAGGTATATATACTCAATATGCTTTTGAGGTTTCACTGTATCCTACAAAAAATGCCTTTCCTTCCAGATGGTTCAAACTTTGTTCTCTTTTCTTTGGGTACATGTATGTATACTGGACGACCAAATATTCATAAGTTACTGATGTCTGGTTTTATCCCTGAGAAAGTTTCTTCAGGAGTTTTACTATCAATGTGGGAGTGTGGACATCTATTTTGAATATATATTTAGAGAAGAATAGACCCCATCCACATGCTCAGGAAATGTGTAACCAAGCCAACAAGATTTATGGTGCGCCCGGAAATTTGTGTTTTGATACGATGGTCATACCCGACTAGGCCTTTTGTTTTAGTTTGTTGTTACTTGTTTGTGGTTATGGAACTCCAATGAAGTTATCATCATTCAATAATATCAAAAGAATCGTTGACTTCTGATTTCATTACAATTCACAATCCAACATAGGAACATCGCATAACTGTTATGAATTCTTGTTTAATATCAACACTTTTCCATAAATCCTTACTGCTGCAACCAAGGTGTGAAATTCATATAGTTCATATTCTTCAGACTCCATCTTTCAGAAGAATTGATATTATATTATAAATGCTTCTTAAACTTTTACTTATGTTTAGAATTGTTAATTCCCAAAGTTCATACTATTTGCCAAGTCACGTTCACATATTGTCTAATGTCTCACATGGGTCATAGTCTGTTGGTGGAACTTATTGCAATCTGTGGTTGTATCGTCGACACTATGTCAAGCCTTTCCCTGGAACTTATTAGATCAAGTCTGCCATGGATAGCTCGATCCAAGCATGGAATCCATATATATGTATTTATGTATACACACATCTATCAATGCTACGTGTTTGTAGGAAGATAGAGTCAGAGTGTCATCGGGGTGGGAATATCTTCAATGGTTGTAGTTGTTCATATCACTCCTGGCCTCTTTACATTCTCAATATTTACTCCTACGTTGGCCTTTTCGTATGCAACCAGTAGCCATGTTAATTTTTTGACCAATGAACTCCATGTTATCCATAGTGGCACCAACCCAATCCTAAATCACAACATTCTTTTAATTGAGATTGAACTTATACCTACACGATAATACGGTCATTGGGACCCAAGGAACGACGACATCCATACCGCCATTGATCAGGGATTTTTCTCAAAATAGGAGATACCATTCTTGGAGTAGCATTCAATCTCAAAGCTAGCGACATTACATCATTGACGGAAGTTTGAGGTACCCCGTCATATTGCTCTGTGTCAAATCGCAAATGGCCTACAATGTCGACCTCATATCACAGATCTGATCATGGTTATCACAGAGTATCCATAGTGACAGTGTCGACGATCTTCTCTTATCTCATATTGGGTGTCAGCTTCCACAATTTTATTCAAGCATCAATTTATGCATCTTATTTTAATATCATTATGATTCTTAACTTCCATGATTGAAAGTTGTTTGCTCCCTCAAACCTATCCTCGAATCTGATAATGCTTGTCATAGGGAATGTAATGTATTCAATCTAAATATAATTACTCAATTTTATCAGCCGCTCGGATCCTTCAGAACCAGTGCTCTGATACCATGTAAAAGGATGATAAACTTCTGTAAATGTTTAATATTGAATATTAATGTTATTGTTGTTTCCTAGAATATTCTTTTCTTTTATAAGACACTTCTTATACTTGTTAATTTCTGTATTTTCGGTGTCTTCTAAAATCACAGAGATCTCCATATATATATGTGGAGTAGAGAAAGAAGACTCACGTCTATGATAGACGTGACTCCTCAAGGAGTCACGCCTATCACAGGCGTGACTGTCCTTAACATATGGCTATTACGATAGTTAATATATACAACAACTTATTAATATATATTACGGTTGTTTACCATATACTATGGTTGTTAAACTATACTATGGTTGTTAAACAGTCCGTTGACATAGTCGACACACATTTATATAATACGACAGTTACATATTAATGTAACAATAGATAACAAAGCCGATCACTATGTGATCGATGATATTAATAGCCATAATGTAATCTATAATATCGATAATATATATGTATGATATCTTATTAATATGTCGATCATAATATGATCTATATTAATAGATATCATATATATATTATATTTACTTTTTAATATCAACTTAGTTATAGTATAATAATGATAATTATAATAACGAATATAAACAATAGATATCATAATAATGTATACATTAATATATAATAATTTCATATATATTAATATATAGATATATATAATCTTTCTATATTCAAGTTAATTATATGAACGATGCTATCAATTTTTAACACATTTGTGCAAACAAAGTCTATGGTTACCATCCATGCGTGAAACCCAATGTGTTTAGTATTCAGATAGAGCCATAGTAGAAGTAGGAGATGCAAGATATTCTCTGATGGTGCAACGAATAACAATAGATAAGGGACTCCATCATGTTTTTCCAAGATTTGACAATAAGGAAGATGTAGAAACAACAGGTAAGAGCCACATTTTTTTTATCAAGAACATAGTTAGAGGAGGTATATGATGCTTCAAGTGCCATACATGTTGAATGCAATAAAATCTCCATGTGATTTCGTAAAAGATATAAGACCATTCATGTCTTCCTCTAAATCCGCTGAGCAAAGCCCATCAAAATCCAGAATCTGTCCAAACCTTATGATTTCCTCAGTGCGGCAGAGCTCGAGAAAGTTCAAAGCAGCAAAGTGAGAAAATGAAATAGTTTTGAGGATTAGGATTAGGGTAACCCTAAAATCACTGCCAAAGGTTAAAAAAGGCTTATGCCTAGGTTTTGGTAAACAAAATTTTTATCAACCTAGTGGGATAATAAAAAATAAAATATAAAAATATCTTAATTTAATATGTATTAAGATAATAAAATATCAAACTTAATAGATATTAATTGAGGTTAATATTTATTAAGGTATTTATTTTATGTACTTAATAAACATTAAATCAAAGATTGTTACTATATTTATTTATTTTTATTAGATAATATTAAATCAAATGAGAGCTTTAAATAGGTATGGAGGAGGTTTTGTTCATGCATGAGAGGGTATTTTCTCGAACTTGGAGTTATATTTTAGGCAAAAGAGGGGTTTTTTCATTTTTTTCATGATGAAGGAGTTTTGCACTATTTTGAGCATGTTGAGATGCAGTTGATTTCAGTTAGTGTTCCTCTCGAGTTACACATCACTTGGGAACCTTCTTGAGATAGTTAGACTACAGTGACTACCAATTCTAGGCCTAATTTTTTGGGGGTTTATCTTGCATCCAACCCCACAATTCTTGCATCAGTTATGGGAAATTTTCATAAATTTTCAGTTTAGTGCCACATGAGTTTGACATCAGTTGGGGGGAGGTTTTCATTCAGTTGTAGATCAGTTTATTTCAATTTGCATCCTATTTTTCAGGGATTTTCAGATGTATCTGACCCTTTGGTGTTAGGGGTCTATATCTCATCTTGTGAACCATTTTTATGGGACTTCATTTTGTTTGCTAGGTTTGCATCTTGCAGAACACAACATTATTATATTGAAGCATATATTTGTAGATGATTTTCTGATTTACATAAAGAGTCTAATTTCCCTCCCAATTATTCTTCTTTGTTCAACATTGTTTGTGAGTGCATTTGAGTCAAATATTGTGTTTTAAACCTTTGTTTGATCAAGTTTTCTTTCCGTGCTTAACATAGGATATGATATTCCATGGTGCATATTTATGATCGTGTTTTATTTTTAATATTGAAACTGTGAAATCATTAGTGTTTTCCTCTTCAACATTGAAATAGGAGAACCTATTATAGAGTCATTTTTGCAAGGTTGTCTGATTGGGTTGTGTTTTGAAGTGTATTTCATAGAAAAATCTTGTGGAATCTTAGCTGCAAGTTGTGTTATCATCGATGCATCACCTGTTAGCCTTAGGTTTTATTTTCACAAGCATATCCTTCTCTCTTTCCCATGTCAAGTTTTAGTTAGAGGTGGACACAAAGGAGGAAGTCACCCTATGATCTGAAGATTCATTCTTGATACAATACCCATCATCCTAAACATTTCCATATTTCAGCGGGATTGCAAGGTTCTTAACTTTGCATCACAAGAGAAATCCTGATTGACAAAAATTACTGAAACAAGATTATATGTAGATCTTGAGTCTACGATTACCTTACATATCTTACCTTGTACCTTGCAGTTGATTCTAAAAAAGGCCTTCCTTTGGGGTGGTTCTTTGATGACAGGAACCTTGAGTAATATCCTCCTAAGCATCGGAGATTCTCCAAATTTTGAGGTAACATTTATTATAGTTTAATGCACACTTCCTTGATCTTCTTGGATGAGATGATTCCTTATCTCTCCTCCATGAGAGGTAGATTCTCTTTTGGGACACTTGACTACAATATGGCCCACGTGATTGTAGTTGTAACATCTATCAGTGAATGGAGTTGAACCTCTACCTGGTATACCGAATCTCCCTCTCCCATTAGGTCTCCTTCCCCTATAGCCTCTTGTACTATTTTAGTCCCCACTTTTCTCATTGTGGCTTTACTCACCATGAGAACTTTGGGTCTAATTTCTCTCTCCAAAACTACCTCTACTCCTGAAGTTTCTTCCTCTTCTACCTTTGCCACTTTGTTCACTCTTTCTCCTCAGTTTTTCTTCTTCCCTTAAGGCTATTTGAAAAAAACTAATCTATTTTCTTAGGTTTCATCAAACTAATCTCATCTTGAATGGTGAACTTTAACCCATTTAGATACCTAGCTAATTTCTCTCTTTCATCTTCACAATGCCTGGAACCCAAGACCAATTTATGAAATTCCTTAGTGTATGAGGGTACATCCAAGTCTCTCTGCTTTAAATTTTGTAATCTTCAATAAATTTAAAACTCATGATATGCAAGCGTGAACTGAGACTTTATCTTTGTTACCATCCTATCCTAGGATGTGATGATGTTCCTTCCAACCTTCACTCTCTCACCTTGTGTGTAATTCCACCAGGTTAAAGTTTCCCATTTCAATTTAGTCTTGGAAAACACCACCTTTTAGTCATTTGGCACCTCTTTGTATTCAAAATAATTGTTCAAATCCTCTATCCATTCTACCATTTCTTTTGCATCCATCTTCCCACCATATACAAGAAGCTCCATTTTCACAACAGAGGTCTCTTTATTTAATGTATTCATGACATTATAGAGTCTAATTTCATCTGTAGGTACCTCTTCATGTTGCTCATGTTTTTTTTCCTCTTCCCCTGCTTCATCTTACTCTATCTCACTGTCATCTTCACCTCTTTCTTTTCTTCTCTCCTTGGCCTTCATCATGGCCATTGTCTCTTTTAGGGCTCGCACCCTCCTAGCCATTGTTGTTGGTCCAACCTTTGGAGCCATCCTTGACAACCTCTTGACTCCTCACAACTTTCTTCTCAACCCAAGCCTAGACCTTTAGGCTCTAATACCACTATGATGCATAGGGAAACAATCACTAGGTAATAACCCACACTCTGAGACACTACAAACCTTCTATCTCATTTGAACAACCCTTTGAATGAATTTTTAAGACAAAAATTTGTTCCTCAATATGTTCTTCACAAACTCAATCCCGTATTGACCCATTAGCAATAATGTGACTTCACCAAAATGAATTTGACAGACTCAAAGGCTCCTATAGGTCCCACACTTTTAGACTCTAAGACAATTCAACCTTAATCCAAAGTTCTTCCCTTACAAATAATGCTCTTTAACTTGACCAAAGTAGGATTTAGGAACTAGGGAAACACAACCATGAAAAGAACATGGATCAACTAGTTTTTATTCACAAATGGACTTTTACAATATATTACCACCCTTCAAACAAGACCCAACACTAGTTTTTACACTACTTACTACCAAATAGGCCTAATTTCCTGTAGCCTTATTCAGCGAGTATATTGAACCTAACTTGCAGACTCATGCCCATATGACCAAACTATTCACCATTAAGGATACCATTTTTGGAAGCTTTATAACATATATCAAAACCAACTTTGAATCGCATAAGTGGACGGGTTAACTTTGACTGGTTAAAAAGACCTAATAGGGCTATTAGGCTTACCTTAACAATGGAACACCACTTGGAATGTCTCCAACTCCTCAACCAAGACTTTCAACATCTTTTAATCAGTTTATCGACACATAATCTATAATGGGTAAGTTACTAAACCCATTGTAAACACTTTTGCAACACAATTTTCTACCAAAACCTACTGCTTAGTCCACCACATTGAGATGTCAGACCTCAATTTGCTCCAAAACTCATTGGCACCTTTTGGACCCATTCCAAAACTTCCAAAATCCTAAAATACATTGGAAATCCTAACATTCTCTTGAAAACCAAAAAATTTCAACTGTAGAATGTTAGGTTTTTAGGTATTTCTTGACCAAAACCCTAGTTTTCAGGGTTTCAAATGAGTCAACAGTGTTTTGGTTATAACTCACACAAAATGGAATAAAAAAACAAAAAACCACGACCAAATTGAAGGTTACGTAGAATAGTAACAATTTATGTACAATTCATCCTTATGTCAATCCGTACAACACCTCTCATTACAAGAAAAATGGGAAATTTTGAATATTTTATTGAGTGGCAATTTCTAAAATTTCAACAAATGGTTTGCCTTGACCCACAAAGGCTTAAATAGACATAATTTAACCTTTGCATCTGAATCCAAGTAATTTTCAAATCAAATGGCCGTTGGAACGTAAAGTTGCATTCTAACATTCAAAAGTTGCAAAAGTTGCTTAGCAACTTTTTTTGCAATTTTGCAAATTTTGACATTTTGCTATTCCACCTACATGATGAACCCAATTATATCACAAATGTACCAAAAATGGTCCAAATGACACAAAAACACCATTCCTACCCTATTCCTATCTATTTGACTAGTTTGACTAGTTTTGACCTACTAGGTCCTCTTTTGTCTTACAATAGTAATTTGGCTCATTGGCCTTCTAAAATAACTTCAAAAGATTACAATTGACATCAAAGAAATGATCCAATGGACCTTATTACAATCTTGATAACAAAAAATCTTCATAGGACCTCCTTAGACCTATAGGTTCTCTTGGACCACTTTTCATTTTTGTTATCATGTCTCTTAAGTACCTCCGTGGTGTATCAAACTAGAGAACAAGGATGGAGCATGATATTTTCCTTGTCTTATGTTTGTGAGTTAATTTTGAGTATTATGCAAGTTTTTCTAAGGACACGATCAAAAGAATCACTGAGGACATCATGAGTTTGCATAAGAAAATCATCAAATCATATTTATTTTATGCAAGAAATATTCATGTCATCTTGGTTCAATTATACCTCGATGCTTGTATTAACTTGCAATATCAAAACCCATGTAATAAGTACTCAGGTCATCGTGGTCTAATTTTACCATCAATTTTTGCAATCACTTTAACATTTCAAAGAGTTGAATGATGAAAAAAGCACAAAAAAATGATCAAAGGGATGATAACATTGCACTTACTTTTGCGTTTAGCTTGCATTCATGATAGATTGGATGACATCCTCAAAAATTGGTGGAATATTCAAAAGTTGGGATCATGTTCAAATATGATGGAGTACGTTGGACATTGGAAAAATTAGTTGCATTCCATCTCATCATTAGATTTGCATATCATATCATTTCATATAATTTACATTCAGTTTGCATGTCATTTTAGATACATTTAGGTTGCATATCTTTTCATTAGGTTTTATGTCATTGCATATCACATCATTTAGATTCAGATGGCATTATCATTGCATTTTTCATTCTGTATTCATATCCATTTCATTTTCATCCTTATCAAGTTTTATTAGTTTCATATCATCTCATTGCATATCATATCATTAGATCATTTCATCATATTCATTGTAGTTAGTATCATTATCAGGTGCATTCCATTTCATTAGGTTCATTGTATTTAGTATCATTATCATATACATTTCAATTTCATTAGTTTATTACATTTTAATTGCATATCACTACATTTGCATTATCATAACATTTTTAATACCAACACATCTATTGGATTTGACAAACGTCAAATCTTCCCAAGAAACCTGCATGCAAACACTGCTACAAGAAAGAATGAAGACAAAAAGAGAAAGCTAGGGCGGCCGATAGGCCAGAGACTGAAAAAGCATTGTGACAGAAATAAGCTTCTATTAACAATGATTAAAATAATACAATCTCCTTATGAAATGAAAGCCGGTCAATCCTTATAA
>MU228047.1:1151760-1161819 GCA_018584345.1 Thuja plicata | reverse complement strand
CCCCCCCCCATATACATACACTTATACATATAAATTTATTTATTTATTTACAAGCATTTATATTTGCACGTCCATATAATAATAATTCCCACATACTAATAAACTAATACACACATAAGATATATATAGGTATATGTATATGTGTGCACCCATATACATACACTTATACATATAACTAAATTTATTTAAATTTACAAGCATCTATATTTGCACATCCATATAATACTAATTGCCACGTACTAATAAACATTGATAAAACCAAGCAACACTATATTTATTTGTTTACTTATATATATTTATATGCATATACTCATAATAATCAAAATATCAACAACCATTAATAAAGAACTCTACTATTAAATATTTTACCTTACATGATTACTACTAGTAACCATATATATGCCTAAATACCATAAGAAGGTGAAAATTACAAGCCTTATCAAACATGTTCCAAAAGTCATAATAATCTCAAAGGCATCAATAAACAACAAGACAACTCTAGCAACTCCAAATCATGCATGAACTCCCTGAAACTCATTAAACACAAAAAGGGCGGAACATGAATATACATAGAATGACTAATCAATAGCAAAGGACCATAACTATACCCAACCAGGTGAGGTGATCAAGGGTTTGCCACCTTGTCAACTGGACAATCATGCAGAAATCCTCATTGTTCCTAAGTCTGGAAATAATAAAGGAAGACTTATGTGAGGGCCTTGGCACTATCTCCCATAAACAACCATTGAGGATTATGATAGCGCCCTCAGACCTGTGAAGTCAGGTGAAGTCAATGTCTGGTACCTACAACCTGCATCACAAATGGAAACATACATGTGCATATATACATCTTAGGGAAAACAATACAAACAATGATGGGGATTGGGACATCATGTGGACCTCACCAGGTGAGTTACTACGATTTTGTCCCTCATCATGGAAACACGTCATGGAGATATCATCGTCGCAGACATATAAAGAAAATCACATCATATATATTTTGGGTTAGTCTATAATCACATCATAACATAAAACAACATGAGTTAGTAACATAAACATAATCATGAAACACAAATAATGATCTTGTGTACATCAAAGCACCCATCACAACTTACTACCAATTATGAATAACATCAATTATACATATCTTATTGACTCAAGTACAAAATAAAGGTTAGATCAAATTCACAACATAATCCATCACATGTGTTAGGGTTAGTCCATAATCGAAAATCCATAACTAGAGAGAGATAATCATAATCAAGTGTACAAGCACAAATAAACAATAGTCATGTAAACTTGAATCATATCATCATCTAAGGCTATCAACATAAAACATAGATATAGAATCCATCAATGATAGCAATCCTAATCTTGTCAGAGCATAAATAATAATCAAAACCCAAAACTAGATAAGTAGCTCATGAATGTCAAATAATTGGTCCTGTGTCAAATGCAAAAAAGGAAAATATGTGAGAGGGCACTACATATTCATTAATTAATATTATTAAAATGGATTATATTAGTAATATTGATAATATTAAATAGTTAATTTTATTTTTTTATCGGTGAAATCACTTTTGACTAGAGCTTTAAACCAGTGGGGTCACATTTGGAGAACCCCATCCTCGAAGTGATTGCATTTGGGGGACGCCTCTCATATATGGCTCATGTTATGACATCATATTCTCCATATATCTCCATAATCATTCACCATTTGATGGTATCGTGCCCTCCTTATATCTCATTCACGACAACCACCCTTATCGATGTCCCTCCTTATCTCTCCGAGCATCGATCACTCCTTATGCCTCCCATGCAGACCTATATCACTACCTCCCCTAAACATGAGTTAGTAACATAAACGTAATCATGAAACACAAATAATGATCTTGTGTACATCAAAACACCCATCACAACTTACTACCAATTATGAATAACATCAATTATACATATCTTAGTGACTCAAGTACAAAATAAAGGTTAGATCAAATTCACAACATAATCCATCACATGTGTTAGGGTTAGTCCATAATCAAAAATCCATAACTAGAGAGAGATAATCATAATCAAGTGTACAAGCACAAATAAACAAGTCATGTAAACTTGAATCATACCATCATCTAAGGCTATCAACATAAAACATAGATATAGAATCCATCAATGATAGCAATCCTAATCTTGTCAGAGCATAAATAATAATCAAAACCCAAAACTAGATAAGTAGCTCATGAATGTCAGATAATTGGTCCTGTGTCAAATGCAGAAAAGGAAAATATGTGGGAGGGCACTACATATTCATTAATTAATATTATTAAAATAGATTATATTAGTAATATTGATAATATTAAATAGTTAATTTTATTTTTTTATCGGTGAAATCACTTTTGACTAGAGCTTTGAACCAGTAGGGTCGCATTTGGAGGACCCCATCCTCGAAGTGATTGTATTTGGGGGGCGCCTCTCATATATGGCTCATGTTATGGCATCATATTCTCTATATATCTCCCTAATCATTTGCCATTTGATGGTATCGCGCCCTCCTTATCTCTCCATTCACGACAACCACCCTTATCGATGTCCCTCCTTATCTCTCTGAGCATCGATCACTCCTTATGCCTCCCATGCAAGCCTATATCACTATCTCCATGCACCCACACCTTATCTCACCATTGTCCATTCTCATCATACCTCCCAGTGTGTGATCCCTTATCTCTCTGTCACGTGACTATCGCCAACATACCAATCCTACAGTGCCCAAACTCCAATGTCAATGGTGTCTTTTCTCGCCTGGTTGTTGTTGACGAGGGCCTATGAACAGTACTTTCTATCACGCTTCAAACGTGTTTTTGTTTATCGGGCCTTTCATCCTGCAAGTGTTGGGTGGGTGGTAACTCGAACCTGTGACACCTTATCAACAAGGCCAATGACTTTTACCGTCACGCTATGGGGTGAACCCCCAAATAGTTAATAGTATTATTTACATTGATTACTTAAATATTGATAGATATCAATATTAATAATATTAATTATATTAATAAATTAAAATGATTAATTATTGATACTATATTCTATTATATTGATTAACTGATTATATTAATGGGTTAATATTAATATTGATTAATAGTATTGATTATTCTCTATATATTGATCAATATTACATTATTAATTAATTTCATAGATTAATTATCAAAAGATTAATTATCGTTATTTCTAATATTGATGGTACATTGATCATCGTGTTTAAAAAGGTATTCACAACTAATATATTTGTACATGCATCCATTATGGTTCATGACAGTCTGCCCCTCCCAAATTTGCTTGTCGTCAAGCAACAATTTATTTTCTACTTGTGATTTAATAAGAGAGATTGGTAACTAAGTTTAAAACAATCTCTTATTCTTGAGAGAAAAAGCTTTTAGATCATCTCATGGTGATGCCTATTTAAGTTTTACCCAAGACTATGTTTGCATGTCTCCAATTTATCTCTCTAGTTATTCTATTATTCTAAAACAAAATGGAGTATACACTTGAAAATATGAAGTATATGTATGAATATATGAAGACACAAAGTATATGCATAGATGCATGAAAACATGAAGCATACACAGAGTATACACATAAATTCATGAAGACACATAACAAACACGAAGTATACACAAAGATGCATGAAGACACAAAGCATATACGAAGTGTACACACAAATGCATGAAGACCCGGAGCATATATGAAGCATAGATACAAAAAGTATACACATAAGACATGGGATATACATCAACATGTTGAAGGTATATAAAGTAAACCTATAAAACATTAAGTGTACATATGAATGCATGAAGGCATGGGTCACACATATTCATGATCATACACATGAATACATTTAAGGCATGAAGCATACACATAACACACAAGGCATACACATGAATTCACTTAAGTCAAGAAGCGCATATGTGAACACACAAGGCACATAAAGTATACACATGAATTTAGTGGAATCAAGAAGTATTTACTTAAGCATACATGTAGTATATAAAGCATGAAGTAGACATATATAAAGAGCACATAAAGCTTGAATTAAGTCATGGAGCACATGTATGACATAAAGTGTACATGAATTTATTTTAGTCATGAAGCATATATATGAATACAAACAGTGTACAAAGTATGAAATATGAACTCACTTAGCCACAAAGCATACATGTAAATATTTGTAGCATATACATATGGATACATGTTCGAATCATACACAAAAATACATGAATACATGTAGAGCATGAATCATACGCCTAAATACACAAGTCATGAAGTAAGAATACACTTAAGGCATGAATCATACACCTATTATATATTAGTACACTTGAATCATGCATAAGGCATAAAGCCATAAAATTTCATGAGGCATTAGGCAATAAACTACACATTAGAAACTCGAATACACACCAGGCATGTAAGGCATGAAGCTAGCAATAAATACATGTCGAACATGTACGACCTAAACAAAACATATGGTGAATAGTCTCATACACATGCACGATGTTTATTTGTTTTGAATCAAACACAAGGTACACATACGAAGAATATGCATAGAATACACTCAGGGTAAGTATATAGTTCAATCATATTGGATTCACCAACATTTGCCAATAAATTCACTCTAGTTACTCTCACCCTAGTTATTATCTTATTCTAGATTAACCAATAATAGAACCATACATGGAGCATGCTCTTGCAAATATGAAATGTACATATGAATATATGAAGATGCATAATACACACATTGTTAGATCCCTTTTTATTTACTAGGATGATTCATTGATTCATTTTCACCCTACAGGATGGTAGGATCAAGGCTCTGATACCACTTGTAATGACCCCTTTCCTACCACTTGATTGTATTCCATATATTAGTGCAAGTTAGGAATATTGAATTAGGGAATCATTCTTATTAACCAAGTATGTTAGCATATTACTCCATATTAACCATCATTATTCATAAATATTAAAGAAATGCAAACCCTCAATTGGCAAACTAATGAATATAGTCTAGATTTAACATCGAGGATCTCTTCATATAGATCACAGGAATCCCCTATCTTTTCCTTACTAATGTCATCATAAGGTGGAAGACTTATTGTGCCAAGGGCGTGTGAAACAGACTACAAGCGGTCTCCCTCAAGGCATAACCCCAGTGTTGGGACAACCGTCATGTGCCCGAAATTACTCCACCTCTCCCTTCCACAAACTCCCTACCCTAGAACACCTTAGTAATAGATAGGAGGTGGATTCATATTGTCTATAATTGGAGTATCTAAACAATATCCATTAATTTCCTTTTTTAATGTATCTACTTATTCCTAATGAATTTAGGAATCTATTATAATCACACACACGTGTGTGTTATTCACCGTATATCCATTGTCATACAATAGCTATGGTACCATACTGTCAGCATTACCTATTATTAACTACCAAATGCATATTGTATTGCTCACTTATTTCGATGCTATCTTTGTATTCCGTTGACTCTACTTTTTAATCCCTTTCCATTCCCTCTATCTTTAGCGAGGCCTTTTCTATACAATAATTATACGCTTCCTTAGTCATGGTCGCATATCACAACCCTAGTTCTTGTCATCGATTCGTGATCGCAAGAAAAGTTGATGAGTAACGTCAACTTATTACTATTGATTTATTACAATATGATTCATTTAGTATCGTTGACTATTATTGAAGTTGACTAAATATCGATTCAATAATTAATATTATTAATATGGATAATATTAAATAGTTAATATTATTATTTACATTGATTACTAAAATATTGATAGATATTATTAATATTAATATAGATTAATATTGATATTAATTATATTAATAAATTATAATGATTAATTATTGATACTATATTCTATTATATTGATTAATTGATTATATTAATGGGTTAATATTAATATTGATTAATTATTATTTTTTATTAAGGAAAAAATGGGTTTTATGGGGACCCGAAACCATAGAGTAACTAGCTACATAAAATACACAAAGTATAGATCACAAAATGGAAAGGCTACAGAACAGAGAAAAACCAAAAGGACGACAACCAAAACCACAAAAAAAAAACTAGCAAAAAGCCCAAACACAACATAAACTAAACTAACTTAGACGCTTTAAAGTATTTGCAACCTCAACTTCAAGGTTGTGCATCTCCTGGGCTACCTTCTTTAATTCTTGGATCTTGAGAGGCGAAGAATCCACTTTCCTTTTCAGGTTGGCTCTAGTCCTCCTGGAAGGGCCAGAGTCCTTGTTCTTATGCTTATCAACTTCCAAGTCAACGAACAACGTACCCTGTTGGGCTTTCTCCAAATTCTCCACCATGGTACCCAAAGTGGAAGCAGTCTTCTTCACCACTTTGTAGCTGTTATTCATGATAATGTTCAGTGTTTTTCGGATTTTGATGATTTCCCCTTCCAAAGGCTTAATCTTTTCCTCATAATCCCTCTTCATTTTGTCCATGAGCTCTCCATCAGCACTCTGAGGAACCCCTTTCGCTTCTAGCACCTCCAACCTACTACTAACTTCCCTGTCCTTGATGCTTAATTCCTTTATCTCATAGAAAACCCACTTTATCAACCTAAAGTAGTCAACAGCCCCATTTCTAGCAACTATCGGGATGTCATCAGGATATTCTTTATCTGGTTCGAAATAGTGACCTTCAGGTTTTAGATCTTTAGGGAATCTGGGCCTATTATCTATGTCCGTAGGAGGTTAAGAGGTATAGGAACCATCCGTGGCTTTAGGGGCAGCAGAATTATCTTCCTGAGAGTCCTCAAAATAAGAAACTAGTCTTTTCTTAGGAAGGAACTTCATACTCTTAGTTTTTTGGGTAGTGGCCATAGGACATTTCACAATTTTTTTCTTTTTGACGGAGGGATTACTAAGTGAGGGATTCTTAAGAACTTTCTTAGGAGCGAGAGACTCTTCATCTTCTCACTCAGTATCCCAATCCTGATTATCCTCAGCCAGACTAATGTCAATGTTATATCCCTCTGAAACCGAAGCCGAAATAGGGTTGGACGGTGTCAGCATGTTAGCAAAATGCACATGAATGAACAGAATAAGGCCAACATATAGAACAAGATTCTTTCTGGGACTTTTCCTATGTTCCTTAATACTATACTTCAGAGAAGAAAACAAGTAAAAAGTAAAGGAAACACTAACCTTGTGACAAAAATAGTTGAGGGTGAAATGGTAGTTGAAGACACACGTAAACCTTCCATCCACAGTAATGTATTCCATTGTCACTCTGAGCACCTCCCTTTAGAGCTTCTTAATCTTCTCAGCATCAAAATAGTTGTTAGAAATTTTAACTAGGACTTCCCTTTCTTCATCAGTCTTGGGAAATCTAACGACTACTTCATCCAAAATCTTCCTATCACGAAAAAATTTAGCACCTTTAGTCGAAAGCCCAGTGATTTCCCCTATAAGATTCTTAGCAATCCTGACCTTCCACCTAGAGAGAACAATTTATCCATCCTTCCAATTCTTCGCAAAATACGTAGTGATTTTAGGGTCAGCACCATGGAGTTTGTTGAGGTACGGAGCCAGCCCACCACACACAATCAATCTCCAAACATCTGGATTCTTCTTATGCTTCTCACAATCCATAAGTTCAATCCTCTTTCTATTTCCCCCCATGATAGCAGTTATCTTCTTACTCCAAGATGCAGGGCTATTAAACAAAGCAGAGAGCCAACATCACATCCAAAGCACCCACAAAACATGTCGTCTCTTGTTCTCCATAGTTCTAATAAAAGCGCCACCACCGGTTCTAATAATGACGGTGTACCACATACTAATTAGCAAGTCATCATTATAAAATGAGGCAACTTTCCCATATACAAGATCATAATTGATCAAGGCCTTGACGTCAGTGCCAAGCTCTCTCTTAGCCTGCCACGTTTGTTTACCCCTTAACTTAACCCCTTCATTAGCAAAATAGTCTACAACCTGGTTAGCTTCCTGAAAAATATGGGATATCTTCACGTTATCAAAGTTAGATAACAAAAATTTAGCTTCATCAATCCAACTTTTAATAGTCCATGAGGGGGGGACTTACCAAGGAGAGTCTATAGTGTTTTTAGAGTCCCCTTGAATCCAAACATTTTTAAAATCCATTGTGTTAACAAGGTCAATAACCTGAAAAGCTCTAATGGCTTCAACAAGGTGATTAGACTGAGAGCCCAAGGAGAGTGCCATGGCTGAAACAAACTTGCCATTATAATCTCTTAACAATCCCCCACTCCCAGTCGGCCCCGAGTTCCCCTTGGCCGCCCCTATTGATTAATTATTGTTATTTCTAATATTGATGGTCATCGTGTTTAAGATGGTAATCACAATTAACATATTTGTACATACATCCATTATGGTTTGTGACATTTGGATATAGTGGATGATTACATTATTCGGTCAAGAAGAGGAGCGTGCAAACTTGATACGATGGGTTTACAGTTTTAATCAAAGAGGTGCAGTGACAACATGGTGGGACTTTCCTAGGATTGATTTGCAAACCTAAGATCACCTTGGGTTTCAATTTACATCAAATTGGTGATTTTGATGTTGGTTTTGCATTGCTTGAGGACAAGTAATCTTTGGGGAGGGAGAACTGTAATGTCACCATTTTCGGTCACTTCACCATTGTAGTTAGCTCTGACTTTCTTGGTGATCATCAACCTTGTTAGAGGCGATGTTTGATGTTGGCAATGAGCTCAATTGGTCTAGAGGGTCCTCCTATGACACATTTTGAAGTGAATTCCAACTTTAGGTGGGTTCTCCATGATTCTTCGAGAGTGTCTATTTATTGTAAGTCATTCGAGCATGCCCAATTTTCCATTATTCATCATTGGTATCATTCCAATGTAGTCAAATTTTGATTCTAATGCTTTTCAACAATTTCCATGACCCAAATGGAATACACAGTAATAGTAAGAATTGAGCAAATTCCACTTTATCTTCTGCTCTGCAAGCGAATATGTGAAAAAGATGCGAAACAAAGGTTTTAAAAGATTAGGGCAATCGGAGCTGGGTTTCATCGTTAACAAAAGTAAGACTGAAATCTCTGCTCCAGTAGTGAACGCATACAATGGCAAAAACTCAGAGGAAGATAGTCTATTCGGACTTGATACCAGCAGCACCGGGTTTTCTGGTTATTGTTTTAACTACTTATTATACGGTCACAAAGAAATTGATTGCCGAAAACCGGATCTGCGGTCGTCAAGATCAAACTATGAGCATCTTAAAGAATTCATCGCTAATCAGAAAAGGAAAAGCCTGGAAGAAGGCAAGAAAAATGTAGAGGCATCGACATTCATTGAGAAAGATCTCTCGGTAAATGAGCATACCCAGAGATCTAGGGCATGTTCTGAAAGAATAAGAAGGAAAGAAGTAACACCCAGATTCCAAAAATATTTACTGTAATGGATCTGGATAATCAAATAACTGTATTCACTAAAACGAAGTATGCATTGCAATATAATAGCATTCCCGGGATCGAAAAGGCCCTAAAATCCAAAACTGACATTGTTAGAAGTCCCAATGACCCTCACTCTGTGATGAGGCGAGATGGATTTTCAGCGGCCCAAAAATGTCCCGGGCATGTGAAGTCGAATGAGTTCGAATGGCAGGAGGTTAAAGGTAAAAAGAAGGTAAGATCACTTACTGATGCTAAGAAGAATAGTATGATTCCATTGAAAAATTCTTTTGATATATTAAGAACAGAGCAGGTTGCTCCCAATAAGGGTTTACATTCATGCTTTAATATTCGTAATAAGGTTTTGGAAAGAAAGGGAAACCCTAGGGATAAGACTATTCCTCAGTCTAAATTCATCCCCCCTTCCTTTGGCAAAACCTTAGATACCCGATCAGGGTCTGTATCTACCGGGACGAATATTGAGCATCCTAAACCTAAGAGCAATATACGCAATGGTGGGGAAAATAAGAAGTCCTCGAACTATTATTCTCCTCCCCATCGGCGTAGGATTGATGAGGATCTAAAGCATCAATCTC
>MU228047.1:1130822-1142482 GCA_018584345.1 Thuja plicata | reverse complement strand
GTAATGGAATGGAGGTAAGGGCTTATAAATTGTCTCTATATAATTTCAAATTGGCTAATAGCTAACAATGTGCTTCGAAGGTTTGTGATGTATGTCTTTACAGGAGGACTTTGTTAACTAAAGCTATGAAGAGAGTGGAACCCTAAAGGACTATATTTAAACTTGCAACAGGAACGATATTACCTCAAACAAGGAAAGCGCCTACAAATTACTGATGTAATGATGATGTGATGTAATTAAAATGTAATCCAATAAATGGAATAACACAAACATTCCAAACAGTGGGTATGCCCAATAAAAATATGTATTTAAAACAAAATCTCGATAAATATCGAGACGTGGGTATGCCCACGGATTATATGTATTAGTATCAGGACTTATAGTCCCGGGCAAGGCTGGAGGTTTTCTCTACCCCGCTCTTTCCTACCAACGCCTGCACTGAGCGGGGTTTTATGTATCTTTAATTTTAATAATAATAATAAAACTTCTATGGCTTCGGCCTTTTACCGATCAAAAAAAAAAAAATTTCCATGACCCAAATGTATTATTGGCTTTAATTTAATTATTTTATTAAAGTAGCTTAAATTTATTAAAAAAAATTCAATGGACGCCTTAATATTATAGCTTGTCAAAAAGAGAATAAAATTATAAAAAGTTTTAAATTGTGGACACATACAGAAGGGACCTTGTGTATCAAATGTTGTCATTAATTTTATAGCAGTCTTTTTAAGCAAAAGGAAGTTTTTAATTATAAAGTGATTTAAAATGGAGTCTTCCATAACATTTGGCAGGGAAAGTATATAAGGAGATTTTGAAAGCTCATTTGTATAAATGCAGCTTTTTTTTTTTCCTCTGATGAAACCTTTGTGGTTCTATGAAATTGAAAGTTGGTTCATCTCAACCTTCTTGAGAACAGAAACCCTCTCGAAGAATATTAGGAATGGTGGTGAAAGATACTCCCTAGTTGACACAGTGAGATTCATTTAGAATTTCAGCTTGAAGGTAAATGATTGCAGGTTCGATTGAAGATCAATTTGTGTGTGATGTTTATTATTATTGGACGATATTGAAACCATTGAGCGACTATACATAAATCTAGGCTCTTTGTCCTAAGACAAAATAAGTTGCTTTTGGGTTGGTTTTGTCCGAGCATTGATTTTTCCATGGTGCTAGCAAAAAAAAAGTGAAATAAGGTTTGATGAAACATCATCAAAGACCTGTGGCATTGTTTTGGAACGATTGGAAGGTCTTGGAAACCCAATGCAATCTAAGGAAGATACCAAGTCTGATGCAGCACCCAATGACACCCACATGAGCATTTGGAAACTATTCCACGTAGCTTGCAAGTCTGAGTAGAATTCTAGGGAGTTGAGGGTTTAATTCCAGACATGGTATAAATCTTTCCAGGGATTAGTTATTCTAAATGAATCCTCTTTATCTGGCTGCTAAGGATAACTTCATCATTTTGTGGACTTGTGTGAACTAGTCAAAGCCCAAAAGACTTGACATTTGGGAAAAGACTTATATTGCCGAGAGTAGCCTAGCCATTTATTCTGGAAGTGGTGTGAGGGTCCTGGACGTAGCCTTCTGGCAAGTTGTGGACCTCAAGTTTTGTAAAAAGAAAAACTCCCTTGTAATGGTGTTGAGACTATTGTGGATGTGATCATTATTAATGAGTGGCAACTAAGATGTTTCATGTGCATATTGCAGATATCTGAACAAGTATTTGATGACCCTTCTCTAGGGCGTGGAAACCTACAATGTTGGCAGTTTGCGTTGTATTGTTATTAATGTCAAACTTGTTTGTATTGATGACAAAGGAGAACAATATGAGGAAGTTGCAAGTTAAGTTTGTCACTGATGGCAACACCAATGACAAACATAACTTGCAACTTGCTCTAACTATTCTTCTTTGTCATCAATACAAACATTGTTAGCAATGTGGTTCAGTGTTGACATTGATACCAACCTAATGTGTGTGGATTGTTGCCTAACCTTTGCTGACTGATAGAGGTCAGGAAATAAGTGTTCGCATGATGTTGTGATGTCTAGTAGTGATATCAAGTGAGTTTGTGGTGTTTCCAGAAGGTGGCAATATGGAAGCTTGAATTTGTAGAAAAGGAGTATTTGAAGTCTTTATGGGAGAATACTCCACATTCCTCTGCATTTCAAGATGATGGCTTGTGATTCTAGAATTAATGTCTATGTTTTGTGGATATTGCAATATTATGTTTTCAGATCCTCAGCAATTCAGTTGTTGAAGTTGGTTGTTGTAATTTGCTAACAGTGAAGTTGTCTATCAAGATTGATCCAAAGAATGCTCTGCAATGTTGTCTCTAGTTATCGGCTCGAAGGACATGTTTAGAAGGTTTGTGCAATGCTCCAATCCAAAATTTAAGTCTTGGTTTACTCCACAAGAGAAGATGTGATGTTTTGTTCCTTGACATTGTTGTTTGTGTTGGTGTCTGGCTGACTTAGTTGACTTATCTTATTTGGATCATACTCCTCTGGTCTGGATATGCATTGGAGATTGACTTGAGAGGTTGTTATAGATCTTACCGTAGTGTGTGAAGATCCACATTGAGTTATTTGCATTGGAAGATGTTTTTTTTTAACCAAGTAGTTAACGTACTATATTGCTTATCTACATGTTACGTTTGATGTCAACTTTGGGGAATGTGTTGTTGCATGTGGTTTGTTGGAATCAACTTAGGAAGAGGTGATGTGATGTATTTGGGTCCCCTTTACCTCCTAGAGTGGACTGCATTTGGCGCAATTGTTCATGGTGGTCAACTTTGTGTAAATTGTGCTTATTTCGTGTGTGGCCGACCTAGTTGAGAGTTTCTATGAATAAGTTGATATATATAGATGTGTGGATCCTTGATTTGAAGTGTGGATTGATTGTGAATGATGTTGAAGTATATGTGGTGAAGCAAAAGTGTGAATGTCAGTTTGTGATATTCTTTAATGGTCACATCTTTTAGTATGACAGTTTTGAGGCAGCGGATGTGTGTTGTGTTTGCCATGATATTGGTTTTTTGACTCAGAGGTTCAAGGATAGTTTCATGATCAGGAGATCCTATTCATTTCAATTCATCATGTCTTTGTGCCTGCTCGAAGACAGTGGGTCCTTTTGTTAGCTTGTGCAGATCTATATCTTGCCCCGAAGTAGTGAGCTTTAGTCTGCAAGTCCTTTTGTATCTTGCTCTAGGATCGTGTCCTAGCTTACAAGTCCATTGTATCTTACCCTACCTTAGCCTGCATGTCCAAATCAGGAGCAGTGAGCTACCTTGGCCTTGAGCCTAAAACATTGTATTCAATTATACATATAGTGAGTGTGATTCTCACCATGGTTTTTCCCATATTGGGTTTTCTGCACAAAAATTTGGTGTTCATGTGTTTGGTGTTTATTGCTTTATCTTTCATTGATGTTTAGTTGGTTAAAGATGATTGATAAGTGTTTGTGATTGAAAAAGATTAAAGAATTGCACAAGACTGACTCATCCCCACCCACCCCCTAGTGTTGTGGTGTGTTCAACATACAACAGCTTCTAAAAGTCTTTTGGTGGAACTATACACGGTCTACAAGCCATCTGTGCCTACATCTGAAGGATCTAAGCATTGGTGTTTGATCTGTAACATCAAAAAGTTGTAATTTGCACATACAGGTCAGATATAGACCTTTTTGCTATTGTATTTCTGTAGCAGCTTTCCATCTTGTTGTAGCTCTGTATATCTGGGAAATAATGACAGATTTCTTATTATAAATGAAAGGCTTTTATTAATGCTTATCAAGATCTTTATATATGCGTTGTTTACTTGGTGTGAAACTATTACAAACTAAAACGCTTCACATGACTGTCCATAACTGTTTGACAAAATCTTGATGAGGGAAACAACAAAAATATGGTGAAAATTTAGTGCGGACATAAAGTGTTTAATGAAATGTATATACAAGCTTGAGGAAATCGCAAAAATCGGTTCCAATTTAGGGGTGGGACATTTCAAATCAGCCACTTGAGTTCCCAAGATAATAAACATTTTGAGGTCCAACTCCCTACTATGGTTACCTATGCATTTGGTTCCACTGGGGAGCTTTGTGGAATCAATTTGGTAGCATGAAATGAATTAGTGACTTCCATTGGAATTTACAGCATATGTTCTTGAGTCCTTTGGGGGGAATGGGGAAACATGAGAAGTTGAACAGGGACACCTAGAAGTAAACCCCAAATTCCCAAAAGCAATATTTAAATAAGAAAATAGCATAGGAAACAGGTCAGGAGAAAAGAATGAGGTGGTTCAACAGGATGGGAATAGGAACTCGAGAAGGATATGGAAACTAAAAATTGGTAGAGCGCCCTGATGGACAATAGGTTAAAACCCAATAAGTACTAAATCAGTTTTCCTCTTTCTTCACAAATATTGGAGCAGTTAAATTGATGTCTTCATCACATCATGTTAACCCAAAAAATGCAAGCATCAAATAATCTAGAAGCCAATATACATGAGTATAATAATAAAGGTGAATATGCCAATAAGCTAATACTATGATCTTGACATAGAAAATACATGGATAGCATGTTTTCAGTCAGCAACAGATTATTTTTATGTACACAATTTACAAATTCACTTTCTGCCAATTGCTTTCAAAGAAAAACCTCATTACTACAAATGCAAAGTGAATTGAAATTGGAAAATGGGGAAATGTAAATGTTTTAAAGGTTTAGAATAAATATATGTGAAGAGGAAACACTCTGTAATGGAAGCTGCCATAGTGACTTTCATGAATTTGGCTCTACACAATGCTTTACCTGGCGTTGGAAACCGTCCAGACAACCCTACATTGCATGACCATAACAAAAAATGATGCATTCATATGTAAAAGACATTGGACAGGAAAACTAGCATTGTGCTGTCATGCACTATCATTACCTGCAGAATGCCAACCGCAGCAAATTTATCCAAAATTTGTTTCATTTGTGATGGCTGCAAGTCCAAAGGCTTCAACATAGATTCCACTGCCTGTCATAAACAATTGAATTAAATTCTAAATAGCATGATAAAATGTTTGACCATAACTGTGATAACTATTTACACTCACCTTTGTTGTGAATCTTTCATCCCAGTATGTATAGACCAAATCTCCAAATCTTGCAGTTTTCTTAAGTTGGTCCACAAATTGCTTCACTTGGAATGCCTTCCTTTCAAACACAGTTAAACAAGCAAGATGACCAGAGTCAGAAGGGCATGCTATGAAGCATGAGAATTTGTGATTGGATACATGCACACAACTCACTGTCTACTGTTAATTTACAATTTTATCCTTGCGAATCAAAAAAATATTAAATATTTTTCATTTTACTGATGTACAGCATGAAAGGCTTAGGAAACAAACATTGCAACAATACAAATTTTGCATAAGTCCGTCCTACATGACATCCTTAGACCTTTATTGAATAACTTGCGTGCTTCATGTGCAGCATATAACTATGATAAATATTCTGCTTATAGGAGAGAAACACTTCCAGGTATCTAGCTTAAGGCTGGAGGGGACTGAGACTTTCATTACAAAAGTGAAAAAACTCTACATATATGTGGGATATTGGAAGAAAAAATCACACTTTAATGAAAGATTTCTAGTCCGTATTAGTGTTTTACACTTTTGCGTTATGTTTTAACATCCAAATCCCACTATTCATTTGGGATTCAGCCTCAGTTTTGAAAGTCTGGTGTAATCAGCTCATTCTGGGGGCTGAAATCTGTAGAATATCTTCTAGTCAGTTCTTTTCCTTCTGCAATTGTTTCCCATTTCTAAAAAATATATTTCCTATTACCAATATAATATGAAAAACATTTATACTGTTGGCTGGAGTATGTTATACCAGTCCTGTGTGTGTCATCATGGGAAATAGATAACTATGTCTAAATTATTGAAGGATGGCAAAGTCTGAAAGAAGGTGAAATGAAGAGAAAAGCATATTGCAAGGTATAATGATTTGTATTAGTCATGTGAGCAAGCGCTTCTAGCTGTAGGTTGGTCCATTGCATGTCTTTGAAAAGAACTTCCCACTAAAATAGTGCATCACTTGATTTATAAGCCATGGGGTTGCACAGATGTTACACTAGTTTTAAATAGTGCATTGCAAACACATATATGCACTGCGTACAATGTAGTATTTAATATTTATGCACAGGTGCTTTTGGTATGCATCAGAGGTATAAGACAAATTAATGATTAATATCCAATTAGAAGTGGAGGTACATGTTGGACATGGAACCAGCCATTCCTGGTTTGGACATCTTTGACTTATTATGAAAATCTGTTAAAGGGGCTTGGAGGCATGTAGGAAATTATGACAAAGGGCTGGATCCAAATGTGAAATGCTATTGAACATTGAGAAATAAAGAATTTATGTAGTGTTGACCATAGAAATGGAGATTATCTAAAGGGTTTGGAATGTTACAGCGATTTCCTACAATTTGTAAAAGGGGTGTGTAGGCATACAGGAAATTATCATTATGCCCATAGAGCTATGATGGGGGCTCAATCCACATCTGAAATGTTATTCGATATTGTGTGGTAAAGAATGTATGTGGTGTTGACAGCAGGAATGGAGCTTCTATAGAAGGTTTGGAATGTTTATGCTATTTCCCTACTGGTCAATCTTGGTAACATAGCCATCTTAATCTTCTGAAGTTATGCTCGTATCGTCAAAAATCTGCCTTCCCATTTTGAATCAAAGACTACTGAAAATTAGTCCTAAAAATTTGGAATGAATCAGCAAATAATTGTAAACTTTTGAATAGAAATTGTTTAGATTGAACTTTAAAGAAGCAACTGCTAATGATCAACTGAAAATTAATTCGCAAACTTGAACTCGGGGACTACTCAGCAAGCCCAAAATTTTCAACTCGGCAAAAACTCAACAAATATTCAGCAAAAACTTGGCAACTTAGAAAGTACTAAAAATTAAAATCTCTTGAAGGAACATTTTTTTACAAAATTCAATTAAAACATGTATTAGATTTAAAAATTGACATCTTGCAAGAGAAGATGGTTTTATAGCAAATGCCAAAAACATGTGAAAATAACATTTTAACCATTTTTATCCATGTTTTTTCAGTGTCTATAAAAACTCAAGAGTTTAACTTGTAAAACATCGCCTAGAAAACAAATACAGAGTTTGCAAAAAATGAACTGAAATGCAAAAGGGATCAAGCAGGTCAAACATTTGTTTCACGATTTTAACTTTTCTTCAATGTTCCACAGGGATGCGTCCCCTCAAGAAAAATTACATCCCCTATAGGGGAACGTTTCCAAGACTTGGGGACTTGGGGGAAATGTCCCCGCACAGCACCACCACTTCCACCACCTCTATCGGAGATGCCAATGGGTCGCTTGCTCTATGGCACATACCATTACATACTGATTGCAACCTTTAACTACATGAAATCCAGTTGGCCTTTAATGGCACACTCACGTAGATAATATTTTGCAGATTTTGCCTTGAAGATTCCAATTCACCTTTATTTTTATATCTGCAGTGCCCCCCAACCATCGCTCCGCTGTCGTCCCCTCACTATCCCTATATTTAGGCCCTTGGTCCCCCGGTCCCCAAAACTTGTCCCCTCGTCCCCCTATCACCCCGTTAGGAAACTTTGTGGAACTATGTTTTTCTTTTAACCACTATCATTTTGGAGTTTTAATTTGTTTAACATTTTAATATATTTTGAATGGCTTTTCAAGATAAATGCCATGTCCCCTTTTAATTCATTTATGTTTGTGGACCCAGGGCCTATTCCCTAGTTCCAGTGTCTTCCTCTATCCAGTTTACATGTGTTCCCCCTTTCATCCCCCATGTGCTTATTGGGTTCAAAATTTTTTGAGTGGGGAGATATAATTAATGTACATAGTCTATGCAATTTGTTGGAGTTTCGGGGTTTCCCTTCCCGATACACTTTTCCACCCACTCCACTTTTCCCTTTTTCCTACCAGAGTATTGGAATTTCCGTTACTCAAGTACCCTTTTCATGACCCCCAAAATCTTTAAAACCTTGACTCGTCAACCCCTTGCATTAAGGATATTGTCAGAGTCAGAGTTTCAACCATCCCCTTATCCAAGTACCTATTACGAAGCATGCCCAAACCCTTATCTCAACATGTTACACTACATCACATCATTTTGATCACAAGTTTGAATATCTTCTTATTTGGGTACTAAGTATGCTATACTCCCAAACCCCAACCCCCAATGCTTTACACTTTGTTATCCCATTGTGATCACAAAATCAGATATAATCTTTATTTGATACCTCATATGCCACACTCAAACCCTACTCCTTTCCCTTGCCATAATTTTGGTCTTCCCCTTGAGTTCCTTTCCCAAGATATCCGCGAACTCGGATCCCCAACCAGCAATGCAATGTCCCCATTTTTAGTCACTACAACATCGTAGTTAGCTTCAGCTTTCTAGGTGAGTGTCAGCCTTGTTAGAAGGGAATTCACTTATTAGCATTGGGATTTGCAGTTTTGTTGAGTATATTAATGCTTTCTGGGAGCAATTTCGACATGTCGGGTGTATTCCAAACATTATGGAGGGAAATGCTTATTTTGGAAAGTGTCTATTTTAGTAAGTCGGGTCTTTGGTGAGCTCCTGAGTATATTGACACCTTCAAATTTCACTTCCGGACCATTGCTTTATTTTTCGCATCTTTAGCTAGTTGTGGAAGAAATATTTAATAATTAAATAACTAACTGTAAGTTGTCGAAAAAGCATAGGTTAAAAGGCAACTTAAATAAATTATTATAAGGTTGATTTTAAGTGACTTGGTTTGGAAAAGAAAATAATTAAATAAAGTTACCTTTCAAAGCAATAAGGATTATTATTTTAAAAGGTGATTTAAAATATTAAACCTGAGGAGATTATAAAATTGCATTAAGGCATCTCATTTGATTCATTCTGGATATTGGATATTTCCCAAAGCTACAGTCGTGGAGATTGAACAAGTCTGTTCAAGTACAGCAGTAGGTCGAAAACCTAAGGTGAAGATTAGGTTCAGGGGTGAAATATCCTCCCTAGCCAATATGGGAAATGCATTTTATATTTCAATTTGTTTAGAAAGGATTTATAGGTACAATTGAAGGATCCATTTGTGAAGTCTTACAAGCAAGAACAAAATTATTTAAGTTCTTGTAGATGTCAAAGGATCTTGCAGGCGATGAGTTGGACACCATGAAAGAAAGAATTACAACTAGGCATTTATATGCATAACATATTGTGACACAGACGATGGAACAAATCTTCCAATTAGCTAGTGTAGCATTTAATGGCTGGGCATGGAAGATATCTGCTAGCACGAGAACCTTTGTGTTGGCTAGGTGTTGAAACATTATGTCACGAGATACCTTCATGTCAGGCAAATGATTGCTGAGTAGCTGGGCAATTTATGTGTCAGTTGGTCACCATTGTGAATGTGAGGCTTAGCGTGTGAATACAGATGCTGGTCGAGGGTTTTAGTGCATGCAAAATCAGTATTAAGGAGACAATTGAAGTCCTGTTCCTGGCTGCTAAGGAAGATACCAGCTTGCCATACACTATTAACTTGGGTGCATCAGTTCTTGCTAGGTATGGGCTATTTCTAGGAGCTATATGTCCTTGTTGGTTGCCATGCATGTGAAGGGGAAGTGCGGATCGAGGGGTTTTGCTATCCAAACTCAGCTAGATGTGGTACTGAAAATATACTGCTGATCGAGCCTTCCTTGTTGCAGATTGACTTGGGATTTGAGAGATCTTGAAGGCCACTTTGTGCAACAAGCATCGTAATTGGAGTTTGGCATTGAGCCAAAAGTGGATACCTGTTGTTATCAAGTATCTTGTAAGAACCCCTTGTCAATCTGCCCTTATTTTTCAGTCTTGGCTATTTGACTTTTTGTCAAGCACTTTGCATGCAAGTGACTGAAATTTTTTTTCTGAGTTTTTATGGTTTTGTTTTGTTTAGTTTTGATAGATTTCAATGCCAAAACATTTGCATAAAACATAGAATTTATAACCACAACTTAACATAAACAAACATTAAACATTCAGCCTCAAATCTGATTTTATTTGTACTATATCAGGTCTGAATACAACTCAGATCAGGTCTGATACAATTTATTCCAGACAAACAATTCATAAAATGGACATACCCGAGATTAGGTATTGTACAAGATTTCAGATATGCAATGATATATTTGTCCTGTGGCCCTCAAGGGTAGAAAATGACTTGTGAAGATCTGCAGGTCTGAAACACCCTATAAATTTCTAAATGGCATCAACAGACAGTAAAATCTTCAAATATAACTTTCCAGCCTTGGTACAATCTCAGAAAATTCAAATCTGTAATTAATTCTTTCAAAATAAGATTTGTCCACAAAGTCCCTTATTTGGTTCTCCAAACCCTAGCAGCTGTAGAACTACAAATAAATGATATTTCCAGCAGGTCCTCAATGCCAAATTCCTATCAAACCCTCCAAAGAGATTTCCGTTGAAATCTCCAGCAATCTGATAATGAGCACAATGGTGAATTTTGGATGAATCCACACCTAAGATGGATTTGGGTTTCTGACCAAACCATCGAGAAACTCCAAAGGTTTTTGTCCTCAAATTTCCTATATTGAAAGCCAAGCTCCCAAACTTCTTAGAGAGAAAAATAAAATAAATCAAGTATATCAAATGACTTCCTCATATCCCCTTTTATAATTCTCTCATGAAGTTTCCGGAAACCCTATTTAAAATTCCCACTTTTGATATTTGATTTTAACTTGCATATAAGAAATAGTAATAAAGTGACCCCCTCATATAATTTCTTCATTAATATAAAGTTACTTTAATATCTTTATACCTCCATATGTTGGCACCCCATTTGGCATAATAATTAAATACTTATGACATTAATATATCAAATGCATACTTGACCCCTTATATCCCCTTTAATCATAAAGATATTTAAATTAATTAATTATATTATTCATTGCTAGATTAGACTTTAATTAATTAAATTAAATCATTAAACTCCATTAAATGTCAAATATCAAACCAACAACTAATCCTGCCAAGTTTTCAGATATAATTGTGGTGCCCTCTAACCATCCAGATGACTTACCGTAAATAGTATGGACCCAAACGTCCAAGTGATTTAATAAAAAAGGTGTGTAAATGGGGCCTAAAAGACCTCTGGAAGGCAAACCACAATTAAACTGATGCACTATGATAGAGTGTACCGAAATAGATGTAATGTCCCCCTTTTAGGGTACATTATATTGTGCCAGTTTGTTAGCCCTTTTCACTTTGGCTCGGTGGGCTAACCGGGGCGTGGTCGTATTCCAGGGGATGAGCGGCCTAGGTGTTTCCAGTTCCAGGCCATCCAGTGCAGTTTATGCAGGTTTCCGGAGTACTTACTATTTATAGTAAGTCAACAGGGTTCAGGATTCACGACCTTTTTAGTAGATGATCTTGGAGTGTCTCGTTGAGAGCTTTCCGGCGAGCTATTACATGACGGCATCTGAGCTCGTTTGGGCTTCCGTTTTAATGCCGGACGCCTCCTCACTTATTATTTGTCTCAACGGTCATTTATTTTAAATGACTTAAAGTGAGTTTATAATGAGACGAAAGTGGGCAAAC
>MU228047.1:1096619-1125118 GCA_018584345.1 Thuja plicata | reverse complement strand
AGGTTCTTATCATCCAGTCTTACTGTTATTTGCCTGTAGTTCAGATTGGAATGTAATAATCTATGGTTTTGTATTGCTGTTATAAAATACATGCCATTTTCTGAGTTATTATGCATGATTGTATTTGCTGGTTTTATAAATACATCTGCCGGTTATTCGAGTTTATCTACTGGTTCTTTGCATGTTATTGTTTATTATAAATCTGCATCAGTTTTATCAGTTGGAAACAGTAAATGGCCAGTTAGGGACATTTCAATAGACACCCAAAGGGTCAGTTGAATAACCCTGAATCACCCTCAAAGGGCCCCCTAATCTCCTAGTTAGCCTATGGGGACCATTGATAATAGGCTAACCTTTGAAAATAACTGATGCTTTGGAAGGCGCAAAATTGGGGACATTCTCTGAAGCATTGGATGTAAGGTCAGGATTCATGCATGTTCATGTTTAAATTGTTGATGCCATAACAGAATTGAGATATGTTATTGTTGATATTAATGCTCTTGTAATAAATGACAAATGTTCTTAGTATTGTTTCAAGCATAGTTGAAATAATCGCAGAGAAATGAGCAAAAAATCATTTTCTTGCGAGAAATTCGTGCCGCAGAGCTTTCGAGACATTTACTCGTCGAGTCGCAATATTTTTGAGAAAAACTCGTCAAGTTCTCAACGAGTCTATGTTGTTTTCTCGACTGCGTTAGTGTATAAGAGTTTTGATGTCAAACAAAAGCTTTTTTTTTCTTTTTATGAATTCTTGTTTGTTGTCTAAGCCACAAAACACCCTTCCAAGGTATTGCTCCAACAAACCATTCATGCAGCCTGTGTCACAAGGTTCGCCGAATTTTCGGCTTAAAGTTCGAAATTCGGCGAACTTGTTAAAAAAAATTGAAATTCGTTAAAATTCGTCTGAAAATTCGTATGAAACAGGGCGACTTTAGTTTCATTAAAAAATAATTGTCCAAAGCGTTTTTTAGGATAGGGCAAATTTCTTCTGTCCACGCGAAATTTGTTTTTTATGAAACAAATCTTCTCTCGCTAGCGGCTAGGGCAAATTTCTTCTGTCCACATGATAAAGGTTTGAATGTCACAATATGCGGCAGCCAATGAACACAGGCAAGAAAAATAGAATTTTATGAATAGACACATTTCCACGCGAATAGAATTTTGATTCGAAGTCTCTAAAAAGGCCACCGTCTCATTTATGTGTTATTTTTTATAATCGCATTTCACTTTTATGTTTCGGGGTTATGTTTTCACCTTTTTAAGGAATGCTTTTATATTTTTTAATTTTTATAATGACTACACGTTTAAAAAAATCCTCCTATTATTCCGGTAATAAGTTTTTAAGTTTAGAAATTATATTAATCTACTACTACTATGTTTCAATTTATTTTTTAAATAACATTTAACATTTTTCTTTTCTGAAGTTAAAATTAAATTTTATATTTTTATTTTGTGTTTTTAAAGTTAAAGTTTAATATTATTTTTTAAGTTAAAAATATAAATATAAAATAAAGATAGAATATTTGTGGATATATTATTTATATTTAAAAAAATAAATTTATACAAGGCGAATTTAATGTCGAATTTTTTTTCGAATTTTTTTCTTTTGTCGAACTTCATCCGAATTTTATTGTTGTCGAACACGAATTCGAATTCGAACCTTGTGACTTAGCATGCAGCAACATACTTCCTCAACCCTCGGTTTCGCTTCTCGCCATCCTACTCGAATCCCAATGAGGTCATGGAGGGCCTCACTACATGCATTTAGAGGATGATACCCGAAGTTGAGGTGAGAGGCCTCATTGTGTCCAAATTGGACATTTACCAGAATGCAAGGGGCAAGCTATTCTCTTCAAACTTGGCCAAGAGAGGAAGAACCACTCAAACCCCAAGTATAATATTTGGAATTTCGGAGTCTTTCACATGCATCATAAGTAGATAAAAATTAAAATATATTTTCACCTTTCTTTCTAACTCTTCAATATTTTATTTTGCAGATGCTTGGTGGCAAAGTTCGGGTGGAAATGCCCCAGATTTGCAAAAAAATTCCCTCTGAATCTTATGCCAGCCTTGTAGGTCATCCAATTGTGAGCGTAATTGGATCTTGTTTGAGGCCATCCACATGAAGAAGAGGAACAAGCTAGCTCAGAAACACCTCAATGACCTTGTCTTTGTGCAATATAATCTTCGGTTGTGCACAAGGAAGGTAGAGGAAACACCAGCTGGTCCACTTGATTTGGATGATATAGATCCTTACAGTAATTGAACATCACAGGAGAAGCCTCCATTGTTTATAGAGGATGAGATCTATGATTTGGAGAGGTTGGCTATGGAGAAGGGGTGGATTAGGATTGGATGACATTGAGGATGAAGAGGTTGAGGATGATGAGTCATTGCCAATGCCAGGACCATCTACATCCAAGATGGAGGTCAAGTCACAGCCAGTTGTGTCGAGCGAAGAGGCATAGCCACAACATACTCCTAGGACTAGACTCCCTACCCCTCCTGTAGTTTTTACTAAAGCTGCTAGGAAGGGGAAGAGGAAGATGTAGATTGTTTTGATGTTGTATTTACTTATAGTTTTACAAAGACAATTTGTTACTTTAATTTTGTTTCAGACAATCAAGCTACCAGCCATCAACATTCCACATGGGATGCCATTTTGTACCTAATTTGCATTTAAATATATCTAGACTGAGCTTGTTTCTTTTATTTACTCATTTACTAGCTCATTCAATGATCTCATTGAATTTTGCAAAAAAAATGCATTTCTAATTAAATTTAAGTAATTTTTTAAGTTGTCGAATTTTCACCGAGTTTTTACCAAGTTTTTTTTGGGGGGCCTTGGCGAGAAGTTATTGAGTCCAAGTATTTCAACTATGGTTTCAAGTTCTTTAAAGAATTGTTATCCCTAATTTTTTTATGAAAGCATATCATATGAATCTTCATTTGCATAATCACTCCAAGACAAACATACTTAGGAATTGTAATTATGAACTTCACAACAAGTGTTTTACAAAATTCCAAAACCGAAAAGTCAGAAAAGTTTAAGCAAAAACAGACTTAAGAGTCATGAGGTACCCTGACTCCTAAACTCCAATGCTCCCACCTATTGCACTATTTATTTCCACCTATCTCCCTTCATAACCCAGGTCGCCATTATTGACCCGACTAGAAGTTGTAACCACCCCAAAAGGGTTTCCTGCCTGGAAACAACTCTTCATCTTAGTGGGTACAAATTCACATGATCTCTTGGTGACGAAAACAGATCAAAGCACCCATGCAACCATTAATGTAGTGGTTAGGGTTCAATCCCAGATGGTCCTCACACCATCAACAGATAGCTATTTTGACTAATTTTGTAGGCTCTTGGTCTATGTACTAAAATTTAATGAAAGCATCAATAAAGATCAAATTCAAATTGTAGGACACATTCCCCTGTGCCTTCTTGGTACATCCAAGCACACATGAGTGGGACTGGGATGTCAAGCATAATTCGAGGGAAAACAATGCCAAATAGGTATGGGCATTCTCTGCAATGTATCAATCACAAGATCATGGGATTTAGTGCATGAGTGTCATCCTTCTCTAGGTAATAAGCACCCAAAAGACTTATTCAAAAAAAATCAATGGTTTTATGCCCAAAACTCCTTATCAACATTTTTTTGAGCCTTGTGTTCAAGCAATCTTAATTTGACAACAAGAACCCTTAGATTTACAAGAGAACAAAGGTCAAAAACCCTTTGATTTCGAGGATTGGAGAACAAAACTGCTTTTGGTCTATATGATAATCTCATCTAGAGATTGTAAATCAGCTTCACGAGTTGTAGATTCCAGCTATCACCGGTTTGTGTCATCAATAGTTGTTCATTGTAGGTTTCAATATAGTATTTCCAGCTAGTTGTTGTAGTAGCAGTGGTTAGTAATGTATTTTCATACTCATTCAGTATAAGGAAGGTTCTGCAGTTTGTCTTACATATTTGTGAATTTTATCAATTAAAACACTCATGTCTATGTTGCAATATTATGTTACTAGAATAAAGAAATATGGCTTTTTATAAATCTATGTAAAGTATTTAAATCTCAACACTACTAGTAGATGGTTTGAATAACGTTTGCATTAAAATTTTGTTGGGGACATGGCAGTGGTATCAAAGTTGATTTTTCTGCCAGCCTATGAATCATAGAATATAGCAAAGGACACAACAACTTGAAGGTATAGGCACAAGGAGTTTATATGTAAATGAGGAAGAAAAAGGAGATGGCTTGGAACAAGCTACCTATATTCGCTAAAGTTATGTTCTTACTAGAAGAAGATGAAGATATATATGCTCTTCAAGAAGGCAATTATGAAAGTACGGGCTATAGAAGAGTACAAATTTGAAGGCCCTAGAATCCTTGATGAGTATCAACGGATGTCAGACAATATCAAATCTATATTTTCCTTTGATGGTTACTTTAATATACTCAAAGCTAGGTATCCAAATGAAAGAGGTAATGTAACTACATAAGGAAGTTGAGAAAGGAAAAGGAAAAATTAGATGATGCGAAGGAGTGAGAATAGAGGAAATGTTCTTGAATGTAATGTCCCCTTATGTTAATTCTTAGGAATTAGAAACTATTGACTCAAAATCAATTGCAAGAGACTTCTTTCCAAAAAGTCTCTAAAAATCCTTTATAAACTTAGATTGATATCACTTAATGTAAGAATAATAGATTATGATTTACTTTATAAATGATCATCCTTGGGATATACAATTGATACCAGTTATAAATATGATGCTATATGATATATCACTTATCAATGAATATCTTGCAAATAGGATACAATATCACTGCTATCTCCGATATATCGATGAGATTTATGCAAGGATAATCCCTGCTATATTCTGATCCACACTTATGCTATTCTGTGATGTCCCCGTCTGAAATAGGAATTAATAATAAATACGAATTAAATAATAGAATTTTTAATAATATTAAAATATAAATTAAATAAATAATATAATTCAAATAAATATTTAATAAATAATAAGAATAAAAAGAAAATCCAATAAAAAATATTTATAAATAAATAATAAACAATAACTATAATTATAATTATATTCAGGGGTGGTGGTAAAGACCATTCACAAAGTGCAAAGTTTAAGGAGTATTCACGGACCCAGCTCAATTATCAAAGGACGAGGTCTTCAAATGAAGAACACATGTTAAAATCTCTGATTAAATCTTTAATGCCATTTTCATATTGTAGGAACATAAATGTTCTAGTCTTGTCACACACATGAAGTATGATTTTTCTCTCGCTAAATTTTTAGGGGATGGTTATGTCATTATTAATACATCATCTCTGCATGCCTCGCATGTGCGACACTGCAGGATATTAACGCAGTGATGTCACCATGATTGCATCTTTCCAAAATTGCAGTTTGAAAAAAGGAAGTTTTTGTGAGTTAGTGAAATGGATACAAAGGCTTTTTAGGTAATAGTCTGGTCTTGTATTGATTACAGAGGATAATCACTATTCGTGTGAAGTACTCTCTGCAGGGGTTAAGTGCACGTGCCGAAAATCACCCAGCGTCATCTCATCATTTCTTGCTTCGTAAGAATGGAGTATTTGTAGGCGCTTACCATTCCGTCATTTACAATGAGTAGCAGTAGCTTTGTTTCAACTGAGGAAGGTGAAATTAGGGTTTGTATTCTCTGCAAGGATTATAGAAGGCGACATATGGAGTATTTGCCTTGTAACTTTTGTGTGCAGAATCCTCCAGCGACTGGGGAGAGGCTGTTTGCAGGGCAAATAACAGATGAAGACTTGGTTTCCATTTTCAATATGCACCGCTTTCAATTCAATAAGAACATCAAACGCATCATTGGAGAAGAGGTCCTGTATCCAACAGCAAGGAGAATCATTTTTCTTTCGCAGGTGCTTTCGGTATTTGTTTCAAATGCCTTAGACTTATTACAGCCTTTATCTGCATTGGAGCTAATTGTAAGGAAAGTTGTTAAAGATGGTGTTCTCTTTGTTCAATCTCTTGTTTCGGCTGTACAAAATTATGATCTATGGAAGGGTAAAGCTAATGTTGGTAGCCTTTTCCCTCAAGAGTTTCTAATTAATGGCCATACCTTCATAGTCGTGTATGACAGTATCAAAATTGCCCTGGAAACTCAAAATTACAGGTATATTAGGGTGGCTCTATATAGGCATAGAAGGGTTTTGGGGTAAGAACTTGTAAACCAAATTCGTGGCAAGGTGAATGCCTTGCTTATACTGCTTGATCACAAGCATTTGCTTGTCCCCCCACAACCAATTGCAGAATTGAATAAAGTAGTAGTGCACACTGACGCTGAGGATAAGGGCAGTTCCAATGAGAGGCATCTGCAGGTTGATCCTAGGAACGAGGTGCAACAACGACTGGGGGAGTATATACCGGATGACATGGAAGAATAAATCCAGTTTGAACCATCTTTTTTGAAGCCGTGTCTGATGATTTTGGTATAGGCTTCGTCAGATGATATTGAATGTCAAGTTGATGCTTTATACAGGTTTCTTGGCACGGGTAAAACCCCCATTTTGTTTGTGTTTTTTAGTATGAGTCAGCGACTATGGGAAATACAGGTCTTCAAATGCTACTGGATTTGATGTTGATTCACTATGCTTACATTGGGATTTTGCCACTACATTAATGTATATTTCGGTTTGGATTGAGCCATTCAAAGTTTCATTGGCTCTGCTATAATGTAATGGGTCAATTTATGTAGGTCTAGATTTTCAGTGGGTCAAGTTAATTAGGTCTAGATTTTGCAAAGTTCAATTCTAGAGTAATCATGGGAAGATTTGGCTATCAAGAGCCTTACTAGCTTTAAAATCATGTTAACTTTTATATTATATTATATATATACAGGCTTTTGCCTTTTTCTTAAAAAAATAATAATTATAATTATAATTTATTAATATTAACTATAATCCTAATCAAATATAATATAAATCTAAAATATATTATAATATATATCAATAAAAATATATAATATATAATATATATAAAAAGTAAATATAAATACATAATGCATCAAATGATACACAATGCTCACCCTAACTTCACGCTTCTCAAAATCTTATATGGAAATTTCAAATTACTCTCAATTTTTTACAGCAGCTTATTTATCAAGTCGCCTATTTGAAAACAAATTTCAAGTCCACAAGGTCAAATATGATGCCACATCAGCATGCTTTTTGTGAAAGTGTCCAAAATGGTCCCAAAAAGTGATAAGACCCATAGGTATGCACTAAATCATGTTTAATGGTGTGCTGATGTGGCACAACATGAGTGGTTGTTTTTGGAAATTTAGAGGTATCTTTTTGGGGATATGCATTGATGGGACATTTTTAGTGCACCACTATAGGTCTATTTTGTTCACGTACTGGTCTATTCTGTTCACCTAACATACCACCTATTGGACCCATCTCATGTATTGGCTCCTCTCCCCTATACAAACTTGATCAGGGGCATTGCATATCTGTGGATATCATCATTCTCTACCAATCTTTGAATTCAACCGGCTACAGGAAGTTTATTGTGTGAAACTTCTACCATTCTAACATTTGGCGATCTATATTCATATTGGCAATTCATTTGGTATTATTGCTGAATGGTAATATCGATAGAGCTTGAGGGAACAGGAATAATCATTCACAGGTATGATTGCTCAAGTGGTTTGCATATAGCTGAAGATTAATTGTATTGCCTCCTTATATATTGCAATTCATTGGCTCAGACTGTGATATTTAATGAAGTATAATAAAAGAACAAATCTTTAATAGTTCTGCCGAGTATTGAAATCCTACTTCGGTGATATAGAGGTTAAGATATTTGCAAAGTTAGGCGCAACATGGAATTCGGTGTGAAGAAGGAAAGAAAAGCATTCACATACTTGTAACGGCTAATATTTGCAACAGCAACCTCTCTTAATATCAGCACTGCTTCTTTTGAATTGGTTACTTGCTATTGGCAGCAATCAGTGGTTTCAAGGCACCGGTTTCAGTTGCTTCAAGAGCAAATATGAAGACAAGATCCTCCAGTGACACAGCTTCTTACCCAAGTCGCACCAGTTTCACATTCCCTTGCTTTTCAAAGAACCTAGATGCAGTATAATCAAACAATACTCTATTTTTCTGGTGTGTGGCTTTGGCGTGAAAACAAACTAGTATAATTCCTTGCGACAAGGAACTGATTATTATATTTGTCCATATACATAGTGCCACTCTGTTGCAATCTAAAGGGAATCAGGAAAGAAAAAAGGGGAAGAAAGCATAGAAGGGGAGACAGTAAGATATAACCGGTATTGACTGGCATCAAATAAGGAATTACCATCGAACAGGAGTTACTACTAGTTTCACAGCTACGCCTAAAAGGGAATGGGACAGAATTTGATACAGAATGTGGGCACTAATAGCTAGCTAGGTGCATGGAGGGAAGATAATAACTTTGGCAGCAATATCTACAGCTAAGAGCCGTCCCTTGTCACTGGGAATTGAAAAGACAGTATTAAGGCCTGAAGATATAATAGATCGTTGATAGATTTATGGGCAGATCCTAGCATGAGTCGGAGGTTGAAGGAAAGTGTTACTACAAAGGGATCACAAGCTGGGAAACGCTCTACTTTATTAATTTGATATTATCTCCCTTTGTAAATTAATAAAGACCTGCAATAAACTCATTCTGCCCAGAAAGTCTGCAAACTGTTTCATAAAACTACTTATGGAATAAATAGAACAAAACATAGTTCCAAGAATCAGAGGGACTCACTAATTAAGTCCTTTCTTGAAGTTATTTTTGATAAAATTACATGGCAACATTCCTATTATACATGTCCAACCGAGACCATAAGAATCATGAGCATATTTGATTCATTAAATCGCAAAAATAAAGATAAAATCCCACAAGAGACATTACATATTCCTGATATAACAATATGAATCGTGCAATAAGTCTCCTTCCAACTGCTAGTAGCTGTTTCTGATATATCGATATAAGATATACTACAAGTCTTCTCAATGTTGCTGATAGCTGTCTCTGATATGGTACTAAGGAATATGCTGAAGTTGGCTTCTATCGCTTATAGCAATGAGAATCTTGCTGTTCCTGATCTATACTTTATAAGTATGCAAATATCTCCAATATCGCTTATAGCGATTATATATCTTGCTGCTTCTGATCTATACTTTTTAAGTATGCAAATGTCTCCAATATTGCTTATAGTGATAAGGTAATTGTTGTTTCTGATTCAGCTCTATAAGTGTGCAATGTACGGGCTGTTCCTGATAGCAACTTGGATTATATCCCACCGATTTATGCCAAGAAGACAACTGCTCTAAGAGAGCAATCCAATATGGATATAAGAAATAAATAAGATATGATTTGATGATGTTCATTTGGAAGACTTCAATCCTCTTTATATATCTATCTTTATGATGAGAAATGTCTCCTCATCACACCCTTTTGAGTAATGATTGATTAACCTTCCTTAATCGCATCTCTTCATGAACATTTGTTATTGTTCTAATCAGATCTTTCCATTTACACAAATCGGCTTTAATGATTAATCGCTACCTTTGCATGATTATGTACAATCGCTATTCATTAGTTTGTTTACTTCACTTATAATTAATTAATTAATCTTCCTTATGTGGTGATAGAGATATTATGTTCCTCCTTGCTCGATATGATCATCCTTTGATGATCAATCCACTTCTCAAGACTCAAACAATAATAAGTGATGATCAATATGACTGTTTACTTCATGGTTAACATAGTGATTTATTGCAGATCGACTTGCTTAACAAATCAATTTACTCCTTTCAAAATGATGGTAAGCAATGCTCGATCATTCTCTTTCTATTATCTCATCTTCACAGCAATAATAACTGATGGATGACTATGATGATTGTCTGATCATGTTGCCCACTATCTTCATCATCTCATCATTGTATGATGGATGTTGCAGTGGTTATATCAATATGGATAGCCTTCATATATGATGGGTGCATATAAGTGTTTTCCTTTCTTAGAGGAATCATGAGTGATATGTTGTATTAATAGCATGATCCATGGGTATGTCTAGATCAATGCCAAGCCTTCAATTTGTATCCTAGTTGACATCATGTGAGCTCAATATCTGGATCATAACTTGGTGTTATGCTGATAAAGGTATTTGATATCTGCACCCTTGATCATATCACTCGATCTTAACAAATCTCAATACTGCATCCTCTTGTGTGCTTTCTTGAGGCTAGATTGGAAAATCGTCTTATTGATGAGACTTGACAATTTTCCTTAATTGGATCTTGATGCTATTAACATTATTGGAAGAATTTGCAAAACTACCCACTTAAACTCCTAATTGCTATGTACGATTTGCCAATCTCTATTTACTAACTATTTTGAGGTGCTCAAGGTCTTCCACCCCTTGACCACATATGCACTTTATACCTTTCTTGCTATTAAGTCAAGGGCGGGGACACCACATTGAATGAGAAAAATTCCCTTAACACTAGAAAGGAGGATGATACCCAAAATGAGCTCAGAAAAAAAAAATTGCAGCTCATGCAAAGAACCTTCACAGTTTAGCCACAAATGCCGAGGTAGGGATGAAACGATGTCAGAAGCAACATCAAAACCAGGGGTAAACAGCCACAAAGGTTAAAGGAAAAATGATTGTACCATTGATTGTTAGTAAGCCCTCATGGCAGGAAAATGTTCTTTCTGATGACATTAATGAGGAATTGACAAGCATGTTAAAAATAAAATAATTGAAGAGAACATTTTAATGATTCCTAGGATGTCCAAAATTCACATTGAAACTTCAAATCTGAAAAATAATGAGCCTTTGTCATATCAAGTGTGCTTACAAAGTAATGGTGTTGAGTATGAATTTGTAAATGGAGTTGATTCTTGTCCCACTAATCTTCATTATGAAAGCATGAATCACAAGAGTGGCGATGTTATTTCAAATCTCTTGGACACTTCCAAATCAGCAATAGAAAGTAAAAATTTTAATGATCATTTTCATAAGAAGGATAGTAGCAGCACGGAATACATAATTCCCTTATCTGAGGTTATAACCACTCCCATTTGAGAAGCAAAAATGGTAGATGTTGCCACCCTAGGTAAAGGGTATATAAACCCATTATATGAAGCAGAAATTGATGAAGAGTCTGCAGACTCAGAATTACACCAGATAAATGTATATCTTCCTGAAGTTAAGAAGAAAATTGACCTATTGAATGCACCAATGAGAAAGATACTCCTGTTCTGTATACAACCATTGATATCCAAATTATTGAATCTATGTCATTCAAGGGAAATTTGCATGATATCGGTAAAAAATAATGTGAGAAGAATAATGGAGTTGATTTATCAGATCCTTCAATGAAGGTAGACATGTTCTCTGAGCACCACTATGAATTTAGATGGGAAAATCAAGAATCTTATGAGGAGTCCAAGGATGACCTTGTTGAGAAGCATACACTGCAGAAGAGTGCCTCAACGAATACTAATGTTGATTTTAAGCTTGCTGAAGTCTCAAACCAACATCTGGTGACAAGCAATTTGATTATCTCCATCATTATAGCTTTAAGGTATTAACTATTAAGGAATTGATTCTAGCCGAAAATTGATATTCACGTAAGAATCTTGCCATTATAATTTACAACAAATGTGGAGCAATGGTTAAGGTAACCACTTTCAACCAAGATTACACAAATTATTTCATTCAAGTTGGTCTAAGAAAAAGAATATGGGATCTGGTTAATGCATTGAAACACTTGAAATTGATGCCTGGGGTAGTTGGGCTTGCATTGGGTCCTTCCCTGGGGCTTCATGCTATTGGCTTTTTCATGATTTATGGTGCTGATCAAGGAGAGTGCAAGGAAACTCTCAAGATTGTGCAGGATGACGAATTCAACGAGTTAGTGAATAGCTGAATCCTTGATGATTGGGAAGTGGAAGTGCAATCTCCCATAGGAAAATGTTAAAACTTAATGATTCAGAATCATCATTGGGTGGTGTTGGTACACGAAATTGTTATTTTATATTTCAAAGTGACTCGCCCAACAGGCTGTGACAAATGTCCCAACAGTTGGAGAGATCGTTATGGAATAAAGATTTTCCTCTGCATTTGAGAGGGTTAGCTCCCTTGTATGATAGGGGATTTTGAGGTTTTTGTATACTTTTAACCCGAAAGTACATGAGGAAGAAAATACAAAACTAAAGAACACTGAATAATAAAAACCCTACTAGTCGCCATACGAATACTGAATAGAACTTCATTACTGGTAACAATTATGAAAGGGGGGGGTTTATCATCAAATATGTTTTAGATATTCAACACAATGAAATAAAGATAACAAACTGCAACATACAAGGAGATAGTTAACTTTAACACATTCAAATCAAGACACTAGAAAATGATTGTGTTTCATTACATCAATTGCAAAGAGTACTAACGGATTGCACAGGTACATAAAGCGATTACCAATCTAACATGTCAGAAATCAGTAATAATAACATAGGAATTCATTTAGAACATACAAACCAAAATGCATTCTTCATTATCCATATGAAATTCTACAATTTCAAAAACCCTTTTTGTATAGTGTAAAGCCAAAAGTCATCAAAAAGTCCTTTCTAACAATTTCTTCAAAATTTTCCCTTTGTACGAGGCCTCTTACATTACCACTAGCCTTGTATTTATAGGCTTCCATAAGATGACTACCTTGTAGCTACCTAGTAACTACCCCAACTAACTTTTTGAAATAGATTCACTTTGAAAATAGCAAGCCTCATTCAATTAGATTTTTCATCACTTTTTCACAAATAAGGCTCATTTTCTAACCTTAGATTACAATGAGTGACATAAGTCACTTTTCCAAAAAGATTCATTGAAAGTGAAACCTATAACTTCAGGAAAAAGACCAAGTTATTGATTGTTGAGGCAGCCAACGTGTTTCTCCTTTTAATCCATTTTGGTTGCGAATTTTTCCAATTATATCATGAAGATCAAGCCATCATCCATAAATTTACTTAAAATGGTATTCTTTTCTTGGCATACTATTTAAATATATTATAATAAACTACTCCTTTGTGTCCTTCAAGTTGTAGGATAACATGGGTCGATGATGACTCTTCATTAGCTCTAATTGAACTTATGATTTGAGATCCATTCCCTTTCTCAGTATGCTCCTTCATGATGTATGTATTTCAAACATCAAATTATTTCAAGTCTAATAGTGCAAACTAAGCCGCATTGGAAATCCTTCGATCTCGATAATGAATTTGACCCATCAACTTAAGTATATCTTCTAAATCTCTAACTAACAATGGTTGCATCACATAAATTTTCACTACCTCTATCCAATATTTATCTTTCCAATGTGATTTGGTAAGCTCAAGCTCTATGAAACTTAGAATTACCCTTCCTTGCTAACATCATTTAAAATGCAGGGTATCACAACATTCCCATCGCTAAACCATCAATAAATTCATTGATATCACCTGTGTAGATGTTGAGTAGAAGCATTTACTCGGTTGGAGTTTGGGATGATGGTTAAAAACAATTTCAATTACTTGACAAACCAGAGTACATTCAATGTTTTTCTTCACAATGATTTTGGGATGGGTCCATTTATAGTAGTTGTGAGGATATTTATTACCTTTAACCTGTTTTTGTCCTCATTAAGTTTTTAAAACTTACATACAAGTATGAGATGCTACTGAAGTTTGAAGAATTTGGTCCTTTTACTTGAAACTTTCTAAAAAAAATCAACAGATTCACTTTGTGCATATCCTACAATCATAAAGTGCCACAAGACAACATTTCTTTTAAGCTTTCTATTAAATAGCTTCCATGCTTTGTCAATGATCCCATATTTTACAGCCATGTTGACTTGAGGAATTATAACGAAAACATCTAACAAAATCCTCCTTTTTTATATGATCTTTAGATATGTTTTGATTAATGTTCACAAGTTGAGGAAATTAGCAAAGAACATGAATTTGGCACTGCATCTACTTGCTGAAAGTTTCTAAAGATTTATCAATAGATCCACTTTGAATGTACCCCCCCAAATATTGCATTCCCTGAGATGACATCTCTTTGAGGCATTACGTCAAACAGTTCACATGACTCATCTATGCTTCCAGATCCAACATGCATGTCTATTGAGAATTTCCAACTAAAACTTCTCACAAGCGTCCCTTCCATTATGTTTTGATGGACTTCCATAAAGTTTTCATTATAGCTCTAATATTCTGGCGGCATAAGACCACATTTCTATACAGGAAATTTGCCAAAGAAGTTGTGGCTTGGTCTATACTCCTATGTGTTGCATTTGGCTACCAAAGATTTCCCAACTATAATATTAGACAAAATTCACCGCTTGTGACCCGAGCGGTGGCACACAAGTTTGAGGAACAATGAGTCGTCGGAGTGCGAGGAGGGGAGATGTGCCGCATATTATGTGGCACGCCCTGTTCCAAGTAGAGAGTTGTTGCAAGGCCGTCCCTCGAAGGGGGGAGGACTGTCTTGTGGCCTAAAGTGGAGGGGACCGCGTGAGGCTGGTTTCACAAAGCAACGAAAACCTCCCTCTCCCTACAGTGGAAGGATTACAAGCCGCTTGTCCCTCTTCCCACCATCCTCCACTCCTGCTCACAAAAAAAAATATATATATGCAAGATAATCCGCTAGAAGGTAGTCGGGGCATTGCAAAGGCCGAAGGGCATTCGATTGTATGCGTATACACCATCCTCCACTACAAAGGTTGTTTTCAATTTGTCTTCCTCCGCAATGGATATCTGGTTATATCCCGAGAACCCATCCATAAATGAATAGATCTCGTGACCTGCTACTTCCTCCAATATGCTATCAGTGAACGGAATGGGGAAGGGATCCTTAATTGTTACTGCGTTGAGGCATCGAAAATCAACACAAATGCAGATCTGATCAGCCTCCTTTAAAGAGATTACTATGGGGGAGACCCACTCACTTGTGTCAACCCGGAAAATAATACCAGCTTCCAACATTCGTTCAATTTCCGTCTCCACCCTTGCCGCATAATTCTTGTTCATTTTGTACGGTCTTTTCCGCACAGGTTGGGCTCCTGGAACCAAGGGGATCCTGTGCACGCATAGCTCCGGAGGGACACCCTTCAGGTTCCTGTAGGTCCAGGCGAACACATTTTTGTATTCTGTGAAGATTTTAAATGCTGCTGTCTTCAATACTGGGTTCCAGTCGTCTCCCATCAGGATGATTTTTGGGTTTTTCTCATCCCACAAGTTTATCTCCTTCAACTTTGCTTCTTTGTATTGGATTGGTTCGTCCTTTGCAAATTCATGTGTAGGATTCTCCTCTATTTGAGCTTCTCCTTCTTTATATTCTTTGTATTCCGAGGGAAACTGGTTGGGGTCTTCCTCTACCTGCAGCATGTTGCACGGAAACACTTCGTAATCTTCCATCTGCCAATGGAAGAGCCCATTTAATGAATCTAGATCATCTTCTGAGTACTTTTTGAGTTTGAGTACCCCTTCCTTGTTGGGCTCCATGCGTTGTCTTCCTTCGTCCGCGTCTTCCTCGTTGTCTAACCCCGACGAAGATGCCAGGTCTTCACTAACCAATTGATTTCTCAAATCAATTGTAAACTTCCGACCATCTTTCTCCATGGAAATTGCATTCCGTTTCCAGTCGTGCTTGGCTTTTGCTTGTACAAGCCATCCTCTCCCGAGGAGGGCATCGTATCCCTTCTTCTTTACCAGAATGACTATGAAGTCCATTACGAACGGTTGGGTGCCAATCATGACCCTCTGTGCCATTAATGTTCCTATGGGTTTGATCCCATGCTGGTCTGCTCCTACTAGTTGGAAGGTTGGCGGCCACAGTGTTGGTCGCCCAAGATTCTTCCATGTTTCCTCGGGTAGAACATTGACACCCGATCCCCCATCGATGATTTTGTCCGTAAGTACTTTGCTGAGAATTCCCATCTCCACTACCGCAGGGTGCCTTCCCGTGTTGAATGCCAACAGCATCGGGTCCTCAACAGAATTTCCCTTCCCAAGGGGTTTTGCCTTCTCGGTCGCCTTCAGTGCGTTAGGAGACGGTACCATGTTAAGGAGGGTTGTTCTTAACTGTGACATGGCTATAAGGAGGTCTCCCAGTTGTACTAGGATTTCCGTCTGCATTAATTGCCTTAGAATGTTGTGTTCAGCCTGGCCGGCATGAGAGGTTCTCGCGGCGTTGTGCATCTCTTTCCGTTTGGCCATCATTCTGTCGATTTCTTCTTTGGCCTCTCGCACTCTGTTCTTCTCAGTTTCGAGATGTGGATAAGTACCCTTCTTTGCTTGCCCTCAGGTAACCACCAACACCTCCTCTTCGTTGCCTTCAATATTCAGGAGGTTTACACCAGGTTTTGGACATTTTGTCTAGTCGTGGTCTCCGGGCCCGCACCATTTGCAAAGGAATTATGGCTTTTCCCCCTTCGGGCACTCCCTCACAAAATGTCCCCATTGGCTGCATGCCCGACATTGAATCATTGGCCTCCCCGTGGCATCGTACTGGATGCGACACCTACCTCCGTCCGTGTTATTGTTGTCATTCCCTCTTCCTCCACGACAGTTAATATTCCTGTAGCCGCCTGATGATGCTGTGTTTTGTGTGTTCCCCGTGGCTGTTGAGGTTGATGGTTCTTGCGTGAACAAGACTTGCTGGTTGCCTCGTGTCTTCATGTTGAACGGACATTCCTTTGTGGAATAGCCCACCATTTGGCAAATATCGCAGAACATTTTCTTGGGGCATGCGCCCTTCGTATGACCAGCCTCCTTGTAGTCCGTGCACCACAAGTCTCCTTCATTTCTACTGGTGCTACCCTTCATATTTTTGAATTCCTTAAGCATTCGTTCCATGTCCTTCTGTAGTGCAGTGACTTTTTTCTTTGCTTCTCTGTCACTGCCGCTCTCGTTTCCTGAAGTGTCGTCCTCGTCCTCCTCCAACGAAGACGACTAGTTTTTCTTCTTTTTCTTCGACGTCTTTTGCTCGCTTTCCAAGTCCATGGCCCGGTTATGTGCATCATCGTAAGAGGTGGAAGGAACTATTTTCATCTTCCTCCGTAGGTTTGATTGCAGCCCTTCGACAAACCATCTTTTCTTTAAGCCGTCAGCTGGCTGACTTTCCATTTTTCCAACAAGTTCTTTTAGCCGTCCACCATAAGTCCGTACGGTCTCGTTCTTTCCCTGCTTAGTTCCGTATATTTCGGAGACGATTTCATTGTCATCTCGGAGGAGCCTAAATTCTTTTTCGAATGCCTTTTGTAACAAGTCCCATGTGGTCACTCCGGTTTTGTCTAAGTCGGAGTACCAGTCAATTGCTACCCCTCGAAGGGTTGCTGGAAATTGTTTCATCCATTCGTCCTGGTCAGCGACTCCATTCGCCGACCAAATCGTCCTGCACGTGCGGCAATGCCGAACAGGATCTTCTTTTCCATCACGATGGAACTTTGGTAACTTCTCTTTGTTACCAGCCATATTTGCCTTCGGTGGTGGGCGGTTGGTCTGTACCAACTGTTGCGTCGCTGGTTGGGTTCCTGGAGGTATTTGTTGTATCGGCTGTACGACAGGCTGGGATAGTCCTGCTGGCGTGGGTCCTCCGGATTTGTGTTTCGGGTTCACTGATGTTTCCAAAGTAATCAAAGTGGTGTGATCCTCGTGCCTTTCTGTCACTTCGACACTTTCGGTGGCAACTCCACACCCGTACTCCCTCTATTCGGCTTCCTCTTCTGCCTTCCTTCGGGCTTCTGTCCTTGGGGTTAATGCTAGGGTCCCGAACAAGTTTGTTGTTTCTTCTAACAGCTCATCGTCGTCACTTCTGTCGTCCTCCTGGTTAGGTTCCTCTAGACCATTGCCTTCACTTGCCCCCTCCGGCAGTCTTTCGGCACGTCTCCTGAACCTCTCCCTTCGCTCGGCTTGTTGTTTGTCGAGAACTGTCTTTCAAAGAGCTTGTTCTCCTTCGAGATCCCTTTTCAAATTCCTATTCTTATTTAATTGATTGGGCATAAATGCTTTCCTTACTCCAATAATCAACACAAAGTTCTAAAATAAAAGGACACTTTTATTTATTCATGTTTTTATTACTATATCTCAAATGAATGACCTTGTCATTCTTATTTTTCCACTGTGTCCCTTCTTCCGTCAGTCGCGTTCAGACACGCCTATTCCCGACGACGTTTGCCATCACGTTCCTCTTCAAGTTGTTTACTCTCCCGTTCCTAATACTCTCGGAGGATTGCCTGTCGTCGTTCCTCACGAGCACTCTCCTCCAGGCGAGTGCGTTGTGCCAGTGAGACTTGTGCCAACAGTTGTGGAAGATGATTTAACAGATGGTTGGCTGCAAGATTAGCCTCGATGGTAGACCACACTGCACTCTGTGGGACTTCCGCTTCGTATGCCTCTCGACGGACGTAAGTTTCTATCGCCGCCTGAAACAGAATTATGAATTCCCGTGTCTGGTTGTCTTCACCTTCGTACAGTTTTGTACGTGCATCGTCTGCCTCGGGGTTTATTTCATCAACAGATAAGCCCATTGTCTCCGTACGCCATCCAGTTCCTGTCTTCCGAGTCTGTCTAGGCAGCGGTGCCAAATGTTTACCCGCTGGGGTAACCTAGTTAAAGCATAGATGTTACAGGAAATACAAGTATATAATAACAGTCTTTATTGATCATTCATAACTGAAGTACATTTACAATAGCCACAAGATCATGATGCCTTCAACTAGCAAGTACAATGTATATATAAAACCTGAAACAGTGCGACCAAACGTCGTCACCCGTTCCCAACCGACGGAAGTAACTAACCGACAGTAGTAACTAAGTACCATCGGCGCATACCCAGCTAACATCCAATATACGGCTAACACTGCTGTGCTTTGATTCAATGTAGCAATCAGAACATACTCCAAGTTTCTTAACAACTCTAATAGTTGTTCTAAGTGTCATGTTTAACAAACCAAAAGCAATTGCCAACTATTCACTATGGCAGCCAATAAATAATTCTATTTCCTTCTCTTCAACAACATTAAGTAGATGTCTTGAATCTGGAAATATGATAATGCCTCCATTCGCCATGCCAATTTCTCCAGCTTGGCATCGATAATGCCCATTTTGGCACGGGCATTACTTCAAGGCATTTTATTGAATAGATCAGACATCTTTATTATGTTTGCATTTTGTATAGCATATCAATCAGAGCATTTCCAATCCTATTTAGTATTATTTCATAAAAACTCCCTATTTTCGTTATGCTTTGATGCATGATCGTACGCTATTACAAAGCTCCCACTTAAGCGCAGCAGTGAGGATGCTGGCAAATGTTGTAAATTTAGCACTGCATCTGTCATTTGCACTTGCGTGATAATTTCTAAATCCGATTCAACAAATCATTTTGAATCGATTTTGAGCATATCCTACAATCATGCATTCCATGAAACAACATTTCTGGAGGCATTTGCTAAACAGCTCTTCCCTTTTGAATCGATGTGCTTACCCTGTTCGAAGTTCTCATTTTAGCTCATCCAAGGAGTATGCTAGCAAAGATTGTTGAACTTGGATTTACGCCAGCCAACTGCATTTGCTTGAAAGTTTCTAAAGTCCTTTCAACGAATCCTTGTTATGCAAACTCTTCAATCATTCGATTCTTTGAGGCATCTTGCAAAATAATTAGGTGCTTTGTTGACAATTCCACATTTTGCATGCATTTCTGGCAGGGAATTGTAACACAACTGACCGTTGAATAAACAATCCATGAGTTCTTCCCACTTTTTGACAGCAAATATTAAAAACAACTCTGATAAGATTTCAACAACCATATCAATACAGTGGTAGTTGTCCATACAGCAGCAATTGCCAAACATTTACAGCCTTGATTGCAAGTGAGCAGATGAAACATCTATATCAACACAAGTGGAATACACAAGACTGTACATGGCTCCTTTCAAATCTTTCAATGCCCAAATGAAGATAAAGAATCCAGATAATGGCAATGATGTCCCTACACTGCTTCAAAGCTTCCACATTCAACAAGCATGTTTTCCCTACATTATCAATGCTTATGCTCGGATGGGTAGTTAAAGATACTGTTTCTCTTCATCAATGCTCAAAATTGAGCAAGTTCATAATTTGTAAAGAAACCAGCAAGGGAGCATAAGTTAGAAATTAGGGAAAAAGTGCACAAAACCAGATTTCTAACTTGCTTGATTTTGGCAGCTTCACAACCCCTCAATCTGATCATTTATTCCCTTCGATCATCACGACTTCACATTTTTCTTTCAGCTCATCCAATTTTTTAACTCACTCGGAGAAATACTAATTTAATGTCAAAGCTATGCTTTTAGACATATTTAATTAATCTTGCGAACAAATTAAAAACTTTCTAACAAACCTCGAAGGCCGAAAGAGACGAAAGCATGACTTTTGACCGGATCAATGCTTTTCCACAAAATATCGTCTGGTTGATAAAAATATCATTATAACCGAAACTCAAAAATCTAATTCATTTTGACCGAGTAAAATATTCAATTTAATCGTTTCGCAACCTGACCAACAAAAGATTAAAGCTTTAATATCTTGCAAACCGGGATGTGGGTTGACCTAAAAACTAGCCACATTGTCAAAAATAATTTGACAAATATCAATGCCAAACCATTTTACTCCATCTGCTACTAAAGTTTAAAATTAATTGTTTTTGTAAATTGGTTGTTGAAAAATCAAAAGTTTAAGATTTTCTGAACTGAGAAGCATACTGGCCTGAAAATTTCTCACATTGGTTGAAATACTACCAAGAAGGATCCCATAAAAGGACTCTATATCATCTTTGATAGATTCTTAAGCTTATTTGTTTTTTTAATTTGCCACATCGTCATGGCTGTTCCCAGGATCTTGATTGAAACAGAAGACGGCTCTTCTTCAAATGGCATGCCTTTCAACATAAATCCAATCACTCGTGGCATGGCAAAGATGGATGAAGGAAACGACAAGCATATAGCACATGTGGCACTATTGTTTCACAACTAGAATTGACTGACAAAGTTATAATGCTTGACAAGGCTTATCATTTAGACACAAAAAGTTCAAATTTTGAGGTGTCAAAACAATGCCAATAGGCGGTTAACTCAACTGGACAATACAAGAAACCAACACCATCAAAATCATGTTATCTCTAGCATGCAAATCATTCAAACAAAGGAAAAGATATCATAGTAAGTATAGAAGATCATGTTGTGTCTACCAGAAATTTTCCTGCCATTTACAAAAATACTTCCAAGACCTTATCTAGAGATGCTGGAGTTTCTAGCCAAAAAAAAGACAAGAGATGTCATTTTTCCAATGTTGCACAAAGGCCTAAAAAGATACATGAACAAAAAGAGCAGTTGTTGGTAACAAAAGAGAAAGAGATGCAAGTACTACTTGAGTTGGATATCATGAAAAGGATCCTTGAAGAGCTAACTAAAGTTTTAAGAAGGCTAATAGGAAAAATGAAGGAAATGTTCTTGCGACTAAACATACAGACACCCTTGCAGATTTGCAAGTAGTGAAGAATACTTTGAAAAAATGAAATCAGAATTCCTGCATTTAATTAAAGACAAAGATATGGTCATTAGATTTATAGAGATGGCCATATATGCATCTAAAGAAAAGATGGGAAAGGTTGATAAACTCACCTCTGAGTTTAATCAACCAAGGATTCCTTAGAAAAGACCCAAATGACACTTCTAGAGGCAAAAGAACAAGTAGATGCTACAGCAAATTTCATGGAGCAAGAGCAAGAGAATGGAGTGAGGGCTAAGGAAATTAAGAAATTGAAAAGCTTGACGGGCTTCAAGAAGATTTCGATTTGGAATAGTTTCCAGCAATACCTAAAGTTGCAAGCATAGAGTTGGGGTTAACTAACATGGTTGAGACAGGAATTGAAGATCAACAAGCAAAGCAGCTTGGGGATGACACAATTAGTTGGAAATAAAAAATGACGACTTCAAAGGACAGCTTCACAAATTTGCTTTACATGAAGAATGATTTAAATAGGAAAATTGGAATAAATTTCAATCTTTTTCTAGTTACCATTGGTTTACTGATTACCCACTCTTGGAAATGAATACAGAGATATCTCCTGATTCAACCTTTCTAGTTTGTGGTAACATCCAAGTAGCACAATAGAAGCCAGCTACATCACAAGAAGGATTAAGGATTGAGAATTTCAAAATCCCAAGATCAAAATGCCCAAGAAAAATCCAAGATAATGAATGTAGTTGTTGATAAAATGAATGTAGTTGTTGATGTCTTTCTCGAAAGCCCATTCTTTATTATATTTCTATCATGTTTGGTTATAGAAAGAGTTTTATTAGAATACAAAATGCCAAGAGTACATTTGTTGCTAACATCCTAGATGAAAGTGTTAAGGATGATAAGCATGTAAGAGAAAATGGTCCTATTAGAGTAAAAAGAGAGGTTATTGTGGAAATGTTTCAAGGAAGATGTTATCATGCATATCAATGAGTACACTACCCACTATCGAAATGAAGGAGAACATGTATTCCCTCCATGTCTGCAGCAGCTAATATTTATTCCCCAATCACGACTCTTCCCAAGGTACATGGTAAAGAGTATACTTGTGTCAATGTGGATGAGCTAAATGTATATGTAAACCCCTTTACCATTTATTTTGAATTCAATCCATATCATGTGGGCAAATTATTTTCACAGAGGTGATTAGGCTACATGGGTTGCCTAAATATATTGTGATGGATAGAGATAGTAGATTTTCTAGTTGCGTTTGGCAAGGATTATTTCATCTAACAAATGCAAAAATTACAGACAGCAAAAGTTATCAGCTACAAATTGTTGCAAACAAGTTAAAAAGAGAAGCAGGAACAATGTGAAGCACGCTATGCACAGCCATTCCCAGTCAACAGACATGATGAGAGCATCTTGCTATCCACATGAAGGCTTCTGACTTGTTCCCGTGAGTCAAGGACTAGAATTGGATTTGAATCACATCTTCTGAACCTCAAAAAGAGTTCTCACATTCTTTACAGAATATACAAAAATGTGAATCCCAACTTATTAACCTCCAAAAGGCGTTCTGAGACTCTGAAGCATATACAAAATATATGATAAGAACTAGATGAAGCATGTTCCTCTCCATGTGTGCCCCCTACAACAATGGTCTCCAATGAGGAACTCTCCTACTTAAAAGCCCAGTCCATGTTAAGAAACAAGTATTGCTATTTGCTACAAGTTATTGTTACACAGGATCAAAATAGTTTAATTCAAATGTCACACCTGCTTATTTTTCTATTTATACTCTCTCTACTATTTATCCAAACAACTTTGTGATTGTTCTCAGTTGCTTTATCTTTTTTAAGAAATTTTCCAATAAATTGACACTTTAATGATTAGACCACTAGAGCTTTGTATATATATTACTTCATATCAATCAGCACATTGGACTTCTTGTATGATCAGTGTACATGGCATGTGGATTGCAAAGTATATCTTCTTGATGACAACCTAGCCAAACATATTAAACTTCACTGACCAAAAGATATAACAAGATAATCAAAAAATTACAAGAAATTGCGATACATCAGAAATCACTCTGGAAAACGGATTTTTGAACTGATAAACTGTGAATTTTTGTTAAACTCGTCGTCAACAGACCATAGAGGTCATGATTAAACTGTGTTTCTTGGTAGTTCTTTTAACTCTACATTGTTAGTTTTTCATTTTTTCAAAAAACCTAACTTGATTTTTGTTCGTTCTTTCAAAAACACTAATTATAATCCAATTTTTGTTATGCTCAAATCACAATTTTAGAAAGATATCTCTATCTTTTGGTTTTCTGATTTATTCCTCATAACAACTTTCTGTACCATGAGATAAACAATCCAAGACATAAAACAACGAATTGACTTGAGACCAAAACATGACAATATTTCTTTTGAACATTCCTTTTTTAACTTGAAAATCTGAATAAGTAAAAACAAATATAAGAAAACTTTAATGCATATGTTTATCCTATGAAAAATATCGATAGAAATGTCTATGGGTGACTCAAATCTGTATAGAAATGGATGAATGTAGCACAATAAAGTAACAAGAAAATAAAATATAAGCCCCAAGGGAAGCAAAGAAATGTATACATACCTGTGTATACTGATATTTATGCATGGGAAATGGATATCCAACAACAAACCCCACCAAAGAGAATCGATCCACCTATTCAAAAAATGAAGAAAATCCCATAAATAACAAGAACCTTATTTAGAATAATCGTTGAGAAAATCATGAAATCGTAGTTCAAATGTTTTTAAAATTCATAAAGTTGTAATTTCAAGATTCTTGACATTCAATATTTCTTGGATAACATTAAGGAATGTGTACTAGCCAAACATCAATGGTATGCTGATTGCTACCTTAAGCAGTAAAGTTCTAAAAACTGTCCATTTCAAACAAATAAGTAGCAGAACCCTCTTAAAATATCTCTCCAAACTTTCTCACATACTCCATACTACATGCAGTTTTTCTTCTAGTTTTAACTGTGAAATTGTACTTTGGACCAATATATCCCTACAAGATATAGATGACATGGGAAAATGGGGGCCAAAGCAAGCCACGTGTGAACAAGAAGTTGCCAGTTAGAACATTATAGTTGACATAGCAGATAACAAAAAAAGTGAACACTAACAATGTAGCGCCTGGAGAGGCAGCACTTTAGACAACTCACTTTCATGGTACTCAATTATAAACATTTTTCCAATTTTGATATGTATACCGATTGCTTGAAATGTATTTTTTACTATGAGACAGATGTTTTCTGAGATGCTTCATATGATGTATATTAAATATGTTGTTTGTCTCATTTTGTTTAACTTTCATGGATTAACTATTTATTTTGTAGTAAATTTAATCAGTGTAATATGGTGCACCTTTTATTATTATTTTTATGCCAATGTGGGGATGTTTAGATGCTTTTGAGCAATGTGTAGATTAATACTTGTCTTTTTCTGGACTAACCGAGGTCCCAGCTCTATGTTTTTATTTGAATGAGAAAAAAGATGTTGCACTAATAAAATGATATATACTATCATATTAAAAATCTAAATGACTGAGAGCAAAGCATTTGGCTCACATACAATGAAGACCGCAGAGGATGCTACAAAAAGAAAAGACTAAGAAAAATGGACACCTGATAAACTGAGGTTCTGAACCAAAAGGGAGTCTTCCCAAGAAGGATCAGTGAGGTACTCAGTGGGTTAAAAATCCTTTCAAGTAAATAATCTACATCTCAGTGAAAGATGAAGCTCTTGTTCAATATTGTTTAAGAGCCCCAAAGAGTTGTCAATGGATGCACCCTGCGCCAAATAAAGTGTTTTCTACCTTTTTTGTCATGAGAAAGAGGCCCAAAGCCAATGTAATGTCCCCTTCTCCGCGATAGGACATTATGGTTCCTGATTAGTCTATCTCCCCATCCGGATAGACTAATGGCTACTTCTGGAGGATGCCAGCCAGTCACAGGCTTTAGTTGGGTGAATTTTAAATATTTGGGAACCTTTTTCCATAGTTAAGTCACTTTATTGTATAAAGTGAGATTATAAAGTTACTTTATGACTTAAAGTCATTTTATTTTTAAAAGTAACTTAAGTGACTTAAGTGAATGCACTTTATCCCACATTGCTTAGTTTTCTGTGCTTTCCCTCATATCGAGGTTATAAAAGCATAAAGCTCTCCTTGGAAAAGGCACCATGAAATTTATAAACAAAGATAAACAAATCAGGTTGCTTATGTGACTGGTCATTTCTTGAGGACGGAAACCCTTAAGGAAAATCTGAGGAGTTGGACGTAGCCCCAGCATCTCGATAATAGTGGAGTCATTCAGATTTCACATTGGAGATTAATGTGTTAGTACAGAAATCAGTGTTATTGGATAAGCATTCTTAGTTTCAGACGTAGCAAGCAGGAGAATAGACATATTTCCAGAATTTGGGCATAACAGTTTAAAACGTTGGCTTTGCACATCAAGGAAGTCCCCGTGCTACATTTTCTAAAAGCTAGCAATCAAGTAGATTGCTCACATAGCAAGGAGATTGGTCTCGTTCTAGAGATTGAGTTTTTTAGTCAAACCATGGCTTGAGTTGCATATTCTCAGAGCTGGCAGTCACACAGCCTGCTCACGCACTAAAGGATTAATGAATGGATATATCATCAAGCCAGCAATAAAAGAAGGTAGTTGTCTACGGTACACCGAGTGGAGATAACATTTGTTAAAATACGATTAAATATTGTAGAGGCTCGTGTAGACTGAAGAACGTTGCCCCTTTGAACTACTGGCACGGGAGGTGACCTTTCAATACACCGCGTTTAGTGATTGAAGTGTCTTGAGTGTGGGAAGTCGCAGGAGAGAGTGACGGGATTCATGTATTCCGTTTGATGAAGAGCAGCCGGCATCATAGGAAATAGCAAAAACTGTATTAGGAGCATGGGAGTTGCAATGGGAGGTGTGTGCGATAGAAGTCATAGGTCGTGCGGCTGAGGGATTGAAGTGGAGGTGAGTCGAATATCATAGTTGCTCCATACATAGCAAGGGTGTTAAAAATGTCACAGCAGACAATGAATCACATATCACAATTGCTCCATACATAACCGGGGTGTTAGAACGTCATGGTAGATAGTCGACTGTGGTGGCATGCATCACAAGCGGGCAGAATACTGGGCGTAGCTCATGAACCTCGCAAGATATACCATCCTCACTTGGTTGGACACCGAACTCTATTAAGTTGGGCAAACTGTATGAATTTATCTCGCATTATCTTGCAAGTCGGTTATTCCCTGCCTTTAATATTAAGCAATAAACGGATGAAATTTATCGTGGTATGTTTATATGAATCTGAATATCCATTGGTTAAGTTGTGCATCAATCGAATCTCTGTATATTTTTCTTTGTGTTCTACCAAACGACACCCACTGTTTAATGCATATTCAAACAACAAACTCAGAGACCTTTCCAGCAGTTGATATAGAAAGGAAAACTTATGAGACTTAGTAACTCTCCAACTAAAATATCAGACACAGACAGGGACAGGATATTGCAGTGGTATCAAAGCTTTTGATCTTGCCATCCTAGTGGGTTAGATTTTCAGATTAACAGGTTGGTACAACAGTTACAATGTTGAGTAGGTATGCATAGCAGGCACGGATCTTACAGTTTTAAACATAACAGAGTTGAACAGGAACAACCAGAATCTTCAGTATAGGTTGACATAGAGAACAGTCATACCGAAGCAGATGAGGAAACTATATTTGAATAGGTTACTCAGGGTACAAATATGGCTGAGGATACAGATAGAGAGGCCAGGAAAACATTGAGGGCCATACGAGACGGACAGGATCATATTGCTGATGTATTACAGCAGCTTATAGAGGTTATCCAGCAACTGACAGTAACATCCAGGAAACCCCAGAGCGATCACAGTGGTGGAGGCAGTGTAGCAGGGTCACCTAGGGCAGCTAGAGCCCCCACTCGTACTTCAGATAGGCCCCTTTATGCCTAACTTTGCGGAGAATAATGCAAGGGAAGAGGTAGAACCGCCTGAGGCAGCGAGTATTCTTCCAGAGAATGCGATGACCATGCATGATGATTGGGATATGTTACCAGACAATGTCAAAGCTTATTTAACCTTTCCCCAGTACATGGTTCAGAAGAGAGAATTCGGCAGGGCTCAGCAGGATAGGAGACCCAGGGGTTAGAACAGGGATTTAAAACATGCAATGAATAAATTAACTCTCCCTACATTTGATGGCAGCGGTAAGACATCCGCGAGAGCTTGGATTCACAAGCTAGACACCTTCCTAACCCTCAAACTCATGTCAGAAACGGAGGCTATTAAGTTTGCCACGATGCATTTAGAGGGAGCAGCATATGACTGGCGGCATCATGGTCTTGTCACCTAGGATCATGGACTGATTACTTCTTATGAGACTTTCAGCACAAATTTGATTAATCGTTTGACAGGAAGGACATAGAGGTTTACTACAGGGAGTTAGCTCAGCTAAGACAGAGTGGATCCTTGGACCACAATATTGATGAGTTCCAGAGGATTTCCATCATGGTTCCTCATATGTCCGAGAAGAGGTGTTGGCTAAATATTTTGCAAGTCACTAAGACTACAACTTGCAAAACGTGTACTTTAGGCAGCAGTATGTGAGATTTCTCTCTCCTCTCAGCAATAGGGGAGGCTCCCTTCTTACCGCAGGTGGCTTCAAGTAGAACTGAACTGTAACACATACAGTTCACCTTGCAACAGTAATGCCGGTGACTCGATGATTGACATAAGAACAATCATACGAGGCAGCGGTTGATTTATCTAAAGACTAGGTGATACAATGAGCTCAAAGTCTCCTGTCCTC
>MU228047.1:1065814-1090980 GCA_018584345.1 Thuja plicata | reverse complement strand
TATTATAATATTATTTTTATTATTACTATTTTTATGAAAAATAATAATAACAACTTGTTTTAAATAATAAATACCAATAAAAATATATAAGATTAATAATTTTTAAACGATCATTTATTCTAAAAATAAATTTCTATCGATAATATATGCGTACGTATTTGATAATACATGTATACATAATTATTCATTTTTTTAGAAATTCATTTAAAACGCTCGAAGAACTTAAAATATTCGTATACGTCTTAGAATTTTAACAATTTGATATGCGGATTTAATTCAGAATCGCGCTATCATTAAAACTCCTAAGCAAAACTTTGCAGAGTATCGCAAAATTTTAAAATAGAATTTAAAATCTATTACTTATACAAAATAAGCTTATACTTCAAGTGATCGACCATAAAAACCATTTCTTCTATTGACCTTGGAAGAACACAGAAAACGACTCACAATGCTACTTAACACCCAAGACGCCACTCAAAACCAGAAACCAGAGAACAAGACGCAAAACTAAAAAGAGAAAAACCAGAAAGGACTTGATGTTTAGTTAGGAGAACAGAATGATCAAAATCAAGGGATGACTGATTCCATCGAACATTATCCCTTCCATAACATCGACATGCTTAGAGAAAACTCCTAGCAATCAACTGAGAATTGCGTAGGGTTGCCCCAATTTTGGGGAATCCAAAATTGAGGACAACAAGAGGAAAGTGATGTTCTTTTAGGGCCTACAGGATAGATTCAGAGGTTTGGTTAGAGTTTTCAAGCCAAACACTTTGGATGATGCTATTAAATTAGCACATGACTTGGATTCACCTTATTCTATATTGCAATCGCCTAAGAAAGCATTTAAGGGATCCTCTTCATTTCAAAAGAACAAAAAATCAGAATAAGAGTATGCCCCCTAGATTGGATTTTGAAACAGGAAATGAGTTGAGGAGGAAATTATGCTTCACATGTAGAGAGCCTTGGACTCCAGACCACAGGTGCCTTGGGAAGGGCAAGATACATTACATTGAGGTGGCTTCCGATGGTGAACACAAACAACATGAGGGCAGCGATGATGAGGACAGCGGTGAGGAGGCTCGGGAATAGCAATCAGCAGAAGAAAATAAGAGGAAAGTCCCCCATGAGCAGCCCCCTATTACTTTAGCATCTCTTTCAGGTGTTCCCACATGTCACCCTTTCCGTTTGAAGGGGGTAGTCAGAGGACAGTGTATCATTTGCCTTCTGGATACAAGTGCTACTCATAACTTTATCAGCACAGGTATGGCTTCCAGGAGGAGATTACAGGTGGTTGACATTCCCAACTTTGAGGTCAAGGTGGCCGGAGGAGATTTGTTGAGCTGTACAGGGAAGATCTCCGGACTTCCAATTCACTTTGGGGATTATCTTCTAGAGGCCGATTTCTATGTCATTGATTTAGATGGTCTTGATGCCATTTTGGGTATGCAGTGGTTACAGACCCTAGAAAGATACAATATTGATCATAAATTGAAACAGTTGGAGTTTATGCAGGGTGATCAGCAGATTGTTCTTAAGGCCATGCCAGATGGCCGGCCCAGGTTAGTATCGTCTCACAGGATGGAGACCATCATGAGGCATAGCCATATGGAGTGGGCAGCCCAATGTTTCATATCCTCTAAACCCACACCAAATTCAGGGCAGCAGGTTCACATTGATGTCCACAATGTTCTTGATAAGCACAAGCGGGTTTTTGAGGATATTCCGCCAGGTATACCTCCAGACAAAGGTTTTGAGCACATCATTGAGTTGGAGGAGGGCGCCAAGCCCATGATCACTACTTATCATCATCCCAGACACTATAAGGAAGAGATAGAGAAGACTATCAAGGAGCTTATAGATATGGGGCACATCAGGCCCAGTTCCTGCCCCTTTGCTTCTTCAGTAGTTTTGGTGAAAAAGGATGGTACTCTTCGCATGTGCATTGACTACCGTGCACTCAATAAGAACCATTAAGAACAAGTATCCCATTCCCTGGATTGATGAGTTATTAGATGAGCTACATGGGGCAGTATATTTTTCGAAGATAGATCTTTGATCAGGATACCATCGGATACGTGTTCGTGAGGAGGATGTTCTTAAGACAGCGTTCAGATGTCACTACGGGTACTATGAGTTTCTAGTGATGTCATTTGGGCTCACTAATGCACCTACTACTTTCCAGTCATGCATGAACCATATATTCAAAAAGCATCTGCGCAAGAGTGTCTTGGTGTTCTTTGATGACATTCTGGTCTTCAGCAGGACATGGGAGGAGCACTTACAACACTTGGATGAGATTCATAGCATTATGGAGGAGCAGTCTCTAATTGCGAAAGAATCAAAGTTTGATTTTGGATTGACTGAGATTCTCTACCTGGGACACGTGATAGGGGCAAACGGAGTTAAGGTTCACCAGAAGAAAATTCAGGCAATTCTTGATTGGCCACCACCGAGGAATGTGTTAGATTTAAGGGGTTTCCTTAGACTATGTTCTTATTACAGAAGATTCGTGAAGGGATTCTCTCAGACGACAGCCCCCCTCACCGATCTCACTCGGAAAGGGGCTTTCAGGTGGACAGATGAGGCAAAGGTAGTCTTTGACGGGCTTAAGATAGTCATGAGTACTTGCCCGGTTCTAGCACTTCCGGATTTCTCTCGTCCCTTTGTTCTAGAGTGCAATGCTTCAGGGAATGGGATTGCTACAGTGTTGATGCAGGATAGACACCCCATAGCATACGAGAGCGAGAAGCTTAAGGACAATGAGAGACTGTATTCTACTTATGACAAAGAGATGCTGGCCATTATGCATGCCCTGGCTAAATTCAAATAGTACTTAGTGGGTGGCAAGTTTACAGTTAAGACAGACCACAATAGCCTGCGCTACTTCTTAGAACAGAAAGAGTTGAATGAAAGACAGCAAAAGTGGGTCAGTAAAATCCAGACCTATGATTTTGATATTGAGTATGTCAAAGGGAAAAATAAAATTGTGGCTGATGCACTTTCCAGGAGACCTCCAGTACCGGCTTGTTGTGCTCTATCAGAGATCTCTGCAGATTGGAAATCTCATTTGTTGGTTGAGTATTCTAAAAATACTCAAGCTTGTCAAATTTTGGATGGTCAGCTCCAGGATAGCAGATACAAGGTAATTGATGATATTATTTTCTACAAGGATAGGATCTACATAGTACCAGGATCTAAACTTAAGGCTAAGGTGATGGATGCGGTTCACGATGCGCCAACAGCAGGGCATCCGAGGTTTTTTATAACCTACAAGCAGGTCAAAGAGAGGTTCTCATGGAAGGGCCTCAAGGACGATGTCCTTCAATATGTCAGAGAGTTCCAAACTTGTCAGCAGAACAAGTCCGAGCACGAGCATTCCGCCGGCTTAGTGCAGCCCCTTCCTATTCCAGCACAGAGATGGGAGGGTATTTCTATGGATTTTATTACAGGGTTGCCGAAAGTGCAGGGCAAGGATAGCATCTTTGTGGTGGTGGACAGACTTGACAAATTCGCTCACTTCTTCACTATCGCAGCAGATTGGTCAGCATCGCAGGTAGCTGAGCTTTTCTTCCGAGAGATTTTCAGATTGCATGGTCTCCCCAAGACCATTGTAAGCGACAAAGATAGTAAGTTCCTCAGCACCTTTTGGCAAGAGCTATTCAGATTGGCAGGCACTGAGTTGACTCCCAGCACTAGTTACCACCTACAGATAGATGGTCAGACGGAAATTGTGAACAAATGGGTGGAAGGTTATCTCTGAAATTACGTAACGGGATAGCAGAGGGCATGGGTTAAATGGTTGTATTTGGGGGAGTTTTGCTACAACTCCACTTATCACATGACTATTGGCATGTCACCATTTTGGGCTCTCTATGGCAGCAAACCCCTATCATTAATAGACTTGGCTCTACAGGACAGCAGGGCACCGATTGCGAGAGATTGGTTACAGGACCATCAGGATATTCTTAGATCTCTTAGGGAGAACATTCAAAGGGCACAAAATTAGAAAAAGATGTACGTTGATCGACATCGGACAGAGCGGAGCTTTGAGTCAGGGGATATGGTCTACCTTCGTCTTCAACCATACAGGCAGAGTTCTTTGAAGAAGAGTGGGTCAGAAAAGCTTAAACCCCGATTATATGGTCCCTATCGCATTTCCAGGAGGGTTGGTGAGGTGGCTTACGAGCTCGAGCTACTAACAGACAGTAGGATTCACAATGTATTTCATGTGTCTTGCCTCAAGAAGGCAATTGGGCAGCAGATAGTTCCATCAGTTGGATTACCCCTGCTTGATGAGGAAGGTAAATTGGTTTTGGTTCCAGCTGAGGTGATTGAGGTTAGAGAGAGGAAACTGCGGACAAGGCTATCAGAGAGTATTTAATTCCCTGGAAGGATTTACCTATTGAGGACGCCACATGGGAAGGTGAGTCTATTCTGCAGCATCCTATGTTGAGATTGCTTGAGGGCAAGCAACCTCGAGAAGGGAGGACTGTAATGTCCCCTTCTCCGCGATAGGCCATTATGACGCCTAATTAGTCTATCTCCCCATCCGGATAGACTAATGGCTACTTCTGGAGGATGTCAGCCAATCACAGGCTTCAGTTGGGTGAATTTTAAATATTTGGGAACCTTTTTCCATAGTTAAGTCACTTTATTTTATAAAGTGAGATTATAAAGTTACTTTATGACTTAAAGTCATTTTATTCTAAAAAGTAACTTAAGTGACTTAAGTGAATGCACTTTATCCCACATTGCTTAGTTTTTTGTGTTTTCCCTCATATCGAGGTTATAAAAGCATAAAGCTCTCCTTAGGAAAGGCACCGAAATTTATAAACAAAGATAAACAAATCAGGTTGCTTATGTGACTGGTCATTTCTTGAGGACGGAAACCCTTAAGGAAAATCTGAGGAGTTGGACGTAGCCCCAACATCTCGATAATAGTGGAGTCATTCAGATTTCACATTGGAGATTAATGTGTAAGTACAGAAATCAGTGTTATTGGATAAGCATTCTTAGTTTCAGACGTAGAAAACAGAAGAATAGACATACTTCCAGAATTTGGGCATAACAATTTAAAACGTTGGCTTTGCACATCAAGGAAGTCCCCGTGTTACATTTTCTAAAAGCTAGCAATCAAGTAGACTGCTCACGCAGCAAGGAGATTGGTCTCGTTCTAGAGATTGAGTTTTTCAGTCAAATCGTGGCTTGAGTTGCATATTCTCAGAGTTGGCAGTCACACAGCCTGCTCACGCACTAAGGGATTAATGAATGGATATATCATCGAGCAAGCAGTGAAAGAAAATAGTTGTCTATGGTACACCGAGTGGAGATAACATTTGTTGAAATATGATTAAATATTGTAGAGGCTCGTGTAGACTGGAGAACGTTGCCCCTTTGAACTACCGGAACGGGAGGTGACCTTTCAATACACCGCATTTAGTGATTGAAGCAACTCGAGTGTGGGAAGTCGCGGGAGAGGGTGACGAGATTCATGTATTCCATTTGATGAAGAGCAACAGACGTCATAGGAAATAGCAGAAATGGTATTAGGAGCACAAGAGTTGCAGTGGGAGGTGTGTGCGATAGAAGTCATAGGTCGTGTGGCTGAGGGATTGAAGTGGAGGCGAGTCGGATATCATAGTTGCTCCATACATAGAAGGGTGTTAAAAACGTCACGGCAGACAGTGAGTCGGATATCACAGTTGCTCCATACATAACCGGGGTGTTAGAACGTCACGGTAGACAGTCGACTGTGGTGGCATGCATCACGGGCGGGCAGAATAATGGGCGTAGTTCATGAACCTCGGAAGATATACCATCCTCACTTGGTTGGACACCGAACTCTATTAAGCTGGGCAAACTGTATGTATTTATCTCGCATTATCTTGCAAGTCGGTTATTCCTTGCCTTTGATATTAAGCAATAAACGGATGAAATTTATTGTGGTATGTTTATTTGAATCTGAATATCTATTGGTTAAGTTGTGCATCAATCGAATCTCTGTATATTTTTCTTTGTGTCCTATCAAACGACACCCACTGTTTAATGCATATTCAAACAATAAACTCAGAGACCTTTCCAGCAGTTGATATAGAAAGGAAAACTTATGAGACTTAGTAACTCTCCAACTAAAATATCAGACACAGACGGGGATAGGATATTACAGCCAAACAAAAAAATTCTAATGGCCTTTTGCCCTTAGATTCTTCCAAGTTGACAACCCAAGCTAGAGCTGCAATCATCTCTTGCAGTAAGTTGACAATCGAGCACAAGCATAAATATGCGCAGTGAGCTCATATAAAATCATCTAGAGTTCTACAATGGTGATAAAACTAAGTACAGGAATAAATTAAATTGTCATCAGTGAGTTTTAGAACTTGGAATCTTTAAGAGCATTGTAGAAGAATTGTTATGGTCCCAGATGTTCTTTGGAGGCTCTACAGTAGCATTTGGCCTGTAATTCTTGATGATTTTGATTGAGATGCATGGCCCCGAGTTGCTGGGATTTTACTATATTTTGTTTCCCTTGGGTAAATACTTGTGTTTATCTCCCTTTGTGTGAATGACCAGTCATTTATCCCTTCAATGTTCTACATTGATTTCAAGCACTAAAATAGCTTCGTAATTCTGTCTTTTTGTAAACCAAAGCACCAGAATAATCATATTAAGAGTTGTGCAGGTGAGCTCAAAATGGTATATATTTTTTTTGTTCATAAAACTTGGTTTAGGTCTAGGAACCATAAAAAATATTAGGGCAAAACCCATGATTTGAAACAGCAAAACATAGATTATCCTCAGCTGACATGGAAACAACCAGAGCATAATAAAATCCTACCAAACAAACTTTCTTCCCAAAAAGGCCTGAACCCATAAACTGTATTCCCTACTCTATCCAAAAAACTTGGAGAAACAAGCCAACAGAGACTTTTGAATGGGGTTAGGGCAAATTATATTGGCCCCAACACCCCAATACACATTATTACACATAGTGCATACCAAATCTTCCTTCTCCGTCTTCGTCTCCACACCATGCAGCCTTCTTTCAAAAACATAGCAATAGGAAAAAAACATGGATTGCTACCTCTAGGAGCTCCACCAACAGCGCCCAAACTCTTGTCATCCATCGACACAACTTTGTATTTTCAATTCCTTTTCAATGAAGCTAATAGCAGCAAACCTACTTTCTTCCATAAAAAAAGGGAGCTAACGGATCATCTTTTTGAAACTCATTAACCAAACTTGGTATGAAATTGAGCAATTCCTCTTGCGCCTCCTGTTTGATATTAGGGCTGAGTCTCAAAGCTGTCTAAAAGTCTTCTTTCCTTCGTTCCTGATTACCTCTGCATCCTCCACAATCAAGCCAAAAGAAAGCTAAATTTTCATTATTTTGTTACTTTTCCTTCTTAAAAGTGTAGTCAAATCAAAAAAATTCATGCTCCTCTTAGCCACTTAATTCTAAACTTCTATTCCCAAATTATTTCCTCCATCCTTAAGATTCTGCCATGTTCTTCCATTGGCTCCTTTTCCTTTTCCCTTAGTTATGTGGTTAAACCATTCTTAGCAATAGCAGCTACCAGCTTTCTCATGTCTGATTCCCTCTTGTTTTTGTTTTCAAAATATTCCCCATTGTTTCTTTATTCCATCCTATCACCTGCCTTTTGATTTCTATCATTTTTAAGCTAAGTTACCCAATTCGCCCCCCTAGCCCCTTGGACCGGCCTAGGTACGAACTGGTCCATGGTCCTGGTTCGGTCCGCCTGTGGGTCCGGCTAGGGTCCGGCCCAAAGGGGGCTGGTTCGAACCAGGCCACCCCCAGTTCGGACCTAGGTGAACTTGGACGGACCAAGTTCGAACCAAGGTGGGCCTGCGGCAGTTTTGGATGCCCAGTTCAGTTTTGATGCAAACTTTAATTGATTTTTGACATCCACTGTTAGGACTTACATGCAGAAATTACCAATTATATGCAAATGAAGATTAAACATAGGAATGAAAGACACATAAATGATAACAACAAAATACAATTTTAACGTGGTTCACCCAAACTCAGGTTGTATCCACCAAACAAAGAATCGGATATATTATCTAGCAAATCAAACCGATTCGAACCAGCAATCCCTTGCAACTGAATACCGCTGAAAAATAACTCTCGATGCCTTTATATAGCTGCCCCTTGACCCTGTCTTGGGGGGGTTTNTTTATATAGCTGCCCCTTGACCCTGTCTTGGGGGCTTTGCCCCCAAACCCCCATTTAATAATTTGGGGTGGAAACTACACCGATAAAAGTGGGGAAAAATTAACCTTTGAGTCTTATTAGGCTCCATATAGAAGATGATGATGACGAAGAAGAAGAATACCAATAAATTATTGATCCATTAGTTGAACTTGAAACAATGATACTTGAACTTGATGTTATGATTTATCATTTGACATTTTAATGTTTTCAATCTTTGATGTTGAACTTGAAGTATATGATGCTATGATGGTATGATCATGATTTGTGATGCTATGATTACAAGTTTATGGTGTTTTAAAGCTTTTGTTATTTTTATGATACTATGTGACATTCTAATCTTAACTCGTGCTTCTAGGCTGCATAAATATGTATGTATGCATATATATATATATATACATATATATATGTATATATATATATATGTATATATATATATAAATATATTTTTTACATGTTTTTGTACTAACAAACCCAAACCCCTTTTCAAAATTTTGTCATACCGGCGAACTGGTCCTTCATACTCAAATTTGAACCCAAACCCAAACCAGCATCCTAGTTTTTAAGTAAAGCATGTATCTATTGCATCCCCTCTCTTCTTTTTTTTTACCAGCCTTCCAATGCTGTTTTAAAATTAGGGTATTACTCCCAAACATGTTTTATCTTAAAAGGAAACCTCTTCGTTTCCCATTCCTATAAAAATAAAGAGATATAGGCCAATTATCTATTGCATCCCCTCTCTTCTTTTTTTTACCAGCCCTCCAATGCTGTTTTAAAATTAGGGTATTACTCCCAAATATCTTTTATCTCAAAAGGAAACCTCTTCGGTTTCCCATTCCTATTAAAAACAAGAGATATAGGCCAATTATCTGATCCTTCAAATTAAACAACATCTAAGTGAAAACTATCAAGACCAAGTAACCATTCCAAATTCAACAAGAATCTATCCAATCTACATTATAATATTCTCATCTCCTAATGTATTATTCTTCCATGTAAACTAACTGGTCTTAGGTTTGATGTCTACTGACAAAGGATCCTCACAAAGCTTCTTAAACTCCAAAGACCCTAAATTTAAGTAAATTATCCTCCTTTCTTTTCTTTTGGAGCTAGAATGGCATTAAAATCACCCCCTCCTATCCATTCCCTTCACTGTGATCTTGTCTAAACATCCTTATGTACTTCCAGGTCTTATTTCTATCTCTTTCTAACTTCAGGACACATGAATATTTGAGATAAGTTTTATTATTATCATAGAGATTTCTGAAACTAAGAGACAAAAATGAGAACCTTCAACAATTCTACCTAAAAAACAATGTTCCACAGAGTAGACAAAACTCCCAACATCCCCTTAACATCTTCCGCAGCACAATCACCATTTCTCCATAATGTAGGAAGTAGTTCCTTAAAACTCACACTCTCTATCTTTGTCTCCTAAATGAGAATTATGTCAAGACCTTCCATCTCAATTAACTGCTTTAACGAACGACGCTTCTCTGGGCCATTTAGGCCACAAATATTCTAGCTTAAAATCTTCATTGATTCTTCCCTGCATGGAGATGCTCGCCCACAAACTTGACAATTTTTCCATCAATGCTTGAGTTCCATTTTCAATTCTTCCAAAGCCTTCTTCTAGGTTTTGGGAGCTTCTATCTTTCTCCCCTTATTATTCAATCCTCCTATATCCATAGGAATGAGATTTTGTCCATAAATCACCTTTACCTCCTACTAACAATGTTCCAAGTGTTTCTTTATCATTGATGTCTCCTAGCCCAAAGTCATTATCACTCTTTACCCCTTTCAAAACCTACATTATTGTTGGGGGCTTGTCATTCGGCTCCAAATTCAGCCTTCCTTTATTCTTTAATTAGGAGCCAAGATTATCTCTAGACATTATACTCTTCGGAGTTTTACCTACCATGCTACCTTCATTGCCAAACTTTTCTTTTGCAGTCAAAATCCTTTCACCCTATCTGCATATTGATTGTGCAGACCTTCCAAACCATATATTTCCTAAGATGAGTGCAATGTCCCCATTTTTAGCAATATTTATTTGTGAACTTTTGCCCAGATTTTTAATTTCCCTTACAGAAATTGGTGTTTGTTGAGGACCCCAAACTTCTTGGAGTGCTCTAGGTTGGTTAGCAATGACTTTGGTTCTTAGAAATGAACTCAGTAGGCAGTGTGGATCAGTATGACACTTTCAATAGTGATTTTCAACACATGGGAAGTTCTTCAAACTTCTTGGGTGAGTCGTCTATTTTTATTCGCTCGGTTGACTCTGATCATCCTATTACATCTTTAGCATCATCTCAATTTGATCTGAGTTAGATTCTTATGCAATTTAAAAGCTTTCCGCAACTTGGGTGAGCCATTGTGTTATTGTCTAATTAATTCACTTAAGTTGTATAATGTTGGGAAATATTAAAAGGACACCTTAGTGTAATAGCTCGTTGGAAAGGTGTTAAGGTGTATTTTAGGTTGGTTGAAAAGTAATATTAATTATCAAAAAAGGTTTTGTGAAGGGAAAGAGGGAATTATTATAAATTTAAATTGGATATTTCCCTCCAAAAAGCTATACAGGAGGTGTTGGGCTCATTTGAGGGATAGACTTGATAAATTATTATTGTTATGCCACTGGAACAAATCCAGAATTTTTCCGAATATTTTGAGGACAAAAACCCTAATCAAGGTTTATTAGTTTTAGGAACCAAACCCCCCTAAGCTTCTTGGTGTGATTCCATCTAGGGATCACCATTGCTACACTTCGAAGTGCCAAATTAGGGTTGCAAATTTGGATGATTTTGACGTTCTCTAGTTGCCACATTGAAGATTCTTCTCTCTGCCTCATTGTGCCACACTGAAGATTCTTCTCTCTGCCTCAAACAATGCATGCAACTTGGATAGTTGAAGTGCAAATCTGCACATTCACTGAAATTCTTATTCTTCCCAACCAGAAAGTGATGAGGCAGAAAGTACAATCTGCTGCTACCTTTTCTGGTGCGGCAGCAAATATCACATGCTGCTACTTATGGGTATAGTGAAGGTGCAGCAATGAAGCGTTTCTGTCCCTTATTTAAGGGATAGAATGCACAAGATATTTAACCAAATATTTATTATTGTGAATTTGTAATCGTCAAACTTTGAAGCACCGTATCTGCCCAGTTAGGTACATGGGTCTGGAAACTATGAACTAAATTAATCACAGGTATCCAATAAAATGAGAACCGAAACTTCAAAGATGGGCAATTCAAACAAAAAATTATGACTAGTATTATTCATCTGGTATCATTCTCAAAAGTGATATATTTGGGATTTGTGACATATATCATAAATGTCTATGCACCTAATTTTCCACATATTTCACATAATACCTTAGTTTCAAAGGTACCTATGGAAACCTTTTTGGTTGAGAGAAGATTTGCCAAGGAATAATCTGTTCAATTGCATCATTGTAATCTATCCGTCAATTATTGCACTTGTGAAAACTAAGATGCTGATTTCACTCACAGTATAATGCATGGAAAGTTCGAACCTTTGTAGCAACTTATCCCACAATGTAATATAAAACAAGAAGCATGAGTGATCATGTAAAAATCAAGACTTTTCAAAAAAAAATATAAAAAATAAAAATAAGATCAACACTTTCCTGTATTGCCATTGTCATCAGCCATTGACATCCATAGACTGAATATAGTTCTTATTTAATTTCACCATATTACTGGACTTCAAGGTAGAATCTTCCAGAACATTCTTGTAGATGGCAATCATGCCATTAGTAGTCAAATAATATTTTTGTTAGTTTAAACTAGAAGTATAATAAAAACCTTGTTCCGAGGGGGTGTCATTTGCGGACGATTAGAGACTTAACCAACTGGCGAGTCTATTTGTAGTGAGACAGGAACAAGTTATGTTGTGGTTTTTGGGGAAGAAATTCTATGCTATACAAAGATCTATTTTTCTGTCATATCTTGTACTGTGTCAATTCTGTGATATCTGTTATTCATGTTATATTAATTATGATCTGACTTCTTCATATCTATTGGAATGTTACTGTTACTGTTGCATAGTACGGAATAACCCTCTATAGTTAGGCAGCTAACATTTTGGCGTCGTTGCCTGTCTAAACCTGGAGATCAGAAAAAGTAAAGGCGTGATGGCGGAGTGATGGGTCGACCATTCCAACAAGTGCTCATAACTGATAGTGGCATTGAAGAGGAGGAAGTAACAAGGGAAGACTAGTTGACGGAGAACCTAGTGCGTACGTGGGACGTGTCTGTCGATCAGTACATGCAGAGGGAGGCCCGTGAGAGAGCGGTCCCTGAAGCCATGGTATGCAACGAACTCTCTGTGTGACCAGCAGTCTACGATCTTCGGTAGCATTCCAAGGTTGTTGGCACGAAACTTGGTCGAAATAGAGGAACAACGTGCGGCAGAGAAAAGGGAACAACGCCGCCAAGAGATACAACGGTACGAACAGAGGAACCGGAGGGAGGAGGAATCACGCGACGCGAGTAGACGCCGTACCTCCGACAACTCCAATAATTAATGCTCAACCTGCCAAACAAGGACAGAAGGCGACATACAAGGGAAGAGGTAGAAGCCGAAAAGGAAGCAGAAACCACTGTAAGAAGGTCATTGTGAATCCAAGAACAGAGTGAGAGGCGACAATGGCTGCAGAGACTAGTACAAAAATCTCTCAGTCCTCCACGACGCCGGAGTGGCACTCGTACGAGTAGTGATGGCATAACACAACCCAAGTAGGAGTGGGAAGAGATTGCAAGAGAACTACCACTCTCGGGCAATTTGGGAGTGCAAGAAGGATCTGATGCAGACAGTTGGGAAGGTGACTCCGTACCAACCGAACCATCCGTAGACTTTGAGGAAGACAATAGTGAGGAAAGGAACCTTGAAGGAGAGGTAGTAGACCTATTTGAGAGTACCTTGCGTGGCACTGGAAACTTGGTTATTTTAGAAAAGCCAAGGATAGGGAGAATAGAATCCAAAACTCCGGGGAGGTGCTAGTATTGGTACTACAAGGGAGGTAACCAAGACGTGGACAACAGAGGTGGAAGGGTAGAGGACTCGCGCGTACCGAGGGTGCCAGAGAAGCACAGGGACACGGAGGGGGAACCAAACTACCTGATTCTAATAACGCGCGCGGTGCCAACCGTAGGAGAAAAATGGTTAACACCCTGGAGAAGCAGAAACTCCCCAAATTCAGTGGGGACAGATCGGAGGACCCGACCCGCCACTGTAAAATATGTGTAACCACATAGGAAGCAAATGGCCAAGACGATCAGGACTACTGGTTGAAGGCTTTCCCCACTACCTTGCGAGGGGTTGTAACTGATTGGTACACAAACTTGCCCACTAGCAATAGGACAACTTGGAAGGATCTGCAACAAGCCTTCCAAGAAGAGTTCAGATTAGTTCGTGATGATGACGAAGTAGTAGCAAAAATTTACAATACTCGACAAGGAAAAAATGAAACCATACGGACCTCCCACCGCAAGGTGAAGGAACTCATTGGTAAATTAGAAAACCAGCCCGCAGATGGTTTGAAGAAGACGTGTTCGTTGAGGGACTGACTTCGTCCCTTCGAAAGAAAATGAAAGTGGTACCTCCTTCCGACTATACAAAGGCCTACAATAGGGCAATGGATATTGAAAGTGAAAGTAAGACTTCTAGAGGGAAGAAAAAAATAAGTGACGATGTCAGTACCGATGGCGATAGTGAAGGGGAGTCCCGGACCATACAAGCACTCCGGAAAGATATGATGAGGATGATGAAAGAAATGCGAGCAGAAAAAGAGACCACAAAGGAAGGCAAAGAAATATGGTGTACGGAATGTAAAATTCAAGGACATTCCAAGACCAACTGCCCAAAGAAATAATTTTGCGACATCTGCCAAGTACTGGGACACTCCATCAAGGAGTGCTCGTACAACCTAAAGGCAAGGAGCACTCAAGTGCTCCTCACCCAAGGAGAAGAGGCAACTCCGCCTGCCACACCACCAAGATCGACAAATTCTAATGCCTCGTTGGGAGGGTACCGTAACAACCGACAAAGAAAAAATAATAACACACCAAGAAGCCGCATCCAGTACGACGCGAAGGGGCGGCCCATGATACAATGTCGTAGATGCAAAGAGTACTTCGCTCAGGACTGCCAAAACGAACAAGGAGGCGGAGGCATGCTATGCAAGTGGTGTAGTCCAGGCAACCATGAGGATGCTAACTGCCCTAAGGGGAAGGGAATAAACATGATAGACATCACAAGCCTTGAAGAGGAAGTGTTGGCAATCACAAGATTGCAGGCGAAAAAAGCTACCTACCCTTACCCTGGCACAGAGAAAGAAAAATTCAAGGAAGCCAGAATGGATATTGAGCGGGCCATGGAGTAAGAATGGAAAATATCACAAGGCACTGCCAGTACTCCTCAACGGTCAGCATCCGAAGCAAACATCATACAGCAGATGTTGCAAGCCACCATAGTAGTACAGGTGGCGGACTTACTGGAGACATTACCACAACTAAAGGTAGCAATCACCAATATAGGTGATACCAAGTACGGTCAAGAGAAAGGCAAGCCTATTGATGAGAAAGAAAAAGAAGACTCCACAAAGGATGCTTCCACAAATGGTACCATGGATCCAATGTTGTTGGCAGTCGACGTCGGAAGAACCCCGGCAGTGGTCGAGATGGAAATCATGGGGCGTACACTGACCAACACCATTGTAGATGGGGGATCTGGCGTAAATGTAAGAGGAGACATGGAAAGCCCTGGGCAAGCCAACACTCTAGTCACCAACCTTCCATTTGGTAGGTGTCGACCAGCATGGCATTAAACCAATTGGAACACCTACGAAACAGAATGTTATAATTGGGACCCAACAGTTCTTCCTCGACTTTGTGGTCATCTCACTAGAAAAGAAGGGGTATGATGCCCTCCTTGGCAAGGGGTAGCTCATTACAGCAAAGGCAAATCACAATTGGAAAAAGAACACACTCTCTATTGAGAGCGACGGGAAAAAATATGTCATAGATCCGCGGAACTAGGCAATAAGCCAAGAGTTGGCATCTGACTCCAAATCCGAAGCAAAAGAATCCCACGGGGAAGAAGGGATGGAGCCTGACGATGAAGGGGTACTGAGATTGGGGAACTGTTTGGAGGATGAGACTAGTTCCCTCAATGGACTATTCCACTAGAAGATGGAGGATTATGAAGTTTTCCATCCAAGCTGCAACATGTTGGAGGTTCTGGAGCTTAAAGCGGAAGAGAAGGATACCTACCCTCCAGAGTACGATGAATACAAGGAAGGCGTGGCGAGGGTAGATGATACCCCGGCCCACCGATTTGAAAGGAAAAAGGCGGTGAAATATGAAGAACCGAGCATAGAGAAGGTCAACTTGGGAAAGGAGGACCCAAAGGTGATCCTTGTCAGGATGACTGGGACCCCGTACTGAAGTCGGGCGCATTTAGGATATTCTTGGAATACAAGGACATGTTTGCATAGACAAACAAGGACCTGAAAGGCATACCACCTGAGTTGCGTGTCCACCGAATTTCCTTGGTACCAAGTGCACACCCCGTACAGAAGAGACCATACCGCAGGAACAAAAATTTTGTGGCAAAGGTGCAAGAAGAAATTGAGAAGATGCTAGAAGCTAGAATTATTTTCAAAGTGCAAACAAGTGAATGGGTATCACCCATCGTCATCTCTCTGAAGAAGGAAGCTAACCAGATCTGGATTTGTGTAAGATTTTAGATGCCTTAATGTCATCACGATTAAGGATCCCTTCCCCATTCTGTTCACTAACAACATACTGGAAGAGATGGCGGGCACAAGATGTACTCGTTCATGGACGGGTTCTCGGGCTATAACCAGACCAATATCGCCGAGGACAAATTGAAGAACGCATTCGTCGTAGAAGACGGGGTGTATGCATACAACAGAATGCCCTTCGGACTGTGCAATGCTCCTGCCACCTTCCAGAGAACCATACTCCATATTTTTGACAAGATGTTAGTGGGTAATTTCAAAGCCTTCTTGGATGATTGGTCCATATACACTGGGAAGGAAACCCACCTCACAGCACTGTGGGAGTGTGTGGAACAATCCCAGAGGGCACGGCTGGCACTCAATCCAAAGAAGTGTCGATCCATGGTGCCACAAGGTAAGCTACTTGGCCATATAGTTTGTAAGGAAGGATTGATGACAGACCCTGATAAAGTCAGAGTTATCGTTGAGATGGAAAAGTCGGAAGATGTGACAGGAGTGAAGTCCTTAGGGCACAATGGCTATTACTGACGGTTCATCAAGGGCTTTGCAGAGATCTCATGTCCATTGGACAGGCTGACGAGGAAAGGCGAACCAGTCACCTAGGGGACTGAACAAGAGGAGGCATTTAAAGAGCTCAAGTCCAGATTGGTAAGTGCACCTATTCTGGCATATCAAGACAGGGACAAGGAATTCCATGTACACGTGGATGCCTCGAATTATGCCATCGGTGCCACGCTGGCATTAGCGGGCACAAAAGCAGTGGAACATCCAATATAATTTGCAGTAGATTGTTGTCAAGGGCTGAAAGGAATTACAGTACGACTGAAAGGGAGGCGTTGGGCATGGTGTACGTTGTCCAAAAATTCCGACACTACCTTCTTGCCACACCCTTCACATTTTATGTGGATCACCAAGCACTAATATACTTGGTAAACAAACCCATCATACAAGGAAGGGTAAGCCGATGGTTGCTCTTACATCAGGAATTCAGGTTCACAATCATCATACGCCTAGGAAAGAGCCATGTTAGTGATGACCAATTGTCTAGAATAAAATCAGCAGAGCCTGCAGATGGGGTGAACAAGGACTTCCCGGATGCCCATCTATTCCAAATAGTCGTTTTACCTTCCTAGTATGAGCACATTGGCCAATACCTATCCACTTCCACGTTTCCCTAGGAGATGCCACCAAGTGGAAGGAGAAAGTTGGCACTGAAGAGTAAAACATTCCAATTGGTCAATGGGTTGCTGTACAAGATGGGACCTGACCACGTGTTGCGCAAGTGTGCCATGGAGGAAGAAATCTCGGGTGTGTTGAGGGAATCTCATGAAGGGCTGGCTGGAGGGCACATGGGGTTGGATGCCACCGCACAGAAGGTACTGCTCGCAAGACTGTGGTGGCCAACCTTGCACACTGATGCCCGAGAGTGGGTGCTTGGATGTGACACCTGCCAGAGGGCTGGTAAGCCCTTAAAAAGAGACTTCATGACACTGTTTCCTTCACAGCCCCAATAGTTGTTTGAAAGATGGTGTCTGGACTTTGTTGGACCCTTGAAGGTAAGTGTTGCACGGCAATGCAGGTATATAGTGGTAGCCACTGAATATTTCACAAAGTGGGCGGAGGCCAAGGCACTTCCGGATAACACGGCACTTAGTACAACTCGATTTCTCTATGAGAAAATCATGACACAGTTTGGCATACCCACATCCATTACCAGTGACCGAGGAGTGTATTTCGTAAACCAGGTAATTCGGAGCATGACAGCAAAATTTCGGATATTCCATAACTCGTCAAGCCCGTACTACTCTCGAGCCAACGGGTAGGCTGAATCTACAAATAAAGTGTTGGTGTCGATCTTGTATAAGACCTGTGGAGTGGAACATGGAGATTGGGAAGAAAGACTCCCAGTCGTACTCTGGGCGTACCGCACCACCTACAAGATGACAACGAGACACACACCCTTCCAACTCATGTACGGGCATGAGGTTGTGGTACCTGAGGAATACACCGTACCAAGTTTGAGACTGGCAGTAGAGAACCGACTAGGAGACATAGAGAGTTTAAAAGAACGACTGCTTAACTTGTTGCAGTTGGATGAACGGCAGATGACAACACAATGGGCTACCGAGGTGGCTCAATAGCGAAGAAAATTTTGGCACGACAAGCACCTCCAGCGAATGAATTTCCATGAAGGGCAGTTATTTTTGAAGTATAACGGTCGTAACGAAATCAAACCCGGCAAGTTCAAGGTTTGCTAGCTCGGGCCCTATAAAGTAAGAGAGGTGGGAAACAATGGTGTTGTAAAACTTACCACCCTGGACGACAAACCGACTAAGGAACCAGTAAATGGGTTCAAGTTAAAAATCTACCGAGAAAGGAAAGCAGACACTGTAGCAATCAATATGTTGGGGTATGCCACTAGGGGAGATTGGACGATTGGCCGAGAGGAGATTGAGGAAGATCCAATAATCAGAGAAGAGCCATACAGGCGAGACTTGGATTGGGCCAAACCAGTGATGGATCGCGAAGAACGACTTGCAAGAAAGTAAGTGGAGGGCATTGCAGTACCTAGAGTGCACAAGCACCTCACAAACGCATTGTTCGGACCCCCTACTCTCTAGATAAAAATAAACGGATATTGGAGACAGAGGACACCCTACGAAGGGAGAAGAGAAGGTTTTGTGGCATATGACATTGATAAGGAAGCAGAAGAACAACACAAAAAGCAGGCAGCCAAGGGTAATGTCTTGGAGGACGACTTGGAGGAAGGAATTGACTTAAAAGAGTATGGCGCCACTCTTGGGCCATGCCTAAAGATGGTAATAAAAACTGATGATTTATTTATCTCCGAAGGAGATGGGTATGTTGATCAACTCATTGAGAAGTGTACAGTGAAAGGGCAGGAAGACCCGTACCGACCCCGACCAAATGCATTATGGAAAGTGATACCAAATCTGGCAGGACCCCCAACCGTGAATGGCGAGGAAGCAGTATGGCACCAAAAGTAAGGAGGCAGATAGATTGATGGAAGCTATAAAGGGGTGGGACCCGCACCTATAGTAGACAAAATATTTGATCTAGAGTACCTTGGAACCTGTTGTGAAAATGAACGCTACAAAACATCCTTGGGCACTTGCATGTGGCAATATGCCTCAGAGGTTAAGGTCCGGTGTAATGAAGAAAAAGGCATAAAGAGGGGGCGAGACGAGGAGAACAATGAATTTTGGAAGAGGCCAAGAGTTGAAGCAAAAGAGGAAGGGAAAGAGATAATGCAAAAAAAACATCCAAAAAAATTTAAAGGGAAGAAGGTCAAACAAGGATGCCAAGGATCACAAAAGCAAAGAAAATTAAAAGGTATGACTATTTTGAAAAAATTAAATTTGAACAAAATTAAAAGAATTAAGGTCAAAAGGATGGGAATAAAAGGGAAAAGGGTTGGAAAAATAAGAAAAGATAAAGGCATGATTAAAAGGCTTATATTGGAAGGAGTTATAAAGGAAATAATAAAAAGAAAAATGGAGAAAAATGAGAAAAGAACATTAGCTTTCCAAATAAAAAGAAAGTGTTCCATGAAAACCCTAACGATGGAAAAGTTTAATAAATTGAGACCACTCCAAAGAATGGCAACCAAATACGCAGGAGCAAATTGAAGAAGTTGGGAGGAAGGGCCGAAAACCAGAAACAAAAGAAGGCAGAGGGAAGTGTCGAAGGAAGGTGAGTACGTACGAGCCATTGTCTGTATGTTGTATGGACTGGAGTGATCCCTACGCCATACACCGTACGGCCAACCACGAGGGAATTCAGCAGAGCTTAATCGCACGAAGGGAAGCTAGCAGCCATGCGGAAATTACACAGGATGACATTGGAGGTCGTACAAATGGCAGCGAACAGAACCAAGCCGTACGTAGTCGTACGAACGACACTCAGAAATTGCCAAGGCAAACCGTATGAATTCGTACGAAGCCGTATGAGATTCAGGAAAGACAAAGCAAGGAATTTCAGGTTGTATGAAACCAATGTACATCGTACGTCTGCAGTAGAGAAAAGACTATACAGAAGTTGGGGGAGAAATTCGGAGGTCTCCAAAACCAGGTTGTGGTGCACATCCACAGAGAGGCTACCATCCATACTGTCGTATGGACTCGGGGGCACTCCACACGGACACCGTATAGACCACAAACAGGGACGTCCATCATTGTATCGATCCTACAGCCACGGAAAGAGTGTACGATAGAAAGATTGGAGAGGGATAAAAATAAGGAAAAAGGGTAAAAGGAAGCTTTGGAAACCCTAAAAAGGGTAGTTACAACATTCACTATAAAGCTAGAGCCATAACCAAAAAATAGTTACAACCACAAATGGCAACTTTGGTCTAGAAAGATAAGATGAACAGGTTATAGCACAAAACCTTATGTTTGAAAGTGTCATAAGAAGCGAGTGCAGGGCCTGGTGGGAAGGCACTCCAGACAACCACCCTTTGAAGAATTCACTCAAGAAAGCGAAGGTAGACAAAATAATCTTTATGCCTATTTTTAATCTAAGGGATTTTGAGACTGTTTTATGCACTATGGTCCACGGGTATGATCAGCATACGCACAAATCCACCATTAGATATTTTGATCAGACAGTGGTGATATCCTACTCACTCAAAGATTTCAACAAGGTATTTGGTGTGCCAAACAAAGGGCATTCAGCAACCAAACCCTCTTCGAAAATGTCTACAAAAGATAAGAAATTGTTACTTCAGCATATATGTAGGCAGGACCTCACAGAGAAACAATGGGACAGCCTATGGAGTAGCAGTACTAGCAAGGGATTGAAGAAATCCTTTATAACTTCCCCAGAATGGAGGTGTATAATGGACTTGCTAAAAAGTAAGATTACAGGAGCCAGCAGAGCATCCGATATTGCTATATGGATGCTAAGGTTGATGAATGGAATGAATAATGGCAAGATTTACAATTGGGGACAATTCTTGTCTGAACACATCAAGGATTTTTCGCAGCTTAAGCATAAAACCTTCTACATGCCACACCACGCCATTGCCTTATTCTTGGAGGCGCTGCACACCCAAGTAGCACCGAAGCACATCAGAAAATTTGTACCAGCCAATCGGGTTGAACCTTGTCCAAAAGGCTCCATTTGGACACTTTCACTCCAAGCAATTTCGAACCACTCAGGAAGAGGGTCAGGTAGGAGGTTACGGCAAGCACTGAGGATGGAGGGGAAGAGAATGGCAGCTCCGAGGAGGGAGAGGAGGAAACGGCAGCCAAAGAGACACATACACTTTCCTCTTCAGAGAGTGAAAGTTCTAATGAGGATGAGGATTTTCGCATGGAACCGTGCGGAAAGGACCGTACCAGGGCACTGGCACAGAAGGCACAAGAGGTAGCACAAGGGAATGAAGTAGGGAGACAGAAGAGGTGGCGTTTGTACACGTACAGGAAGGACCCCTACCGAAAATAGTGCCAGAGGGAACCGTACAAGAGGTGGCACATGAGGACGTCCATGGGGTCGTACAATTGGAGGTCGTACAGAAGGAGGTCGTAAGATGGAGGCCTCACGGAAGGAGGTGGCACTAGGAGAGGAAGAGGTCGTACCTCAAGGAGATGTACCAGATGTGCCAAAAAAGCCACCTGTGCTTCCAGATTGGGGGGCAAGGAGATTACAAAAGATAGTATTCACTCCACCCCAGCTTTCATCCATGGCGCATTTGGTTCCAGTGGAGCATGTACCACAAATGAAATTGGTGGATCTAAGAACACACAAAGGTGGGGCCCACCCCATTTGCATCACCACTTCACAAGGCGTAGAGAGTGCCCTTCCTGTTGCACTAGTGGTCACCCCTGCGCCTCTGGGTGGCGTAGTCACCTCAGCCACTCGGGCACCTCCAACAAGAGTAGTTACAACAGCCACTATAGTCACCACCTCAATACAAGAAACAGCTATAGCCGGGAGGCAGTGCCCAGCATGGCCAAAATCGATCAGGAGGGAGGAGATATGGACCCTATGGTGCATGAGGCAGAGGTCCCTGGGATGGCAGGAACTGATCAAGAGAGAGGAGATATGGATGAGGCCGATAGCCTGTTGGCAAAATTCCCAATGGAGGTAGATAATATTCATCACCCTCACCCAAGCTATGGATGGGACAACATGCGGAAGGGGAGAACGGGGAGATACCATGGGTACAGCCAGTTGAAATTGAAGAGGGAAGTGAGCATAGGGTCATCCCCTCTCTGAGGAAGTGACTGGATTTGGAGCCTCGGCACAGCGGTTTCTAGCAGAGTTGGAGGCCATGAGGGTAGCCACGCAAAGTATGGTCGACCGCTCTCGGAGGTTAGACGTGGGGCCAGTGTCCATGGCAGCGGAGGCACTCCTCATATTCATGATAAGTGAATGCGAAAAGGAACTCATGGAATGCCTTACAGCACGAGGATGGCCCGAGAGGGAGACACCAGAGATGCTAGAGGCGTAGAGCATGCCACACACTCTCACAGGGCGCATAGGGTACACAGGGATGATGAGTACAATCTCCAAGATGGAGCAGACTTTCCGAGCAACATTTTTACAGCTACAGGGGTGATATGCACAACTCGAAAGGAAGAGGAGGGTCATACCATGGCAGTATAGAGGGAGGTAGCCTTACAAAAGAGAGTGGGTGAGCTGGAAAATGAGATGGCACAAGAAAAGGTGGCTCGCGCAGGGAATAGGAACGACTAGCAACCTCCCAGAAGGATCTGATGGATGCCTTGAGGTTACTGAAGGCGGCACGAGAAAAGCAAATGATAGCAGACAAGGACCTGAGGATCCTTCGCCAGCAACTACCACACGCCACGTCCTTGGCTACTCCAGGAACGTCTTCTCACTCGTCCCAGTAAATTTGCTTTATGTTTTTTGCCCCATTTGGTTTCTCTCATCTGGAAGACGACAAGTTTTGTGGAGGGTATGATGTATACGGCAATCATGCCATTAGTAGTCAAATAATACTTTTGTTAGTTTAAATTATTAGTATAATAAAACCTTGTTCTGAAGGGGTGTCAGTTGCGGATGGTTGGAGACTTAACCAACCGTTGAGTCTATTTGTAGTGAGACAGGAACAAGTAATGTTGTCGTGGTTTTTGGGGAAGAAACTCTATGCTGTACAAAGATCTATCTTTCTGTCATATCTTTTACTGTGTCAATTCTGTGATATCTGTTATTCACGTTATATTAATTATGATCTGAGTTCTTCATATCTATTGGAATGTTACTGTTATTGTTGCATAGTACGGAATAACCCTCTATAGTTAGGCAGCTAAAAATTCTCCCTGGAACTGATCTCTAAATAATCATCCACTTGTTTAGCTTCCTACCACTCTATATAAATTACAAACATACTTGTTGCAACCTTTAGAGAACTTATTAAATATGATATCAACTCAAAATGGCCAAACACTATAAAGAACTATTTTGGACAAGGATGCATCACTTCCTAAGTGTTTCCAGCATTCAGCAATCATAATCTGGATACAATATATCAAACAATAATTCTGAAATATCCAACCCTGATCTGAAGCTTCAATTTTCTGAATTTTTTTACTTTCCTGAATTTGTGATTTTTTGTGATTTTGCAGTTTTCTGATTTTCTGTGTTTTTTTCAGATATTGAAATAAATGCAAGACAGAATAACAGGAAAACAACTTTAAAAAGGCAAACCAATAAATATTTAATAAACCTACGGTTTTTATTGCAATTAATGTAATCTAGCACATACCCTAATTCCAACACCTCAAACCAAGCAATGATGATATCAGCATATAATTGCAGCAAGTCTGATATTATTCTTATCAGCGGCAAACCAGTGTCTCATAAATCTGATAATGCAATAATAACCCTGATTTTTCAATGCCTAGGTTGCCAAGCAACCCAAACTCAAACGTCTAGTTGAGGGAATGTAATATCTACTGATGAAAGGCTGTGAGTTGGTGGAATTGTAAGATCTGCAATAATTGTAGAATTTTCCTGATCTGAATATGCCCAAACCCCACGTCACCTCCTATTGTAAATTATTCCTGCGGGCAAAATGGTGCGGCTGGTTGTAGATGGGACTAATGTTAAACTATAGTATCAAAATATTTCAAATCTCCTTATACAAAAATAATAATGAAACAATGTCCTCTCCACTGCTGCAAACTGAAGAATGAATTCTAGTATTCTCTAAAAGAAAATAATTAAATGCTATGAAGCCCAATGCTATTCCTGTGTGAAATTGCTTGTATATTATGCCCTTGGGTGATCTTCCACACCTGCAGACATTCAAATCTGTGAAGGATTTTGTTTTCACAAATAATTCCTGTCAAACCCTAGCTCTGAGAGCTCTGAAATGCAAAAGATGAATTCTCCAAATAATAATAATTCCAAAGATGGCAAAATGAAAGCCCAAATGTCTTTTTTATTCTTCCTCAAACCCTAACGCCACTTTTAGGGTTTCAAGTATTTTATTTTTTACTAAAATACATCCCATTTTAATGTTTAATTATTCACTCCTCCAATATGGTGTCTGCCTCTAGGAAATTAAAATGTAACTTAAAGTCACTTATTTTAACATTAAAATGTGACTTTTATAATATTATTAAAAAGTCACTTTTATTTCCTCATAAAGTAACTTTATAATAATGTAATGACCCTTACTATAATGGCCACTAAAAACCCCAAGTCTGAACTGAGACAATTTGTCAAACACTTGGCATGCACTGAATTGTTTGGCTTGTAATGTAATGTTTCAGATAGATAGTTGTTTTGAGCATCAAGTACAATTGAGATAACAATACCAATAATGAAAAGTAACAATGAAACTCCAAATACTAATGCAAAGACTTCTATGCCAATGTATCATGGACTTCCCAAATTCTGATTGCAATGTTCAGTAGACTTATTTTCTAGAAATGTATGACTGTTACAAACTCTTACATATGAACACTGAATTAAGTCAAGGGAATGTATGAACTGTTTCACATGAACAAGACCTGGAAATGCACCCCTTTACTATATCAAACCAACTGCTAAAATAGCAATGTCTGATTACAATTGCAATGATAACAGAGACTGATTACAATACTGAAGTATGACATGGATTGTATAGACTGTCACTCATTAGCAATGAACTTG
>MU228047.1:1033964-1051187 GCA_018584345.1 Thuja plicata | reverse complement strand
AACAATCAATGACATTCTAAGTTAAATATTATAACTCCTAGGATGGAATTTAAGCAGAGATTGGACCTCTCTGATGGTTTGTTCATCAAGAAGCAAGACACCTATCATTTCTAGGAGAGGGAACATTTCAATCCCCCCCAAAAAGAAAGTCGTCTCCGAACGACAAGAAACAAAATTGTTTGGGACAGAGAACAACAAAATGGGATGATTACAAAAAAAAAATTCCCACCCTAACTAGAAAAGCTAACTAGAAATCATAACTGAGGAGGGGGCTGAGAAGGCGTCCCTGATGCTGAAGGTGATGTTGTCATAGAAGCTTGGAGCTGGTACACCTCCTGTGTCCGGACTGCGAGGTTGCGCTCTGCCTGCATCCTCCTCTCCATTGCAGTTCATACCATGACAACCGCCTCCATTATCTCCTTGTCCTTTCGGTCCACTATCTCCAACGCACTAGCTAGGTGAGTCTCCAGCATAGCTTGCGCAGCCCTCTCCTCCAACTGTTTTATCAGCTCCTCCCGCAGTCGCCCACTCTCCTATGTCTGAGCTAACTCCTCCTTCTGCTATACCAACTCAATCTCCACTCTCTAAAACTTTGTCCCCAGGCTCTCAATAAGTGCACTCTTCCTTGCCAACACATGCTCAGTACGTCGAAGGGTGTAATAGTCCTCCCTATAGGTCTGCTCCACTTCCCTCAGCAAGGCATCCACCCGACTCTCCTCAGGTCATTCCCGAAGAGCCCATTCCTCCATCATCGCATACGACTCCTTTTCTGGCTTGACTGAAAACACACATTGAATGCCAAGGGGCATCCCACTCGCATGAAGGCTACCACGCGCTCCAACTTCTGAGCTAGACCCTCCTATGTCCTGGACCGAATGGAACCTGCCACCCTGCGTACACCTACTGCTATCTCTGTAATATACCCCTCCAAGTCATCTGGATCGCCCACGAGCTGGCCACTAGTACCCTCAGGTAGAGTAGGCGTCGTCAACTTTGGTGGTTGTGAGGCCTATGTCTGGGGAAACTCACGAATGGGTGGGTCTTCTATCTCCAATGCGGTCAGTCTCACAGGAGAGGCCTCATCCTCGACATGGATTACCTCCTTCTGAGGTAACTCCCTCGGTGGTGATCGAATGTCCGACCCTATTACTGTTACAGATGGCTGGCTGTAGCTGTGCAAACAGGCACTCATCGCCTCGTCCGAGGGAGCGCTGCTCACCACGGCTGCTCCACTACTAACTCCTCAGCCATCCTCACCACCGCCTCATTCCTGATCACCTCTAATGTGACTTGGGGCCCCTGGGTCTCTCCGGTCTGCTCAAGTGGGAACTGTCCCTCTCCGTGAGTCATATCCTCTACCTCCATCTCCGGAACTACCACCTTTGCTACCTCCTCTGCAGGCGCCGTAGGCTGAGCCACTACCCCCGTAACTACTACAGGTATCATCTCGACTGGCTGCCTCAACTGTTCAAGTCTCTAAACACTGGAATATGTGTCGTGGTTACGAACCCTGCGGCTGGTGAAGTGAATTGTACTGCTACTAGCTGTGGTGGAGTGAAAAACACTTGGGTGGGTGCCATCTGTGCTACCCCATGGGCTACTGAATCGACCTCGCCCTCCCTCTCGCTACTATCCTCTTCGAAATTGCTAGAAGTTGTTGTGGTCGGCTCCTGGCCACTATCAATGTTTCCGGACTCTGACTCCGAAACTACTTGGTGCTTCCTCTTATGGCCTGATGGAGTGGTTGTCGTGTCCAAATGCCTCCATAGAAGAATGGGTGGCTCATCGGGTACCAGCATGCTTGTTGGCTTCACTGCCAACAACTCCTCGGGTATTTGCGTACGTGTGGCTTCCAAAAAGAGTCCAATGGCATAGTGCAGCATGTAGAATGTCTTATACTGTAATGTCATTAACTCATATATGCGCTCCGCTAGCAGTGATGCCCAGTCGTACACCCACCCGTTCAGGATACTATTCATCAAACTTATCTGTGGGATGGCTAGATTTCTTCTTTGCACTTGTGCTAGCATCTGTCTTGCCTGCAACTTTTACTCCTGACGGTAGTACCTTGGCTTTCTTGTCCATGCCGGAGGCAACTATTTGTAACTGCATTCTCCAATTCTATTTTCCAGCTAAACCCATGAATAACCGTTTTCTTCCTTTATGCAAGAACCCACACCAACAATAACTGTTTGCACTGTTGTCTGGATGTCGTACAATCTCTTCCTTTTTACTCTGTCCGTATGGTCGAAAAAATCAACAAGCTTTAAACTGCTTGTGTCCGTACGGCTTGTGAATGTCTCCAACTCTTACGGCTATGCCTCCTCTGTGTCCGTATGGTTTTGTACACCGTATTGTTGCTCCATACGGTTGTTTTTTTTTTTCTGTGCACCCGTCCTTCTATCCGTACGGACCTCCTTCTGCTTGCTAAATGTCGTACGGTGTACGGACTTTATAACCTAATACCCCTAACCGTACGGCAGTCCTTCCCTTCTATCTATTTTTTCTTTCCGTACGGGCCCGTACGGCAACAGTCGGTAGGGTACCGTACAGTCCTTTTTTTAAAATATTTTTGTGCCTTATCTGGTGGCTACGTCTACCGACGTCGTCTCGCTAGTCATGGTATATTTTCAGTTTTGACCAGTTGACTGCGTCGGAACTCTCCTGACCATCGAGCGTCGACAACTTGATTGCTCTGTTGGCGCCAACTTCACGCACTCTATAGGGACCCAACCACTTCACTTTGAATTTCCCCGATCTGATTTCATTCTTACCGTTATACTTCGACACCAACTGACCTGGAGAAAATCTAGTCCAACGGAGGTGCTTGTCATGCCAGTGCTTTCTCCATTGTTGGGCGGCGTTTGTTGCCCATTGCGCCATCATCCGTCACTCGTCAAGCTTATTGAAGGTGTACAACTGTTCCCAAAGGCTTTCCATATCTCTGAGCTTGTTGTCAATTGCTATCTGTAGGCTTGGCACCATGAACTCCATCGGGACCACCGCCTCCTGCCCATATATTAGTTGAAATGGCGTCTGTCCCGTAGTCACTTTATAAGTGGTTCGATAGGCCCACAAGACAGAGGGCAATTTCTCCTCCCAGTCTTCCTTCTCCACTCTGCAGGATTTATAGATCACGAATACCAAGATCTTATTCGTTGCTTTCGCCTGCCCATTTGCTCTCGGGTAGTACGGACTGGACAGGGAATGAAAGATCTTGAACTCGATTGTGAGGAGTTTTACAACATGATTCACGAAGTGACCTCCCCTGTCACTTGTCAGCTGGATCGGGATGCCATATCTCGTGATGATCTATTCATAGATAAACCTTGCAATGCTCACCGCCGAGTTATCCGGTGCTTCCACCCATTTTGTCAAGTACTCTGTGGCCACCACTATGTATCGGCACCTTCGTGGCCTACTAGCCTTTAGGGGTCCCACAAAGTCAAGTCCCCACCTCGTTAAAAGATCTTGTGCGCAAGAGGGGTTCAAAGGCATGAAATCCCTCTTGAGTGATTTCCCGGCCCGCTAGCAAGTGTCACAGCCCATGACCCACTCCATGGCGTCGTTATATAGCGTCAGCCACCACAACCCTACAAGGAGTATTTTCCAAGTTGTATCCGGACCTATGTGTTCGCCCGCAAGTCCTTCATGTGCCTCTCTTAAGACACTTGGAACCTCTTCCTCCATGACACATCTCCTGAGGACTTGGTCGGGCCCCATTTGTACAACAATCTGTTGATCAACTGAAATGTATGGCTCCTCAGAACAAGTTTTCTCCGTTCACCTGGCGGCATCTCTCTCGGAAACTGTGACATGGAGAGATACTCTCCAATGCTAATGTACCATGTCGGCAAGATTGCAATGCAGAAAAGGTGTGCATCTGGGAATTCGTCATTCACTCCTTCGCCTGGTTCTCCAGATTTGATTCGAAAGAGCTGGTCGGCGATCACGTGGCTTTTTCCCAGCCGTACTATGATAGTGAATATGAACTCCTGGAGCAACAGCAGCCACCGGCTCACCTTTACCTGAATGATGGGTTTGTTTACCTACATTAAGGCTTGGTGATCCACATAAAATGTGAATGGAGTCGCCAACAGGTAGTGTCTGAATTTTTGAACCGCATATACCATGCCGAGGGCCTCCTGTTCTGTGGTACTGTAGTTTTTCTCTACCCTAGACAGCAATCTACTAGTGAAGTAGACAGGGTGATCCAACCAATGGTCGCCAACCTGAGCGAGCGTAGCTCCTATTGCAAAGTTGGAGGCATCAACATGCACATGAAATTCTTTATCCCAGTCTGGATATGCCAATATTGGTGCCCCTATCAGTCGTGACTTCAACTCTTCGAAGGCCTCTGCTTGAGTTGTTTCCCATACGTAGGGCTCCCCCTTCCGTGTGAGAATGTCGAGTGGGTAAGATATTTGCGCGAAGCTCTTGATAAATCTTCTATAGTAGCCAATGTGTCCCAGAAATGATTTGACCCCGGTGACATCCGTTGGAGGCTCCATCTCCATAATGACTTGGATCTTATCAGGGTCGGTCTTCAACCCGGCTTTGCACACGATGTGTCCTAATAGCCTTCCCTGGGGGACCATGAACCAACACTTCTTCAGGTTGAGTGTCATTAGTGCCCTACGGCACCTCTCCATGCATTCTTCGAGAGCCTTCAGATGTGCCTCCTCTCCACTGAAAATGGACTAGTTGTCCAGAAAGGCCTTAAAATTACCTACTGACATTTTGTCGAATATGTGTAGAATTATCCTCTGGAACATGGCTGGTGCATTACAAAGGCCGAACGGCATTCTGTTGTAGGCATATACCCCGTCTTCCACCACGAACGTTATCTTTAACTTGTCTTCCTCAGAAATAGATATTTGGTTATAACCCGAGAATCCATCCATAAATGAATAGATTTTGTGCCCTGCTATTTCTTCTAGGATAGTGTCTGTGAATGGGATGGGGAAGGGGTCCTTCACCGTAACTACATTGAGGCATCGGAAGTCTACACAAATCTGAATTTGATTTCCCTCCTTCAGAGATATGACAATGGGGGACACCCATTCGCTAGTTTGTACTTTGAAAAATAATCTTCACCTCCAGCATACGTTCAATCTCCTCCTTGACTCTGGCGGCATAGCTTTTATTCATTCGGTACGGTCTCTTTTGTACCGATACGGCTCCTGGCACCAGCGGGATGCGGTGGATGCATAACTCTGGCGATACTCCCTTGAGTTCCTTGTACGTCCATGCAAATACATCTTTGTATTCCATGAAGATTTTGAATGTCGCTGCTTTCAATACTGGATTCCAATCATCCCCTACTAGGATGATTATGGGTTCCGTTTCACTGCCAAGATTCACTGGTTTGACTGATGGCTCTTTGTACTGCATGGGATGCGTATCATCGAACTAGTGTGCTGGGGCTTCATTTACCTTGGCATTTCCTTCCTTGTATTCCCCGTACTCCGGAGGGAATTTGTCTGGCTCTTCTTGGACGCTCAGCATATTGCATGACGGCGTGAACATCTCATAGTCCTCCATTTGCCAATGGAAAAGACCGTTCATCGAATCTGCGTCATCCCCGGAGCATTCCTCCAACTCTAGCACACCTTTGTCATTGGGTTCCATTCGACTCCTTCCTTCATTCCTTCGGTCATGTTCCCCTTCAGATTCGGACTCGGAGGAAGAAACCGAGCCCTGATAAATAGTGATCTATCCTTTCATGCCAAGCCCGAGGAGCCTGTTTGAGCCCATACAAGGCTTTCTTCAATTTGCAAACATGAAAGTGTTTTCCCTGCACTATAAATCCTTCAGGTTGTTCCAGGTATACTTCCTCCTCTATTATGCCATTTAGAAAGGTAGTCTTCACATCCATTTAATGAATTTTCCATCCCTTCGATGCAGCGATAGCAAGCACAGCCCTGACGGAGGTAGATAGAGCAACAGGAGCAAATGTCTCTTCATAATCAATTCCCTCCTTCTGAGAGAAACCTCTGGCGACAAACCTTGCTTTGTATTTTTCAATACTCCCATTTGTTGCATGTTTGATTTTAAAGAGCCACTTAGAGGAGACCATTGATTTGTTCTTAGGTCTAGGTACAATGTCCCAAACATCATTCTTGAGAATAGATTTATACTCTTCTTTCATAGCATCTTTCCAAGTTTGATGTCGGAAGGCTTCCTCAACATTAGAAGATTCTGAATTTATAATTTCACTCATAAGTGCAACATAAGTGGAAAATCTATTAGGTCTTTTACTTTCCCTAAAAGTTCCTTATGGAACTGCATAATTTTCAGCTTCTTCAATCATCTTTCTAGCCCATAGAGGTCTTTTCTTATTCACTCTAGGTTCATCAGTAGAGTCCATAGGTTCAACATGATTATTGTCTTCTATTGGTTCATGAGTCTCCCTCTGAATCTCAGAGGTGTGATCTTTTTCATTGTATTGAGGAGTTTCATCATATGTTTCATTAACATCCATAGATCTTTTGAATGCAACATCTTCTTCAAATATTACATCCCTGCTTAGTTCAATTTGTCTGTCCTGGAATATAAACTCTATAGGCTTTAGAGGTTTCACTATACCCAACAAAGATTCCCTTTTTCCCAAAGGGTCCCAGTTTAGATCTTTAGGAATGTGAATGTAAACAAGACAACCAAAATTCTCAAGTGACCTATGTCAGGTTTTATTTCTGTAAATACTTCTTATGGGGTTTTGTTATCAAGAAAGGAATGAGAACATCTATTTTGAATATAAACAGCAGTACTAGAGGCTTCAGCCCAAAATGAGGTGTGAATGTTCTGGTCATGCATCATGGCTTTGGCTGCTTCTACTATAGTCCTATTTTTCCTTTCTGCTACCCCATTTTGTTGAGGGTTGTAAGGAACAGTTAACTCCCTCTTAATCCCAGCATTGTTACAGAAAGTCTTAAAGTTATCAAAGATGTATTCCCTCCCAATATCTGATCTTAGGGTTTTGATATTTTTACCAGATATATTTTCTACTAGAGCCTTGAATTCCTTAAACATTTTAAGGACTTCATCTAACTCTTTACACTTTAAAAAATATATCCAAGTCTTACTAGAATAGTCATCTACAAAAATAACATAATACAGAAATCCTCCTAAAGATGGTACTGACATAGGTCCACATAAATCAGAATGAACAATTTCTAATACATTGTTAGATCTACTCTCACTATTATGAAAGTACCCTTAGTGTTCTTTCCTTAGGCACACCCTTTGCAAATACCTTCATGTTCTTGACTCAGCTTAGGTATTCCTGTCACCATTTTCTCTATTGAGGGTAGAGCACGAAAATGGATGTCCTAATCTGCTATGCCCTAATTCACAAGTGTTAGAAGATGCATGGATTGATGCTTGTGAAGGAGAAGTGCAAAGCTTGTATAGACATCCATGTCGAACTCCAATGGTGTGTGCCTTCTTGATGTTTGAATTCTTAGGCCAAGCTAGGACTTTGCCATCCATGAAGGTGATTCGGTATCCCTTGTCCTCAAGTGCTGAAATGGAAACCAAATTACGTTTGATGCCTGGCACATATAGTACCCCAGTCAGTTGAAGAGAGATGCCTGACTTTAGTTGGATGGTGCATGTTTCGATTCCTTTCACAGGGTAGTTGGAATCATCTCCAATTGTGACTTCCTCATCTGAGTTTTCTACTAAGTTGTCCGGGTGCTCTCTAAATCTTTTTATATGTCGAGATGCCCCACTATCTATTACCTAGGTATTAAGGCTGGTAGATACTTGACTAAATAGAGCTAAGTAAAATACAAGTCTTTCAGAATCCATGCTTGCCTTACTAACTTCAGCGATTGAGGCTTGAGGTTTAGGCCTGTCTGGACATTTCATAGCGAGATGACCATATTTATCGCATCTAAAGCATTGTATTTTAGATAGGTCCCTTCTTTTCTTGAATGAACGCTTTCCATTTGAGTCCTTGCTTTTCCTCTTCTTGGAGTTATTTTTCTTCCCTTTTTTGTGAGACTGAGAGTTTAGGACTTGAATGTCTTGATTTTTGGAGTTCAACCCAATCCCTCTAGTGATCAACCTTGACTCTTCTTCAATGTAGTCGGTCTTCAAACAATCAAATTTGGGAAGTTTGGATCATGCATTTATCCCTTGAATAAATGATTCCCAAGAAGTAGGAAGTTCGTTGAGAGCTAGCATGGTTAACTCCTTGCTATCAATTGTGTGACCAATTGTGGATAGCTGGTTCCTTAACTCTGTTATCCTCATGAAGTACGAGGTGATAGTCTCTCCTTGATTCATCTTGACATGGTGGAGTTGTTGTTTTAGAGCAAGAGCCCTGCTAGTGTTATTTATCTCAAACATGCTCTCTAGGGTCGTGAACATTAGATATGTTGTATCTAATTTTGAGATAATGGGAATTATATGATCCTTTACTCCATCTACCAACAATTTCATAGCTTTGTTATTGTTCCTTGTCCATTGGAGTTTCTCATTTTCCTCATCAGGTTCAGGTATCGCCTTCTCCACACAAGTGTTCAACTCATGTTCTTTTAGTGTGAGCATCATTCTGAATTTCCAAGCTTCAAAATTTGCAGCTCCTTCAAGTCGATCCTCAGGTCTAACACCATTCACCATTTTGTTGAATATAAGATTCTAGAAAATTTTAAATTGCTTCTTCTTTGAAATATGATCGGATCTTTCTCGCACTAGCTCTGATACCATGATAAAGGTTGATCAGATTTGGATATAGTAGGAATTTTAATTTTATTTCAGATTACTATCTCACAACTATGATTGATGTATGTGACAACTTGCTATGAAGATCGCTGCTGATATATATGTGACACAATTAATTCAAGATGAATCAATGTCAATCTGCATATATTATGTCAAGGAGATCAATGTATCTTTGTCTTGCACTTTCGATTGCTGTACATTCGATTTGAATTGATTTCAATCATAATAGATATTATCATGAGGAGACATGTCTACGTAGGGACATGTCTCTACGTAGAGACATGCTCTCATACCCTTCCATTAATTTAATGCCTTTGCTGTTATCTTAATCAGCGATAGTAATAAAACTATCGATCATGACATAATATGAATCGATTCTCATAATTGATTTGTGATATGATAAATATCAACATTGATAATCAATATCATAACCAGCATTAACACAATCGATACTTTATATCAATTAACAGCAAGAATATCATTGATACTTAATATCGATTAGCATTATTAATATAATCGATGCATTTCCTCAATTCATTATATGAGTTACTAACAACATGTTAGTATATATTCGATATTCATTATCGACTCAACATATAATTAATATCATTAATTTGCATGGCTAATATCAACAGCATGATTAATAATTATACATATTTTTTAATCTCAGTCATGTGTATATAAATATATATATAATAATGAAGAAGCAATTTATACTTTATTATATATATGTCTATATATATATACATGATTAATAATTCATTATTTATTAATCATGCTGATGATATCTATGATCATCATTATATGGAAAGTCGTAGAGATTACTCATACATATGATTTCATTGATAGGATTAATCCGACCAAAGCTAAAAATCATTAACAAGGATCCACAGAAAGTGAGGGAGTTTGGGATCATACCCTTCATTCGTTGGCCTGGGCTTTTGGACAAAGAAAAATACTTGGAGAAGAGCCATGTGACCTGGGATGACCTGGAGAGGAAGATTCGAGAATTTGAAGCCTGGCAGCTGCAAGTGGCAAATAGGGGTTTTGTTCAACCAGCAGTTCCAAGGAGATGAAGGACGAGACGCATCAAAGGCGTGCGGGTGAGGATTGTGACCGGTTCTAGCAAAGGTGGTGCGATCTAAAGGGGTGAGTTGGTGTGTTCGTGAAGACTCTTTTTGTTTGGTAGGGCACTTGAAATCCTGCATTTTGAATTGTCAGGGGAAATAGAAATTCTTAGTATATGGAGTGCCACAGTATGTATTGCAGGGAGTAAAACTATCATTCTTTTTGAAACTCTATGTAATGAATGGAAAAATCTATAACAGGGTGGTTTTGGGTGGTAGCCGGTTTAGTGAAACCGCTTACAGGGCGGTATGTGGATACTGTGAAGGGGGATTAGGGTCTGGATCAGTCTTGACTTTTTAATTATGCTTGTACTTATTTTAATATTAATAAAAAGTTAAAACTATAAATTATTAACCCAAAAAAAATATGGTTGTTGAAACTTTTTCAGCCACTTTCCTAGGGAGCGCCAACAATAGGGAGTACAAATCTATCTTGTTTTTTGCTATTGGATCACATTTCCAGTCCACAAGAGTGCGTCAACTTTGGAGGGTCTATCATTAGTTTGAGCAAGTTTCACCACCATTTTTTGCTGTTTGCAGGCATTTTCTGAGCTGTTATCAACATTTTGGAGGGTTTTTGGCTGCTGTGCTACCTCTAGTTCATTGTTTCCAGTTTCCAAGTCACCCATCTAGATCATTTGTCTTGCCATTGTTGTTGTTACAGCACTTCTACAGTCAGATCCAGCTGCCAAACTTCTCAAATTTTACCTTACAGGGTTCCTACAGCATGTTGCAGTTGTGCAATCACCATTTCTGATCAAAATCAAAGTTCAAAGTCTGAAATTGTGCATATCAATCAATGTAAGTTGCTCTAACATGTTGCAAATCAAATGGCATTTTTCAAGGATGATAAATTGATGCTTAATTCAAATCTAAGAATGTTTAATATCCTAAGTTCTGTACTTATATAATTATATCCTGAGTTTTGACCATGGTGAAAACTTGGTAATCAGGCACTATGTGTAGAGACTAATGCTCCATCACCTACCTTTATTCTTAGTTATTTGCCCTTCCATTATCACCTTGCCATCCACTTCAGTCTTTCATAATAATCTTGATGTCATACCACGGTACCACCTATTCGTAAGTCTTATGTCATTGTCATCCATGGTTATCATCAAGGTTGCATGGGGATGGGGGAACTTGGGTACTTAGGGTATAGGTACGGGTATGGGTACAACTATTTTTCAAAATAGGGGACAGGGGTACTTGGGTACGTCAATTTTTTTTTAATATAATTTACTATTTATAGAAAATCTGAAAATATGAGTCATGACAATGGTTTTTCAAAACAAGAACAGTGATAAAGTTTGCAAATGTAATGTATTGTTTTCGGTTTCAGATTTGCAATATGTTTGTAATAATAATATATGCTAAATGTTTAGATGCATAACAGAGAAGACAGACTTTAAACATGAACAAGAAGATCATAAATCATATAACAATAACATATTGCAAATGATAAACTTCTGACTTGAACAGTGATAAAGTTTACTGTTAATCAGTATTGTATCAAAGTTTCAAACTGATTACATATTGAATTAAGCTTGATAAACAAGAAGTTGATACGCAAACAAAAAAGTAAAAACCGAAACAAAAATCAGAAATCTTAATCAAGGTCCTTAGCTATGATGCTCTCCACTAAGTACCCGGTACTTGGGTATGTTGGTACGCGTCCTAGGGGTGTGGGTATGCGTACCCATGCAACATAGGTTATCACGAGTTAGACCATCACGTCAATCTCATAATAAATTGTCCTATGTCCTAACTGGGGGTAAGAACTATGTCATGATCCCTAAAGTCCTAAAAGAATTCTAAAAATCATAAATTCTTCAAAAAGATTCTAAAAAGTCACAAAAAGTCCTCAAAAAAATTTCTAAACATCATAAAAAGTTCTCAAAAAATAAAAATAAAAACATAAAATATAAAGTCCTTTCCTTTGACCGTTCACCACTCTAACCCAGGTTTCTGTAGGTTAGCAGTATGGATAGGAGACCCATCCAGAGGGTTGTGGAGCTACATAGGGGCTTTATGAGCTGTTTTGGGCAGTTTGGGACAATTTCCTAAATTTTAGGAGGGATTCCTACTTTATAGAGATTGACTGGGAGTTGACTTGAACACATTAGAGGACCTCCAGGATCATCTTGGAGACTTTGGTTGCAGTTCCTATTTTTTAGGGAGGATCCCTATTTTTTTAGGGGAGACTATTAATTCGCCTGCAACATTCAAGTATCATCCTTGGACTGGTGGCATCAGTCAGATTTCAGTTTGGAGGCTAGATGATCAGTTTATGAATAAATTAAAAATAATTAAATTATTTCCTAAGTTTGATTTAAATAAAAAAATTATAAAGTCAATTAATCTAGTCACTTAATATTATAATAAAATATAATAAAAGGCCCCATGGCACAATTTCCTAGGAAGGTGGAGTTATAAGTTAATTTTAAAAAGGGGTCATTCTTATTCATGGTAAATAAGGCCTTAGAGTTCGAATTGCCGAGAGGAAGATAAAATAAAATAAAGTATTATAAAATAATTTAAAATAATGTGTGAAGCCCTAATTAGGTTTGAACATATTGGAGGGAATGAAGAAAAGATAGAAAGAGCTTTGGGGTTTCATTTTGAGCATCCAGGTTATTATTTTTACATTACATCAGCTATTGAAGTTTGAGCTCTAGGAAGAGTTTGAGCAGTATTCAGGCTTCCAAGAACAAAAACTCTTGAAAGTAAGGGAGCTGGATGAAACCCCAGCCTTCCAGGTATCAATTTGCATTACCATTCAGAATTTGCATGAGTGTCTTCGAATGTGGAGAGAGTTTTCTCAGATCAGATTGATTGAGGCAGATAACAGTTGAGAAAATTACAGATCTGGAGGTATAAACAGCACATCAATCACTGCATCATCATCTGGACTTCGTCGTACACCTTCCAGGCAAGAGTTGGTGTCATCCTTGGAGGCAAATATCATTGCAGCAGATTGGTTTGCGCAGAATAACTTTAGCAGTTTGCAGATCGGTCACATTATTAGCATTTTTTATCATTTTATGAGCAACCAGACTCAGTCATACAGCCCAGGAAGATATCATTCTACCTCCCAGCTTGGTCTTAGGGTTTTGTAGCAACAGTTAACACCAAAATCAGAGCAGCAGCAGTAAGTATACTGGACAGCAGAGATCTCATATCAGACAGTTGCAGGATAATTTCACAACAAATTGTTGTTCACTCTTATTCTTGGTCGTACAGCCCTGATACAGTTTTTGAAGTTGTTTTGATGAAAAATCAAAAAAATCAGAATCCTATAGATAAACTTGTTATTTGTTATCTTGTAAGGATCGCTCCGTGTAAGAGCGCTTTGCCTATCAGTATTCTATTTGGTGCAAGCATATAAAGACATTATCAAAGATGACATCTCAGAAGCATATTCTTATTGCCATATCAGATACGGCTATTAGCATTTATCTGTAATGTTCCCAAGCCCCTGGCGCGTTGGTGATGAAGTTCCTAACTCTTGGCGCCTGGAACTATAAGTCGTACGGTGGACAGAAGGTCCGTACGGAGGAAGGAATGTGGCCGCACGGTTGGAATAGAAGGTCGTACGGTATGGCTGGGTGGTCGTACAGTGGGAGAGGTGTGGTCGTACGGTCGCTGGGTATGGCCATACGGTAGGAGCTGGGTGGTCATACGGTGTTGTTGAGAGGTCGTACAGTGTTGGCAAGGAGGTCGTACGATGGCAATAGGAAGGCCGCACAGTGGCGACAGGAAGGTCGTACAGTGGCGAAGGGAGGTCGTACGGTAACTGCTGGAAGGTGTTCGAGGATGTCTGGAGGGAGATGCCTGCGGGGAATGAAATGTGCCTTCGGACCAGAATGAAATAAAGAACTAATACAATCCACAATGAAGATCAAATCGATACTTGCGAGAAGAGATAACAATAACCAATTGATAGTACTTCAAATTCGCCAGATCCAAACAAAGAACAGGCAGAGTAGGGTGAGGATTGAATCGCACTGAAACTGCAAATACCAACTAGGGAGGATCTTTCACCTCCGAAATGGCAGACAATAGAATTCCTGCAGGAATTCAAAGTTACAAGCAAATATCAAAACTCAACATGAGAAATACATCCTACACGCCGGTCATAAATACCCGTCGGACAAGACTCCCGAGGTATACAAATAAAGCCGACACGGCACACTAACACCTACGCTAAAATAAAAGATGGGTCCGGGATAAGCTAAATCGACCGAAACCCAAATACAAGTTTATTTTATTTATTTAATAACAGGGACATTACAATCCTCTCGTCCCAAAGATTGCTTGTCCTCAAGCAATTGTAGATTTGGATGATTCAGAATTTGCTCGCCCTCTCAGGCAGCATCTTCCAACGGAAGGTTCTTCCAACGCACCAGAAATTCTTTGACCGTGCGAGTCCTCAACTTTTTCTCTCAGGTGGTAATGACTTCAGCCGGCTCCAGAACTAACTTCCCTTCACCGTCGAGGGGTGGTAAATCTTCAGACACAGTGACATGTTGCCCCACCGCCTTCTTCAGGCAAGATACATGAATTACATTGTGAATCTTGCTTCCCTCGGGTAGATCCAGTTCATAGGCAACCTCACCCACTCGTTTGGAAACACGGTAAGGCCCGTAGAAACGCGGCCTCAATTTCTCCTTCCCGGATGTCTTCAGGGACGACTGTCGGTATGGCTGAAGTCGAAGGCATACCAGGTCTCCCACTTCAAAACTCCTCTCAATGCGATCCCTATCAGCATACATTTTCTGTTGATTCTGAGCCCGTAGGAGATTCTCCCAGAGTGATCTTAGGATATCTATTCCTTCCTGCAGCCAATCTTTTGCCTTTGATGAGCGACTATCTCCCAACGCCATGTCCACGAATGAAGTTGGTTCATACCCATACAAAGCTTTGAAGGGAGTCATTCTAATGGACATGTGATAGGTGGTGTTGTAACAGTGCTCCCCCAGATGTAGCCACTTGACCCACGCTTTCTGTTGTGCGGACAGAGTTTCTAAGATATCCTTCCAGCCACTTATTCACGATCTTTGTCTATCCGTCAGTCTGCAGGTGGTAACTTGTGCTAGGTGACAACTCTGTTCCTGCCAGACGAAATAGTTCTTTCCAGAAAGTACTGAGAAAACGATTGTCTCGATCGCTCACTATGTTCTGAGGGAGTCCATGCAAGCGGAACACCTCCCGGAAGAACAAGTCTGCCACCTGTGTTGCTTGGTATTCCCCTGAAATAGCAAAGAAGTGTGCATACTTGGTCAACCACAAAGACGCAATCTCTTCCTTGCACCTTCGGAAGCCCAGTAATGAAATCCATTGAAATACTAGTCCATTTCTGCTCAGGAATCGGCAATGGCTGAAGTAGACCTGCTGGCATAGCGTGTTCTGATTTGTTCTACTGACAGGTAGGACATTCCCGGACATATCGGAGGACGTCATTCTTTAAGCCCTTCCAGGAGAACCTTTCCCTGATCTTCCTGTAAGTCTTCAAATATCCCTGATGTCCAGCCAGAGGTGAGTCGTGTATCTCCTTCAGAATCTTCGCCTTCAATTTGGATTTGGGTACCAAGTATATTTTGCCTTTGTAGTATATAATAACATCAACCACCTTGTATTTGTCATCTTGTCCTTCGCCATCCAGCATCTGACATGCAAAAGTATTCTTGGAATACTCAACCAGCAGGTGTGCTCTCCAATCGGTTGAGATTTGAGATAAAGAGCATATCGTTGGCCGTCTCGACAAGGCGTCAGCCACCACATTATTTTTTCCCTTTATATATTCAATGTCAAAATCAAAAGCCTGTACTTTACTTACCCACTTTTGTTGTCGTTCATTGAGTTCCTGCTGTTCCAGGAAGTGTCGAAGGCTGTTATGATCTGTACGCACGGTGAACTTGGCTCCGACGAGGTACTATCAAAATTTTGTCAAGGCGTGCATGATGGCAAGCATCTCCTTGTCGTAGATGGAATACAATTTCTCGGCTCCCGAAAGCTTCCGACTCTCAAATGCAATCAGGTGATGATCCTGCATCAGCACGGCCCCAATACCCTCTCCGGAGGCATCACACTCCAAAATGAAGGGCCGGGTGAAATCTAGAAGTGCCAGCACCGGGCAAGAGCTCATGACTTCTTTGAGCCTTTCAAAAGTTTGTTGTGTCTGTTCGCTCCATTGGAATGATCCTTTCTTTGTTAGATCCGTCAATGGTGCACTGAGCTGTGAGAATCCCTTCACAAACCGCCTATAATAACTGTACAACCCGAAGAATCCGCGCAAGTCTGAGAGAGTCTTTGGTGGCAGCCAATCCAGAATGGCTTGAATCTTTTCCTGATGCACTTGAACCCCTCGCCCACTAACAATGTGCCCGAGGTACAATATCTCCGTCATCCCAAACTCACATTTTGACCTTTTGGCAAACAAGGACTATGATTCCATAATCTCCAGTATTTCATCCAAATGTTTCAAATGTTCCTCCCATGTCTTACTGTATATGAGTATGTCATCAAAAAATACCAATAGAAACTTACGTAGTTGCTTGCTGAAGATGTGATTCATACAGGACTGGAATGTGGCGGGAGCATTGGTATATCCAAATGGCATGACTAGGAACTCGTAATGCCCATAGTGGCAACGGAAGGCTGTTTTCTCCACATCTTTACCTCTCATACGGATCTGATGATACCCAGATCGGAGATCTATTTTTGAAAAATAGACTGCACCATGCAGTTCATCCTGGGAATATGGTACCTGCTCTTGATGGTTTTCTTATTTAATGCACGGCAGTCCACACACATCCTCAGAGTTTTGTCCTTCTTGACCAGTACGACGGATGATGCAAAGGGTTGGAGCTGGGCCTGATCCATCCCTTGTCTAGAAGCTCCTATATTGTTGTTTCAATTTCATCCTTAAACCTTTTAGGATGGCGGTATGGTGTGGTGATGACAGGTTGGGCGCCAGCCTCCATCTCAATAGTGTGTTCAAACCCACGGTGCGGTGGTACGCCTGGTGGTATTTCAGCAAAAACTAGTTGATGCTTCTCCAACACATTCTGAAGTTCCTCATCCTAATAGAAGGTAGGTTGTCCATGTACTGGTTCTGATGAGATAAAACAGTGTGTGGCCCAGACCATATCGTCGTGCCTGAGGATGGCCTCCATCCGTCTGGCAGAAATTTCCCTCGGTCCTCCATTCGACATTCCCCTCAGAACAACTTTCTTACCATCCACCTCGAATGAAAATTCCATCCGTTTGAAACTCTGTGTATTCATCCAATGTTTCCATCCACTGGATGCCGAGGATGACTTCCATGTCGTCCAAATCAACTACGAAGAAGTCATCTGTCACC
>MU228047.1:1000226-1033814 GCA_018584345.1 Thuja plicata | reverse complement strand
GTCTAGCATGACCACAACCCTCTGTCCCTGGAGAGTACCCCGTACCCGGAAAATAGTGCATCTCGGGGTTCCAGCTAAAGCAGCAATGGACCTGCCTCTTTTCAACAATGTGGCAATTCTTTCCGCACGGTTTAGGTTAGCTTCTCGGGCGGCTAGTTGTTCATCTTCCTCAACTTCTAGTGCATATTCTTCCTCTTCATCATTTGACATTACTTCAATATAGTGGATTTTTCCCTTGCCTAAGCAATGATGTCCCGGTTCCCATGGTTCCCTACAATTGAAGCATAGCTTCCTCCTTCTGAGCTCCCGTCGGGTGGCTTCATCCAGTAGAGGTCGCTTTGGCAGAGGTCTATTGTCCTTTTCTTTGGGAATAAGGCGTGGTTTAGACTGTGCATAATTCCTGGAGGAGGAAGATGTTGACATGTCGCATGCCTTCTTGATTGCCTCTATGAGTGTGATGGGATTGAACCCCTTCATGCATCCTCTCAAAGGTTCTGCCAACCCATCCATGAATAGCACGACCAATCGTCTCTCCGAAATATTAGTTACCAGGACTGATAATCTTTGAAATTTTGTAATGAAACTGTCCACCGTACCTGTTTGTTTCAACTGAGCCAAATCTTTGAAATTAAGCTTTGGATATCTTCCATCAAAACAATCCATTAATCTCTCAGTGAAATTAGCATAGGAGGTTATATAATCATGGCCTAGAGAAACCATGCCATGATGCCACCATTCGTGAGCTAACCCTTCCAGATGTAGGGCCGCAAATTTTATGGCTTTGTCCTCCAGCATAGGGTTGAGCTGGAAATAGGTGTCGGCCTTCTGCACCCAGGCCCTAGCTGTGGTGGAACCAGAACCATCAAAAGTTGATAAATTAACTTTACCGATCTTTCTCCTAAGGTTGTCGTTATAGTAGCCACCCCGATTGTTGCAACCTGAATATCTCATTCTCAGATCTACATAATCCTTGTAGGTTATATCCCCTTCCAGATTTGCATTCCTCCAGTCCTCCTGAAGTTGATCTTGCATATCTTGGAATGTAGGTGGTTCTCTGTATTGTGCTTCCGTTCGAGGGGGGAAGGTGGGCATCGACAGTCGAGAGCGTGTTGATTCGGGGTTTGCCCTACTTGCAACAGAATTGTCACTTTGCACATTTTGCTCTGTGGATGCTTTGCCTTCAGCCAATTTTCGTAATGTCTGCTCCATGAGTCGCTGAGTGTCATTGATCTGCATTTGGTTTCTGGAAAGCTCTCTTAGCAATGCCATGACTTGAGCAGCAGGATCCTGTTGATCTTCCATTCTATCAGTCGAATGATATATGTTCCTTCTCCTGGTATATACTTGCATTCAAACCCACAAGCTGGCAGAATCCCCAGCTCTGATACCACTGTAATGTTCCCGAGCCCCTGGCACGTTGGTGATGAAGTTCCTAACTCCTGGCGCCTGGAACTGTAAGCCATACGGTGGACAGAAGGTACATACGGAGGAAGGAATGTGGCCGCACGGTTGGAATAGAAGGTCGTACGGTGGCTGGGAGGCTGTATGGTATGGCTGGGTGGTCGTACAGTGGGAGAGGTGTGGTCGTACGGTGGTTGGGTATGGTCGTACGGTAGGAGCTGGGTGGTCGTGCGGTGTTGCTGAGAGGTCGTACGGTGTTGGCAGGGAGGCCGTACGGTGGCGACAGGGAGGTCGTACGGTGGCGACAGGAAGGCCGTCGCACAGTGGCAACAAGAAGGCCGTACGGTAACTACTGGAAGGTGTTCGAGGATGTCTGGAGGGAGATGCCTGCGGGGAATGAAATGTGCCTTCGGACCAAAATGAAATAAAGAACTAATACAATCCACAATGAAGATCAAATCGATACTTGCGAGAAGAGATAACAATAACCAATTGATAGTAATTCAGATTCGCTAGATCCGAACAGAGAACAGACAGAGTAGGGTGAGGGTTGAATCCCACCGAAGCTGCAAATACCAACTAGGGAGGATCTTTCACCTCCAAAATGGCAGACAATAGAATTCCAGCAGGATTCGCAATTACAAGCAAATATCAAAACTCAACATGAGAAATACATCCTACACGCCAGTCATAAATACTCGTCAGACAAAACTCCCGAGGTGTACAAATAAAGCCAACACGGCACACTAACACCTACGCTAAAATAAAAGATGGGTCCGGGATAAGCTAAATCGACCGGAACCCAAATACAACTTTATTTTATTTATTTAATAACGGGGACATTACATTATCAGAGCATATATTAATTGTCATATCAGAAACAGCCTGCATACCATTATATATTATCAATCGCAGATCAGACACAGCAATCAGTACATGGTTAGTGAACCCCATTATTGCATATATTTCTTGTTATATCAGAAACAGCAGAGACATTGTATTTACATCGATTATTCAATTGATTAGAGGATCATTGCCTTGTATATCAGACATTAAATTATCTTTGTATATGCATTTGGAATTCTTTGTATATAACGTATGCATTTGGAATTAAGTCCCAAATACTCATATTTACTTTCCATTGCCATTTAGAATAAGCAAAGAAGTTAAGATCTGTGCATTTCCATTATTGGCTTCATAAAGAATTACAGAGAAATCCGTAGTGTTCCATAATATAGAAAAAGGGGACATTACAAAGTCAAATTGTGACATTGCTATCAAGATTCAACTATATAGTGTTCAAGTCAAACTCATTGACCCATGTTTCATGAGTAGTGGTTCACAAGAACCCATCTCTCATGAGAATGAATGGAACACTTAGGACTCATTGCATTGGAGTAGTACTAGGATGGGTGACCTCCCAGGAAGGCCCAATGCTTCAGCTCTATGCACATCACTTAGATGCAGTGAGTGCTAACTGCTCCATTCATTCTCGGGAGAGATGGGTTCTTGTGAACCACTACTCATGAAATATGGCTCAATGAGTTTGACTCAAAAAATACACAGTTGAATCCTGATAGCAATATCACATTTTGTTTCTTACTAAAACACAAACTGATAAAAAAAAATCAGCTTTTATGAATACTTGTGCATATCACTTGATGCATTGATACTTGTATTCTAAATTTATTAATCATTCTCACCAATTGCAGTAAATAGATACATATAAAAGACTTGTCATTTTTCATATCATCGAAGATAAATAATTAGAAAGACCAGATTACAGATAAAGTTGACATCAAGAAGAGTGATACCAAAATGCCTTTTCCATAAAATATTCGAATTATTATAGCATATTCATACCTATGAGGTGATGCAATTTCATTTGAGACATCTGAAATAGCAAGGCCAACATATCGCTCACCAACATCCATTCCTAACAACCGACCTGTCTGTGGCTTGTCTTTCTTGAGAAGAATTTGAAACAATTCCAGATTCTTAACATATTTCATTTTCCTTTTCGCTCTTTCATCCACTAAGATTCCAAACAAGAGAAACTTATGTTAGACAAATTTTACTCCACTGCTCAATATCTATAGTAGAAAAACCAATCTTGAGAAACAAAATCTGAAAATAATATGGCAACTAGTCAAGCCTTCTCAGTAATGAAGACATGAGAAAATAAATTCTTAAAAACTGGATTAGAACTAACCATTTTTAAATGGCATGAATAATATTACTTTGTTATTTTGCCATAAATAATTTGTTAAATTGCCTTAGAACTACTCATTGGTTTGACCTATGATCAATTTTGTTATTTCGTAACACAAATGATTGTATCTTCCCTATTGCAATCATTAAACTGGAACAGCCTGAACATTATGTCACATTTTCCAATATACTGTATATGTTTCCACTCAAGCTTGTAGACACATTTGGCTAATCATTTAGGATCATCAAATCTATGTTTGTTTATACTTTCTTATGAATGTACACAAAACCTAGATTTATTCATGAGCACAACTTCTACCCTTGGTATCAAGGCAAGCAAGCCCCTTATCACCATATACTCCCATTGTCTTTTAGTAAAGACAAACAGACTTCTCTTCTTTGCATTAGATGAAGATACCTTTTATTAGATCCGGCTAGGACTAACTGTAAATTTGATTTTTCACTAGCTTTAAAGATTCACAAATGGTAAACCTAATACCATTAATAGGGGAAAAAGTTAACGTGACTAGCCATAGGAACACCGAATATTAGCTCAATTCAATCACCTTGAGATAATCAAAAAGAAAATTGTGTAAATATACAACAGTAGAACCACAGTCAACCAACCAGACAAGGGGAAGGAATTGCTTAATTGACTCTGAAAAATTTACACAACCATATAACCTTACCATTATTCTACAATTAATGTTAACACTTGATTGGAGTAAAACTATTTCATAGAGTAAAAGAAAAAAGACTAATGGAATATTATATAGTCAAATGGACCAATAACATATCTTTAACAAATGAGAAGATAATGTCATAAACCCCTTCAATTGCTAAGCAAATCACATCAAAACCTTCCTTAGACGTGAGGAACAATATAATCAAGAATTTTGCTGTCTTAAGGAAGAACAATCAGGTCGATCAAAGGCAAAGACATTTCATACACTATCACCACCCAAGGAAAAGCCCCATTTGATCCTTAAGCAAGTCAATACCATTGTCCCATGGCATGACAACCCATGGACATAACACACATTAATAGTAAAGATTATCGCTATTCTAAAAGGAAGAAATAAGTCGGTTGAGAGTTAACTAATTCAATAACTGATGAAGAGTTCCGACTAAGACATAATTAATTAAGAGTTGCAAGAGACATGACCCTTGTGAGATACAACTCGTCACATCATGTCCCTTTGGAGGCTATTAAAAAAGGTTTGGTTTGCACGGAGAGACAGAATTATTTTGGTATTCTTACTTCATATTAGCAGCACTCAGAAGAGCCTTAGCCGCTGGGTAAGAGGGGGTATCTACTGCCCAATACAAGGTGAAAATACGCATGTAATACGAACAGACATAGCAGAGACGGCATCCAGGTTGCATGATCACAAAGAGAGATAATAGGAAGGGCAATCAGAGATCTGAATTCCAATTCTTTTATCAGAAACATAGTAGTCAAATCGCATGTTACAAAGAATCATTCAGGCACAGCGATCAGATATAAAGACTTTATTGCTTTCATACACAATCAGATCACTAATCACTCAAAAGTCAATACAGAATTATAAGGATACAATTCAGAAATAGTGATCATACATTTTGCTCTATCCATTCCTATTTAATAGCAGGTCGATTATCTCATTTACAAATATATGTCTTTGCTGACCAGTCGTCATTATATTTGCATTGAGGTATATCCGACTTCCTTTCTTGGATCAAGATTCCAGAATTCCTATCAGATCCTTAACTACTTGAGTACATGGTCATCAAGACAATATTCAAGGATAACAAACAGACTAATACAAGGATCATAATTTCTGTTCTGTCATACAAAAAGTCAAAACCAGGAATTCAGTCAATCTATCTTTATTAATGGAAAGAATTCGCATAGAAAATCCAATATACCAAATAGTTCTTATCAGGCTTCTTGCATCAGATCTTCTTTGTATCATAAATTAAACGTTCTTACATAAAGGGAAGTACATTATCTTCATATTGATGCATGCATTTAAGGTTACTAACAAGCATCTTGTTAATCTCATTAGAGTTACATTATCTTCATATTGATGCATGCATTTAAGGTTACTAACAAGCATCTTGTTAATCTCATTAGAGTTATACTTGAATTTCGTAAAGGATCATGGGAGTCATATACGTCAATCTCTCAATTATACAATCCCAATCAAAACCTTAAAACGTTAACCCCAATTGGCCCTATGTGCAAACAAGTTGACAGCATACCCTATCCAAGAATAAGCAAAAATCCTAAGAGGTCCCGCAAGGGACATTACAGATGATGCAATCTGTCAGTTCCCCAAAAGAATTGAAGTTTGCAGTTGCACTATCTATAGAGAGCAATAATAAACTCTTCTAATAAGTATAGGAACTCACTTTCAATAGTTTACTGTCAAGATGAAACTGACAATATGATTGAAGTCCTTGAAGTAGTCAATGGCAATGTGGTTCACTGGTGAGTTTGATGGAATTTTATGCCACCCAACACATTTGTTAGAGCCCTTAGCAGGCCCACACCTTGCTAAAACAAAATCAGGAAGTACAGAGTCTAACGAAACTCCAGACAAGATATCAGAACCAAGCAAAAGTTACTCGGGAAAAACAAGTGACATCATCGAGATTCAAGACATCATAAATCTTTATTATGACATCATACGAGATAAATATTGCATAGACACAGCACAAATACTAACAAAAATTATCATTTCTGAAATTTTTAATATTTTTTCTCCTTCACAAGGTTGTCTTAAAATTTAACATATAACTAATGTAAATTAATAAATATAGAAATAAAAGTCCTCGTCTCATTTCATGCACATATTTGATAGTATAAACTATGAGGAAACTAAAACAGGAGACCAGCAGAAGAGTGGAAGAGTTTAAGCATTTATGTTCTGACATCAGCACTTTGAATTGAGATCAATCATGGGAAAAGTGCCATCAGCAAAGAGGAACTGAACTTGTTTGACTTCCACTTGATCACATTTGACTGCATTCTTTGCTGCTTGTTGCACAGTAGAGCCTTGATGGAGCCTTGTTTCACACTAGACAAGATATTCTGGAGCCTTGATGGAATCAAATGTTACACGCTGCTGCCCAAACAATTCCTACACTTCACAGAGAAGCCATCAATTTAAAACTGTTGACAATCTGCAACCACTATGAGACAAGGTACACAAACTATACCGAGAAGATCAAACAATGCATGATAATATTACTGTAACATCATCATTTTACCTCACTATTATTATGACATCAAACTATAGGTTCTGGATTTGACTATGTTAACAGTGCCCTTATTAGTCTGAGTTGAAATTAAATTTATATTAAATCATATTTTTTGCAGAGTGGACTTGCATGGCGCTGAATTTTAGAAATAAATAATATCATAGTGACAAGGCTAATTTGGCTGACCCATAAACTTTGTGGACATTCCATTGAAAGTCTCACTGACTCTGATTTCTAACACCTTGAAATCCTTACAAATGTCAACAATGCTAAGCTAAGATTGATCCGTAATTTCTACCAAAGTCTACCTAGAAACTACAAAATCAAACTTAAGGCTACCATGTCGCTTGGATTTTGAAATGATTAGGGAATGTTAAGGAATTAAAAAGCTGTCATACACGTAAATGAAGTACTGAAATGGGAAAACGCAACACAAATATGACAATTTATCCAGGAAAATCTCATTAGGGGCGATAAACCCAATTCTGTAGTGGCAATCACTCTTCTCCCTATGTTTTGTTCAAATAGGCAAGTACACATGTAATTATAACCTCTATTAAACCTAATTTTCCCCTTTCAATTTGTTTATTTACTTATTGTAGAAACAACAATTCAATTCTCGTCCTCTCCTTCACTTTGGGTTGTCAATGCTAGAAGACTCCAAACATGTGTACAAAGCCTTCTTGCTTGGAATTTGAAGAGATGGAACCTCTAAAACATTTCATATTCTCGTTTCCTACGTATGGATGAAAGTGCCCCTTTCCAGCAACCAGCCCAACAGTTTTGAAACTGTCCATATGGGAAACCAGTGGGAAAAAATAATTTGAATTTTTTAGTGCAAGAAGGCTTTGTACACACGTCTGAGTCTCCCAACATCCTACTTGACATTGACAGCCCAAAATGAAGGGGAGGAGTGGAATTGAACTATTGTATCTAGAAGAAGTAAAGAACAAGCTGAAGTGAAAAAATGGGCTTGAAAGAGATTGTAATTACATTTGTACTTGTCTATTTGAGCAATGCACTCTAGTAGAAGAGCAATTGCCACTACCAAATTGGATTTTTCCCTCCTCACAAGGTTCTCCCAAGATAAATCCTTGTGTCCATGTTGCATTTTCTTATTTCAATATTTCATTTCTATATGTGAAAGCTTTATAACTCCACATTCCACTATTGTCTAGAAATTCATATAACACAATAGCTTTAAGTTTGACTTTAGTTTCTGCTATATTTTGATGGAAATTACAGATCAATTTGTATCAGAGCCACAAATTCCATGAGCCTTGAAGGTAGATTTGGGGGACTTAAAAGAGTATGACCATCTTTTCCAAATTCTTCACAAGGTGCTGCAAGATATTTGTCCCATAAATTCTCCATCTCCAACACACCTCATAATGAATTGTTGCCTCCCAAAATCAAAGCACATGTTTTGCAGACATACAAGGGAATTTGTCTTGGTTCAATGTATTCAATACAAAGCAAATATCTATTATTTACCAAATATATGAGGGAACCTAAGCAACTATCTAGTATATACCAAATATATGATGGAACCTATCTATTGACTATAGACAAAAGGATCCATCAATATGATTCTAAATTTACAAAAAACTTAAAATTTACCATCATTGGAGTAGTGAAGGGCTGGTAAGCCATCATCTAAAATTTCTTTAGATTCTTTATTGTGTACTTCCCCTTGAAATAGAAAGACAACTCTTGTACCCTGCCACTCCCCAAGACCTAGAAAACAGTGCAGAATGCCCATATCCCTTATATTAAACTTGGATGCCAACTCCCCCTTTCATCATGCTAGTAGATTTTCACTACTTTCTATAAGGATCAAGCCATCCACATACAAGACCAAAACTAAATGATCAAATTTATCAAACAATTAATAAAGAATAGAATCTGCAACAATTCTGGTGAAGCCTAATTTCACAAGTACTTATCAAACTATAAGTACCAAGCATGTATTGCTCACTTCAACCCATGCAAGACTTTCTTCAACTTTGCCTACATAGGTCTCTTGCCCGTGCACCTTAAACTCTCTAGGCTGATCCATATACAACTTTTCCTCTATATTGTTAATCAAAAAAATTATCTTTACATCCATCTACTATAAAGACCAGCCAAAATTAGATGCAAAAGACATAATTACCCTAATAGAAGAGTATCATGCAATTGGAGCAAAAATCTCACAATAGTCAACTCCCTCTTTCTAAGAAAACCCTTGCATAACAAATTTGGCCTTGTACTTTTCCATACTCCCATATATTGCATCCTCCAACTTGAACAACCACTTGGAACTAATCATTGACTTTCCATTTGGTCTTGGCACAATCTCCCAACATCATTCAATATAGTGGAGTTATAGTCCTCTATTATGGCATCTTGCCACGCTCAAAATTTGCCTCTTGAAAACTAGAAGGCTTTGCAAAACTAACGGAAGACATTAAAGCAACATAACTTGAAAGAGTTTTTTGGTGCTCCTACTTGTTCTTGTGCCTCATATAATGTTGAGTAAACCATCTAGGCTTTACGGTTGTCTTATGTAACACTAAGGTACTGTTGGTGTGTGTTTTATGATACAGACAACACAAATAAAATACCAGGGGTACTCTATCCTCTCTTGAACAAAGTCCTCTAATGTGCTAAACAGACGAACTATGTGATCACAAAGGTTGACTCTAAGGTTCCAAATGCGTGTGGTTTTTGTTATTTAGGATAAAGTTTCTTGATAGGATAATTTGCTCAAAACCTCCAAGACGACTTACGTAGCTACTCAAGATTTTAGCCTTCAATGGATTTCCCTTTTTCTTTTTCTTTTTTTGGATTTTTTGCTAACTCTAAAGATTTTGAGAACAAAGTGAAAAAGAGGAGGGTCAAGGAAAATAATTCTAACCCTAAGCTAATTCTATACTAATCCTATGAACTCGAGAGACAAGATTGCAGAAGTGGAATCCAAAACCTATCTCTGCTTTGCCAAATTCAACAACTCCACAAGGACAGTGCTATCTTCTGAGGTATTTCAAAAGATTTTCACAATAGAAGTTAAGTATATTTCAAGTGTTCAGAATAACCTTGCAAAATAATTGAAAATCATCCAACTATAAAAGGTATGAACATATATATTCCACATAAAGCTTTCCCATCAAATCCTTGGAAAATAAAATCTACTCTAAGTGAGAGACATAAACCATGCAACTTGTAAAAGATATTTAAATTCACCAACAACTAAACAATGAATTTACTTAAGCAGTTTTTATGCAACAATCTTTGAATCTCTCTTTACAAATGAGAGGAGTGGGATTTATATAGGACTTCAAAAACAGATGAAGGGGCCATATCAATTTAAGATTGATGGACAAGATTTAAACAACTATACCCTAATTAGGGTTTACAATGATTATCCAGAACAAACCAATGAAAAATAAACAACTCAGATGAAGCTTTCTTCTAGAAGAAAGTACCCCTTATCTTTTCCTTGGCAGCAGATTCAATGAACCTAGACACCAAAGGCATGAAATTATCTAATTGGTGGAGACAGTTGATTGCCACTTCAGCTTGATTATCTCTTTGAATAAAGTTAGCTTGGTTGCCACCTCAACATGATTATCTCTTTGAATGAAGTTAGCTTTGAACAATTCTTCTTCAATTTTGGGAATTTGGGAATTCGGAAAAATATTCCCAAATTACATCATCTTTAAACCTCCTTGAACACGGAATTTTCTCCCTTTTGAATGCTCTTCTTCATCTTCAATCCAAGAACTTGGACTTCTTGGTGTGAACTTTGAAATTTGGAAGATGTCCCTGAAATCTTCCTTTGTCCATCCATCTTTTTGTCTTTCCTCATTTGTGAATATCATCTTTCCTTATACCATTTGAACTCCTTCCTTTGATCTTAATCTTTGGAAATCCAAGGTTGTTGTAGCATATCCTTCATCTTTGTCTGTCATTGATTGTTCACTTTGCATCAAACATGCAAAAAAACAACATTGAGAAAATTGACAATAACTCGTTAAAATGACTTCACCAAACTTTCCTTAAATCTGGAGATGGCCTTAAGAATTTTGGAAACAATGATGTCTCATCCTTAGAAATGCACTTTCAAGTCTAACTTTCAGGAAATTTCCCATACTTATGCAATTTTCACCATTGCTTCCTTAGTGATTTCACTCTCTAAAAATCCTTTCTTTCTCCAAAGTTCACACCTTCTCTCTCTAGAAACTTATACCTCTTCTTTTTTATGCATAAACTTAACATTTTCCCTTTGAAACTTGGCCTTTTCCTCCTTTGAACTTGAAATTTTCTCTGAATGCTTGGTGATTTCAACCTCAAATGGCTTTGGATTCCACAATTTTCCAACTTTTCTTTGGCTCCGAAGAGTGAATTCCATCTCTTGGTTTGCATTCTTTACCTAGGTTGTCAACACTAAACCAATTTTTCATCATGAGAGGATGGACTTTATCTTGGTTTGTGGATTTTCTCTCAACTTTCCTTGTTTGAAATCAGGAATTTTCACAACTTTAGGAATTATCGCAACTTTCCATGGATTAGAAATTTTCCACAACTTTCCATGGAATTTTTCAAGAATTATTCTTCTACCTAGGCAGAGTTCATTATAGATCAAGGAATTTCCTTGGCTTAACCAAATTTTCTCCCTTGAAAGTTCTCTCTCCATGGCGAAATTTTGAAGATATTTGAGGAATTTCCAACACTTAGAACTATTTTCTTCCTCCTTGCTAGAGCAGATTTCATCATGGATTAAGGATTTTCCTTGCTTTTCCTTGGGAGGACTTCATGTAGAATTATGGAATTTCCATGAATTCTTGAGCGGCCTTCATGCCTTGGTGAGGATTTTGCCATGCCTTAGACAAATTTCTCATCTTTTCAAGACGGACTTTATCTTGGTTTGACAAATTTCTTCACTATATTCTCCTCATTGTATTGACATCTACTTCCTGGAAAGATTAAAAAAAAATCTAAGTTAGGAGAGGATATGAAATTTACAAATGCAAAGTATGCAATTTTAATTAAATCTTACTCTAGTTTCACTTTGCATTCGTACGTCCAAAATTCATCTTCAATGCTTTTAAAATTTGAATTTTCAATCAAGACTTACGACTGAAAGTATGAAAAAGCAAGGAAGAAAACGCTGAATCTGCCCCAATTTTGAGAATTTTCAGATTGAGATTCTTGAATTTAGAATGAAAATCCCATTCAAATCTGCATAAACTTTTTAGAACCTGTCAATCAGATTAGACAACCCTTTAAAATTCTCAAGAAATCCTGAAAATCACCTCTAATCTTGAAAGATATCAAAATTTTGAATAGAAATTCATCAGAAAACATGAAAATTCCAAGGAATGATCATCATTAATCATGGAATTCGATCTGAAAATCGCCCAAAATCTCTACCTTACTCTGAAATCTAAAAAGTACTGCTATCTCCGGGGCTGCAATTTCCTGTTTGTGAATGAATACAATGCCAAGCTCTTGTATTTATAGGAAATGATGATATCAAGAAGGGATCGACTTGCTTTACTTTTGTGTTTTGCTTTTTTTATTTCTTTCCTTTATTGAACTTGGTCAATAATATGTGTGAATAATATCCTTATACCATGACTTGATATCTTTATGATAGGCATCATGTGAAATGATGCCAGTGCACATATCATATAAATTTCCATATGAGAGTGTTGATGAACATCATGTGACTTGATATTCGAGAATCCACCATCTCTCCTAATATCACAATGAGGTGATATTTCTCTTGTAGATCTAATGAAGGAGAGAATTAATCTTCCCTAGCTAAGAGGGAGTGTTAATGTTTGTAGCTTCGGTCAAATTATTCAAACGTAAGTATTTGATATATCTCCTTCTTTAGATAAAATGAGGATTATAAGTTATATACATTATCATTATACATTTGATGATTTTATTAAGATTCATTCTATAGTTATCATTACTTGATAACTATGATAGTTATAGTTGATAACTATCATAATTATCATTATTGATAGCTAATATGAGTAAAAGTAATATCAATGATATAGTTGATATTGTTATCAACTTTAATTGTTAATAAAGTTGATAAAAATATAAACTTATCATTATTATCAAAAGTCGATTATGGTATCGACCAAATCATAAGTTGATATTGTTATCAACTTTATTATAAGTTGATAACTATATCAACTTAATGAAAATCATTGAGTTGATAATAGTATCGATTATGATCAAAACATGATATTGTTTATGTCGATTATGGTATTGACTATGAATCTGAATTATGATATTGATTATTCATTATTGATAATGATATCACAGTGATTATCATTATCAATAATGATAATCATACTTAATCGATCATCAAATATTCATATCGACTTCATTAGCATTATCAACAAAGATGATATTATCATATGTCTTAACAGTAATGAAGGCCGATATAGATCGACTTGTATAATGATCAAAGTTAACATGAAAGTTGACATTAACAAGTCGATTATGGAGATCGACTTTGATAAACATATCAAATCGATAATGCAAGTTGATAAGGTGGCAAACTTTGGTAATTAGAATGTCTCACGAAGAGACATCACTCTTCATGAGACACTTAGTCTCACGAAGAGGTATGTCCCTTCGTGAGACCTTCTTGACATATATATATATATATATATATATATATATATATATATATATATATATGATATCAAATTCATTTGTGAAAAGGCAATTCATAGCAATACAATTCAGCCTTAGTTTGATATTAAGATATATATATAAAGTACTCTATACACATTAGTTAATAAGAAGATTATTTATATTATATTGATATTGATATATACAAATAAGTGATTTGATATGATATCAATTTGGAGATCAATATATATAAAGATAATATTCTAAGGAGAAATTATCAAGATATGCTTATATCTATCTAAGATTAGATAACATTCTATTGTGAATTTATCTAATATATATACATAAAATTTTAAAGAATTACATACCCTAAATCTGATCAAACAACAACAATAAGAAGACAATAGATGCAATACATGTAGCTGACTTATTTTTCAAGGAGATTGTGAGATTGCATGGATTGCCTAAGAGTATAGTTTCAGACACAGATATTAAATTTGTTGGTTATTTTTGGAGGACACTTTGGAAGAAGATGAAAACTGATTTGAATTTAGTTCTACATTTCATCCACAAACTGATGGACAAACAGAGGTAGTGAACAAAAATTTGGGAAACTTACTGAAATGTTTGGTTGGAGAAAAACTTGGAAATTGGGATTTAATCTTAGCACAAGCAAAGTTTGCATATAACAATTCAGTGAATAGGAGTACAGGGAAGACACCATTTGAGATAGTTACTGTATTTAATCCTAAGGTACTATCAGAATTGAGGGATATTAGTCATGAGAACAAGAGGAGTTTTGAAGCAGAAGAATTTGCAAAACACATGAATGGATTACACATTCAAGTGAAACAACATTTAGAGGAGATGAATCCATCATATAAAGAGAGAGCGGATATGAAAAGGAGATATAGGAATTTGAAGTTGGGGATGAAGTAATGGTATATTTGAAGAAGGGGAGATTTCCTGTTGGAACATATAATAAGCTGAAGATGAGGAAGTTTGGACCGTGTAAGATCTTGAAAAAATTTGATTCAGGGAATGCATATGAAGTGGAGTTACCAGAAGACATGAACATTTCACCTATATTAAATGTTACAGACTTGCATGAGTATCATAAGTTAGATTTTTATGAGGGTAATGAATCAGAAGTTGAACAACAGTATCCTAAGAAGCAGATGGATGACATAGCAGAGATTTTGGATAGGAGGCAGAAGTACAAGAGGTAGACAGCATAAGGAGTATCTTGTCAGATGGAAGGATAGACTAGTGGAAGATTCTTCATGGATTTCTCAAGCTGAGGTTGACCATCTTGGTTTTCCTTTAGCCCCAACAAAGTGAGAGGCTCACTTTTCAAATAACTCTGGGTGTCTAATGTAGGAGCATCTTGGGATCTTGGCAATCTTGCATCAACCAAATGTTATCACTGAAATTTGCACCCTGTTGAGTAAATTCAACAATCTAGTGATACATGGGAAAGCTTCCCTGATTGTGGGCTCAGATATTGGAAGCTAACCTCCAAAGTAAGCTGGTTCTTATTGGCACCTCACCTAAATTACCTTAAACTAAGACTTTTTCAGAAGAAAAGGGGTAGAAGGATGCATAAAAATGAAATTTTATTTCTAAAGGCAATGCACCAAAATGAATTCTTTGAGATTTGACAAATAACAAACACACAATATAACTAGTGACAAAGTTCTTCCCTACACAACTCAATAATACAGTCCTTGCATCAACAATTTAAAAGAAGGTAAAAATGATAGTCCCGAAAAGGAGAAAAGCTTCCTCACAGTTGAGAATTGATTCCACACAAACTTTCAACCTGCAAATGACTATACAAATCTCTAAACAAGGCACCATGTGATACACAAACTCCTAAAATTGAGAAGACACAAGCTATATTTCACTGTCAAAAGATGTTACAAATCTATATAATCTCTCTGAAATGGGTTACAAAAACACTTTGCCTCTGTCAAGAACTTAGGAAAAATTACAAAACAGCAAGCCAAAGGGAAGAACTTCTGAACAATGAGTCTTCAACTCATACTTACGCATTTTCCAGCCAACTGCCTCATAAATGAGGGCAATAAATTCTGGGGTCGGATTTAGTCCATAAGGCCATTTTTGAGCCCCTCAAAAGACTTCAAAAAGGTGTAAAAAGGTTGCCAAGGTCAATTCTTATCATCTTTATCATAATGGCTCCTCATAAATGCATTCATATCCTGAAAACAGCTCATAAAGAGCTTCTGAAATGCAATAACTTCATCTGACTTTCAATCCCATCCCTATGACTTTAGCATTTTAGTCATTACTCTTCAAAAAATATCTCTTTGATTTTAAAGGTAAATATAAATATTTAATTTGCATCACAAATGATAACTCATTAAATGATTTATAATTATTATTTTAATAAATTCTAATTATATTAGTAATATTCATTTAAACGATAATTAAATCATTTAATGATATTATTAATATAATAATATACTTACTAAAATAATAATTATAAATTATAATTAATATATTAAAATGACACAAATTATATGTTTATAAACACTTTTATAAACCTACCATATTTGTGAAAATAATTCAATGATGTATCTATTAACATTTATTAAATAATATAATAAATATTATTTAATAAATACTAAATTCTCAAATGATATATATTATATTATTTAATAAATGTTAATGACATATATCATCAAAAGTATTTAACAAGGCCCAAAAAGCCTTTTACATAGCCAACCCGCGGGCTTTTATGTCAAAATGATTTCTAGAAAGATGTAAGGCAAAAGCCTTCTCGATGGCAATGAAAATAGGGCATTTGAACCCTAAAAACACCTCCCCAACACTTCACTTTTTCATTTCATCTTTTCACATTTGTTCTCTGCGCCTAGGGATGTTGCCATGTATGTTGAGGGTTTCGAAAGCTTTGAAAGTGGTTTGAAGCTTTTGTTGAAGATTTCTTGGATCCTTGTGCAGGCTGCGACTCACTACAGGTGAGTTTTCCTTTACCCCTATTGTGTCTGATGATCGAGCTCAATGTATGCCGCTATGAGGATTTTCGTCTGTACAGAAATTAGTAGAAAAGTTTGTTACTTCTATATATTTTAAGCTTTTGAGGGCTATGAACTCCATGACTGCGGCTTCTCTGTTCAAACCCTCAATACCATTCATGCTTAAACTGTATATATACATGCTCACGATTCCTGTATTTTCAGGCCGCTGATTTTGCTCTTGATACTTCATATTCACCTTCAATGTGGTAGCCCTTCTGCCCTTATACCAGCATTTAAACATCTCATTAATGCTCTGCACTTCTGATTTCATATTTTGGAAAACAGTATTGATCATTCTAAACTTTGAATTCAACAATTTGAAATGATGGAATTACGATTATATTTCTTTTCAGAATTTTGGCCATGAAATTAAGAAACTCAAATCCACTTGATGATGGATGTGCTTTCTGTGTTGATAATCATGGAAATGACCTTGGGGTCACTGCTGGAAGTTTTATGAAATATTACTTAAAAATGCACTAAGATGACCGTCCTTTGATATTTATTTAGCACTACTCTGTATATTTGAATCTGAGGTTGTCCTCTTGATATCTATCTTAAGTACACAAAGCACGATTGCAATGCAACATTCATGACTGTAGTAGTACATGGCAGTGAACTTTGGGCATTTACCTGGTGATTGGTGCACTCTTGGATGAATTGGTTGTTCTTCATGTATTTTCATTGCCTTAACTGTACTTGCCCCATACAAAATCAGAGCATACTTTTACCATATATTTCTGCTCTCTACATGTTTAAGTTTTTCTTGAGATATGTCTTATAACACTGATATAAGACCCCATAATTCAAGCATTACCTTCATAATCATTGGTGCTATGTTGTAACAATGTTCTTAATATTTTCAGCCACCAAAATGTGTCCTTGAAATGATGATCTCCCCTCATGCTAGATAAGTGGAATGTTGTTATTTATTGCAATGGTCCATCTTTTCTAAATGTGTTGTATGTCTTGATAGAGGTAATCCAGCACCAGGAGATCCCCTTAACTGAAAATTACTCACTGAATGCATCTGCGTCAAGAAACTCTATTGTGTTAAAATCAACATCATCTTCTTCACTATTCTATTGCTCAACATTTTGCCACTTCTTTGTAAGTTGTCATTATGTAACTGATTTGCAGTATTGCATTTAAAGTTACTGTCATTTTTATCTGCACTTTATGCTGTCCTTACACATGGAACTGCTGCTCTCCATTAGCTGATTGCACTGTATATGATGTTGACACATGTTAATATGATGTCTGATATGTATGGGTTAAGGTAAAAAATAGTCAAGTGAATATCTTCCATGTCAATTGACATGTCCTCATGACTCGGTTGTTTGTGAATGTTATCTCTGTCCCATAGCATTTTTCTTGGTGATCACTTGCTGCATTAATTTTTACTGTTCTATGGCATTCATTTGTGCACCAAAAACAATAATATAAATTCCATTTCCATTTGCTTCTTGTCTTCTACCCTAACTCCATATGGACTCTTTGTAACAGTAAAAAGATGCTCTTAAAAAATAATTGCATACCTTTTTCCTTTGTGTTGTCTTTTGTATCCATTGTAGCGTCTGTAATTGTGACTTTTATTGAAGTTGTTGCTGCTGTTACAACATTGTACAGACCTTTGTGTATCATTGAAACATGATTAATGTTGTTGTCACCTTTGATAGAGCTGATATCTCTGAGTATCTTGATGCTTCTCTTCACTAGTAGTAACAAAATCCCACACAGGGAATAATAGGGCAGTTTCTAGAAAATGAATTATTTGACCACTTAAATATCAAAATGAATTTTGCTAGAAAGAATAAAGTTTATTTGTAACATCAATATCTTACTCCTCACCAATTTATAGAGCTCTACTAGTCCATATATATATGTACCGCTATTTTCTTTTGCTGCCAGTTCTGGAAAACGTTTCTGAACAGGGTGATGTTACTAAAACGGACATAACTCATTCATTTCTCCATGAAAATGACTCAAACTTGATTTAAATAAAAGTAGAATCAGAGACCTTTCTCTTGAGTATAGTCTCATGCATTCATTTGTCTGTAAAGGTCCGTACCATGCGTGCAAAGTGACTGCAACAATCAAAAAATCAGAAAATAGTGAAATTGCAAAATAACACTGTTTGGATTCTTATTAGTTTCTCTTCAAATTCACCATCCAAATTTGTGGTTGCATCCACTAACAATATTTGATGCTCTATCTCTTTACTTTCATTTCAGTCTGATTATTCCGCAAGTATATTGGCTATCTTGTAGCGCAATTATCACTCAACAACACGCTGGGCTCTACCCTCGTGGGAGCCCATTTTTTCCCACATGCTGAAATATTTAAATGAAGAATTGAGTAATAAGCTCTTTACCTGTGTCTGCACATTGAACAAACTTTTTAGATAAAAACAATGATTCAGTTATGATGAATATTGATGATGTCTTTCTGCTTTCCTTCGATACACATGATGATTTCAGACTATTATAATGCAATATAGGAGTAAATTATGCATGTACTGATGATGTATACAGAAAGAATTGGAATCTTGAGCTTTGACACCACCTCTCAATCTCCCTGCAGGTACTTTGGATGGTGAAGCAATCGGAAATGAAGACGGAGCTGCTCAACTATGGGGTTCGTCATCATGAGACAATGACGGATCCCTTGTCTTTGTTTATGCTTTCATTTTTATATGTATCATTTCCTTGTATAGTGCATTCTAGTAGTTACTCCCACAGCTTGTGTGGGACATTGCACATTTGCATTCATGCATAAAAAGATCATTCCTTTAAATTTGCAATGTTGTATGATTCTTATCTGTTGTAAACTACTGCATCTTTCAGTGATTCCTTTATGGCATTCCTCTTTTGGCAAAACACCATTAATAACTGAGATGCACCCTTAAAACTATCTGAAAAACATACCCAGCTCCACTTTATTGAGTTGGGAAATAAAAATGGGTAACACCAAATACATTTATTTTTTGTTTTCCGGTTTGATCAGTCTATGAGTTTCTTTTTGCGTTCGTTTAGTTTGGATCTTTTGCAATTGTGATCCTTACAGCGTGTTCGTGGCATCCTGTTGAACCTTCTCCTAGGTTCGCGCTTCATTTGGTTACTTCGCGCGTGAGACCTTGCAAATTCTTGGCGGGACTATATTGTTCTTCATGTTTTCCGGCCAGTTTGTGTTTTTCGATCTCTCGAAGGATTTTCCCGATCAGCGAAGCTCAACGACTCATTTCTTGATGATACTACGTTTGTGGCCGACCTACTTGAGGGATCGTGATTCATATTTCTTTCGTTGGAAATAGATCCTGATGGTTTGGGTCCTGACCTATATTTTGTATTACGTTTTCTTTCTCATTGGGAAATGTGATCTTTCTAGGCTGACCTAATGCTTGCAAAGGCTTTATAAGCAATGTTATTGTTCCCTGTAGGGGCAGCTTGGTAGTTGATAACCAGATAAGGCAGCTCTCATAAGATTATCTTGCTATAGCTGAATGCTAAAGATTTTGTAAGGGTTTCTGATTGTAATCAGGCCTGTATATCTAGCATGTATGATTGCATGTTGCAGATCCTTTGTATATGATTTTTTTATGATAATAAAGAAGACTGATCTTGGATATCTCTTTGTTGTTACTCCTTGTTTCCGTTGTGTGACTCATGCTACAAGGATTGGATAGATCTCTTTGAGTTCCCTCCATCCTTGACTGCACTAGAAGGTCGCCCTAAGGAGTTTATTAGGCTAATAAATGAAAATATTTAAGGTTAAGCATGCCACAAGTGCTTAACATCATTACACTTATGAAGACGATTATTAGGGGTATAATAGAGAGGCTATGGGGTGAAAGGTTGGGAGACGCAAATGAACTTAATATGCATCATGCTTGGAAAACCTATTGATCTCACCTATTGTGGAAGATGGTGAGGACAAGAGACTAAGGAGTATCTATATGGATGAAACAGATCTATGAAAATGTTAATAAATTGAAGACAGACTATCTCCCAATACCAATATCGTTGTCTTCTATGGGAAACAATGGAAAAAACCTCTCCAGAGAACAATGGTATAAATATGGATATATCTCCCATACATAAATTGAATCACCTACGGTATAAATATGGATATATCTCCTAAGCATAGACTAAATCACCTATGGACCTGCGATTGTGAAGACAAAATAATTACCTTAAAGACATTCTCAAGATAAAGGCATTGGGCACCACATTAGTGCATATTTGCACTTTATTGCAATTTGGACATGCCAATTTCCTTGATTATAGGTATATTTCTATTATCCCTTAAACCACATTAGTGCATATTTTCACTCTATTGCGATTCGGACATGCCAAGTTACTTGATTATAGGTATACATCTATTATTCCTTAAAGAGTGCAATTTATTTAGTGGTTCTTAAGTAAAGTTATAGTTGGAAAGCTTAGGTACACCCTTTATGAATCTGCGTTGCAAAATCAACAGTCCTACACTATGATATGATACACTGAACCTAACTTAACTTTTATAATAGAAGGTCAACCTGAGATATAGTCACCAGAAGTGTATGTATTCACTATTCATAATTTCATACTATACAAACAACTAAGGTAACTTACTAACTACCCTCTGTTAACAATTAATCCATACATACACCAAAGTGGTAATAGGTACTCCCCCTGTATCACTCTATCTGTTTGATCACTGCAAGTTATTGTGAATGCTTATTTCTAAATGCTAGGGTGTGCTAATTCAATAGTTTTCAAGAGAGTTGCGTAGATCCTCTACGAAAAAATTTGCATGTTCTGATACAATAGTCTTTGGTTGGACCATTAATTAAGGAAACATTTGATTCTAACAATCGTATGTTGAATCATGATAATGTCCACCCTAAATACAATCACACACCCAAAAGACCCTGTACTAGGACCCCAAACCTCTGACCCATAAAGAACGGCCAATTCAATGACTATCTTGAAGAGGCCCAATCGTGGAACATATTTATTGGAGAAGTACATGAAAGCATTGATACTCCAAAAAGGAAAAAGGAATATCCGCCTACAAAATCGTAATTAAGAAACAAGCTTTAGACTGAGAAATGGACCTGTAAACGAGTACACATTGTCATTAACTCCATCGTCTCCTCTCTGTAGGAAAGGGGAATCATAAAGAGAGCATCTCTAGAGGTTTCGATTATGATGACCTTAGCTTTGCCTAGTTTAACCACTACCTAGCAACACTTGTAGAATAAGGACTTGATGGAGAAGGGAAAAAACACAGCTTTACATCATCGAACACTAACAGCAACGGCGTAGATTACATTGTTTGCAAATGCATTTTTAGAGGCACGCCAGTTTAACTTACCAAACTGGGCATAACGAGAAACGAAATATAAACTGAGCATAACAAAAGTTTGATAATATTGAAAAGAAAAAGAAAGTAGATATTTTACAGGGCCCATGAAACCAACAGAAATAACTGGCCGACAGACATACATGGCCCCGGGAGATTTTAAGCTCTATTTCTCTTCTCTGTCTTCGTCGCTGGGCATGAGAGTAATAAGGTATTAAAATCAACCATCGTCGGGCGCAAAATGAGCGAAATTGATATATGAAACCGAATTGACGGCTTTAGTTGGGTTTAAATGGTTATTTAGTTTTGCCGTGGACAGAACCAGTGCTGGAATTTGATAGCCGTAATGGATAAGAGACAAATGTTTCTAAATTTTAAAATATTTTAATATAAATTTAGATCATTCAATATTAGTATTTAATATACATTTTTAAATATTCATAATAATTTAATATTAATATAATATACATTTTTATATTGTTTATTAGTTCTGTCAATTATAGACATATTTGAAAAATATCTATCTTAATTAAAGTAAGATGCAAATTTTGTATTCTATGATATTGGGTTCTCTGTTTATTTAAAATTCCAAATCAAGCCCAAGTTTCCAATGGTTTTAAAATTTACAGTTTGATTTCAAATTTCCATATGCATGAAGCGGGATTTTAAATGACTTGCATTAAAATCTTTAGCTGATCAAGAATCGGTTATTAATTGTTTGTAGAGGCTGTTATGCATATTTAATTATGTTGAAAACAGTATTACATGCATTTGGTACCAGTTTGAATTAGAGCCGATTTTGTTTTGAAAAAAATCTGATTTTATTGTGAGTTTAATTAGTTCATGGTATCGGTTTCCTTAGAGCAGATTTTGGTTTGAAAAATCTGAATTTTATGGGACTTTTAATTGTTCTCTTTCAAAATTCCAATGTGGAGGATATTGGGTTTGAGATTGAAGGCTTATTTGAGTATGCAATGAAAGCTTTGTTGTAAGAGAATGGAAACCATGTCTCATTCGCTTATACACATGTGGCTACAAGAAGAATATTGGAATGATAGATATGAGTTGAAGAATATGTTCTGATTAAGTAAAAATAGGTTTTACAAGGCCCCGAAACCTATAAACAGAGTTATACAAATATTCAAAGAAAGTACAGCAACAACTGTGCCGAGGCACCAAAGAAAAAGACAGCCGACAAAAAAAGTCAGTAGACAAACTAGCTAGCAACAGTCCCAAAGATAAACATGATAAACAGGGATAGCACAAAATAAAGGGGAGGGCCCAGGAAAAGACAGCTACATGCCATCAACCATTTCCTGGGCCTGAATCACCATAACCTCCATCTGATTGATAGTATTTTTGAGGTCACCTTTGTCCTTCTCTTTTTCCTCCCTTGGGCTCTTCTTTTTGGTGCTAGCCCTCGTGCGAGTTCCCGGGCCAGCCAAATCCTTGACAGCTTGGCCATTCTTATCTCCAGTATCCTGCTCCAGCTTATCCATTAAACTCTTGGCCTGCCCTGTATAAGCTTTGAGACTCTTTAGAGATTGGTCCCCGATCTTATGAACCGTGTCCTCCAGCTTGTCCACCTTGGCCTTCAGGTTCTTGATCTGCCTCACGTTGTCTTCTTCAGCAGCTCTGTCCTCAAAGTCCTTGAACTGTTTTTCCAATTTGCTGACTTTGTTCACCAATTCTACCTGTGCTTCTGAATTCCCGACGGCCTCTTTCATTTCCCCCAGGCACTCATCAACAAATTTCTCCCCAATACCAACACATTTTATGATGTTCATTTCCCCCCTCATACCCTCAATTTGTTTCTTTAGGTTAGCATTATCACCTAACATTTTACTAATTAAACCAACAAAATCTGTAATGCAAGCTTTACCACGGACTAAATCCTCAGGTTCAAAAATATTACCTATATCATCATTGTGGTGGGTTTCCTCCTTCCCAATGTTCTCATTTTCAAGTCCCTTCCCAAAATCCTCCTTCACAGTTTCTTCTTCCTTCTGCTCTTTATTCTCCATGCTCTCAGTAGGGTTAGTATCATCCTTACCCTCATCCTTCTCCTTGTCATCCTCCTCATCCGAGGAAAGCATGATTTTCCGCTTGTTGGGAATTTTCCCTTTGCGAATTTTCATATCACCCCTCTTTCTTTTCTTAACCCCAGATTTGGGTTTAGTCCCCTTCCCTTCATCCTCGGTGTCCTTTTCAGTCTCAGTTTCCTTCGCTGGAGTCATCTTCTTAGCCTTAGTATTAATTTTTTCCTTTTTCTTTTTTCTGTCACTCTCCTTAGAGCTATCATCCTCTGTATCCTTCTCAGTATCAGAAATTTTGATGTGGGTTTTCTTCTGGCTTTTCGAGGAAGAAGACCCCTTTTTATTCCCTTCTTAGGGGTTTTATACCCTTTTTTCTCCTCTTCCTCATCCTCAGTGTCTTCTTCATACATACTTTCCTCCTCGTCTCCTTCTGTATCTTCCTCGTCCTTCTAAGTCCTTTTAACCAGAGGTCTCTCCACCTTCTTGGATTTAAGAACTTCGTAGACTAACACCATAAGCCCCTAGTGAGAGGCGTGATCATCCTTTGGTTTCTTCTGCATACTATTAATGATGAAATCAAGCGAGCTGAGCAAGTAGAAATGCAAACTGACCTTCATGTTGTGTTTGAAGTGATTAAGGAGCATGAAGTGGTGGATGTAGGCCCTAGTGACCCTACCATCCAGAGTGATGTAGCTGATGAGCACGAACAAAACATATCGCCAGGGTCTAGATATGCGCATAGGGTCGTGATAAGAGGTGCCCACCTTCACCAGTCTAGCCCTTTCCTTGTCATCCTCAGGAAACTTCTCCCATGCCTTGTCCGAGATAAGCTTATCTCTGTAAAATTTAAGTCCTTCCATCCCCATACCTGTCGCCTCCGCAATAACCTCCTCGGTGACTTCCATATATTGGTTGCCAACCATAACCTTCCCATTTTTCCAGGTCTTCAAGAAGATTCTTGTGATAGTGGAGTTGTGCCCATGAAGCCTCTCCAGGAAAATTGCCAAGCCACCCTCCACCAAAATCTTCCACACATCATCCCTTTCACGCCATTCATCACAATTTGCAGGTTCCACTCGCTTCTTGTTACCACCCATATCAGCTCTCTGGTTAAGATTACTCTCTCTGTAGATGACTTTACGAATGTTGTTTGAAATATCTCGCCTCCCTTTCATAAAAATGAAGTGCACCCAGAAAACGTGTCACTTCCATCTAATTATTGCCACTATGTACATTCTCCTTAGATGGTAATGATGACAAGTCACCTCCGCCATTAAAAAAATTATTAAAACTTACCATTTATGATCGCTTTTTTGTTTGCTTCGCAAATGGTCATTATTCATCAATAACTGCACTTGAACTAGCGTGTCAACATTACCTCCCCATTGAGTCACCGCCTCCATTTTACACGCCATGTTGGCAGCCCAATCAACCACCCCATTGGTTTCCCGGTAGTTATGAGTCACCATACATTTTTCAAAAGAATGAATTAAGGCTTTAGCCTTTTGCATAATATTGTAAATAGTCCACAATGCAGGGGTAAGACAATTCAAACAATTAACAATGTTGAGAGAGTCTCCTTCAATCCAAACTTTCTTGCATCCTTTTTCCTTAGCCATGATGAGACCATGAAGGGCAGCAGTGGCCTCAGCAAGGTGGTTAGTCTGGAAACCAATAGGGACAGCTTTGATACCCTTACATACCCCATTCTCATCCTTAATGACAATCCCACATCTCGCCACCCCTGGGTTGCCTTTCGAGGCCCCATCAAATTTAACTTTCATCCACCCCCTAGTTGGGCAATCCCACCTAGCATCAGCTCTCATAACTTTGTTGTTTTTCTTCCTAAAATTCCCTTTTATCTTCCATTTTTGAAATAAGGCAGTATCCTCCTCCAAGATTGGTTCCATAATTCTATCCTTAAACACTGCATTTTCTTTAATAGCTCTCTTTATCTTGTAAAAAACCTCCTTGGCATTTACCTCTTTATTCCTGAAAACTCTATCATTCCTTTCTCTCCAGATTCCCCAGCAAATATAAGGAAGATCAAATTTCCAAACTTGAATAACAGTTTCATTTTTTGAATGATGTCTCCAGGAATTAAAAAGACCCTTCAAATTTTCAGGGAAAACCCACTCTATGTTAAAAATAATAAGAAATTTATCCCATATCACCCTAACAAAAGGACAATGAATAATCATATGATCAACACTCTCCTCATTCTGCTTGAAAAGGTAGCATCTGTTCGCAACAGTCATCCCTCTTCTCATAAGGTTGTCAGTAGTGAGGACTTTATTTTGTAAAAGGATCCAAAAAAAAACATTGATCATAGGAGTAAGATCCTTTATCCAGGCCTTAGCCCAAAATGGCTCAATCAGATCTTCAAACTCCTTATTATACAAAGAAGAAGTAGAAAAATTACCACTCGAGCTATACTTCCAGATAATCTTATCTTCCTCCTCAATCAGGGTGGTAGTTTCCCGAATTTGGTTAAGTTGTCCCATCGAAACGTTAAAAACAGTCAAATCTTTCCAGTGATCACCTTCCTAGTAATCCTCCACTTTCCTTCCAAATCTAAGTTTGCAGAGGTTTTCAAAGTTCTGCCATCTGGGACAGTCCTTAAAGGGAGCATGTAAAATCCACTCATCTTCCCAAAAGAGAACATTCCTGCCATTTCCAACTTTCCATCTTATTCCTTTTCTAATGACATCCCTGTTTTTCATAGCATTCCTCCATACAAAAGATCCTCCAGAGACCCTGTCATAATCAAGAAAATATATTAAGTTAGGGTGGTCCTTATTGTATTTATTGTCCCAAATTAGAGTCCATTCTCCCCTGGAATTGTAATATCTCCAAATTAATTTAGCCAAGAGATGATTGTTGAGATTTCTGATTCTGCAAAGACCAATCCCCCCTTTAATAACATATCTACAGACTTTTTCCCAAGCTATGAGAGTTATCCTCTTCTTTTTCTCCATACCTGTCCATAAGAAAGTTTTTTGAATCTTTTCAATAGCATCCCCAAACTTTTTGGGAATTTTAAAGATGCTTAAAGCATAAAGAGAAAGACCTTGGAGGGTAGATCTGAGAATCTGAATCTTGCCCACTTGGCTCAACATAATTCCTTTCCATCCAGCAAGTTTACTGTGATATATATCAACAAGAGAGCTCCAGAAAGTGTCAGGGGGTTCCAAACAGAGGGGCGGCCCGAGGTAAGTGCCAGGGAGGGTCCCCAAATCACACCCCAGACTCCTCATGATTCTGATCTTTCTCTTCTCAGGAACATTAAAGAAGAACACAAAGCTTTTTTCCCAATTAATAGCTTGGGAAGAAGCATTCCCATATTTAGTCAAAGCATTCTTAATATTAGTAGCATTTTTAACAGAGGCCTCTCCCATAATAACTGAATCATCAACAAACTGTTGATGAGAACACACTTGGTTAGCAGAAGGACATAATCCTTTAATTTCCCCAAACCTCACATGGTTTTTCATGTACTTACCCAAGCATTCAGCCATAATAATGAAAAGGACAGGAGAAAGGGGATCCCCCTACCTCAACCCTCTAGATGATTTGAAGAAAGGGGTAGGAGACCCATTGACCAAAATAGAGAAGGTGGTAGAAGAAACAAGTTGAAAGATAAGATCAATAATCTTCTTCTTAAAACCAAAAGTACTAAAGAATTTCAGAAGAAACTCCCAATCCACCCTATCATAGGCTTTAAACATATCTAGTTAAGGATGAGGCCTTCCTTTATAGACATCACCAGAGAATGCACATTCTCATGGACATAAATTATGGAATCCAAGATTTGTCTTCCCGGCACAAAACCATTTTGTTGCCAAGAAATCAGAGGGGGGAGAATAGATAAGATCCTAGAGGTAAGGACTTTAGATATGATCTTGTAGGCAGAATTGCATAAGCTTATAGGCCTAAACTGATCAATTTTATCAGCTCCCTATTTTTTAGGTATTAAGGCAACAAAAGTTCCATTTAACTCCTTCAGCAAATTTCTAGAACCAAAACATTCCTTGATAGCATCCATAACATCTTTTTCAATTATGTGCCAATACATCTGAAAGAAGAACATAGGGTAGCCATCCGGTCCCAGAGCTTTATCTCCTTCAAAGGAAAAGACATCCTTTTTTATTTCAGAGTTAGAGGGGATAGCATTAAGATCCAAATTCTGATTCTCATTTAGCATATGTGGAATGCATCCCAGTAGATCCCTTTGATCCTCCCTGTTCAAATCTCTATTTTTTGTAAGAATATTTTGAAAATAATTTTTAGCTTCCATCCGAATAACCTCTTCATCCTCTGAAATAGTGTCATTGATATTCAAATGGGAGATTCTATTAGCTTGTCTATGCTTAAGAGTAGTCATGAAGAAATACTTGGTATTTTTGTCCCCTTCATTAAGGAAAATCTTTCTGGACCTTTGTCTCCAGAAGGTTTCCTCCTTAGCAATAATATCACAGAGCTCTACCAACTTCTCATTCTCATGTTCTCTAGTGACCCTCATGTAACCTTCCTTTTGGATACTGTCCTGAATGTCCTTCAGATCCATATTGATATTGGCCTTTGTAAAAAAAATGTTACCAAAAGTGTCTTTATTCCAATCTTTAATATTGTCCTTAACATGTTTAACTTTTTTAGCTAGGATAAACATGGCAGTACCATTGATTTTAACACTCCACCAATCCTCAATCTTATGCTGGAGTTGAGGGTGCATAGTCCACATTTTCTCAAATCTGAAAGGATACTTCCTTTTCTTGGAGATAAAATCCGTCGAGAAAGTGATAGGGTTATGATCTGATCCAACCCTCAAATGAGCATATTACGAGCAATAGTAATGGGAAAACCAATCATTAGTGATCAAGGCTCTATCAAGTCTAACTTAGATGAGATCTTGCCCACTTCTTCTATTAGTCCAGGTATAGTTAACAATCAATATCATGGAGAGAATGGTTGTCAATAAAATCCATCAGATCTAGTCTACTATCCAAATTAGTTTGGCTTCCTCCTTTTTTTCATCTTCTTTTAAGGGAGTATTGAAATCTCCCATAACAATCCACTCCTCATTATTAAAATTGTTTCTTAGGCATGACAGCTTATTCCAAAAAACCTCTCTACCCTTTTTGGAATTAGGGGCATAAATATTTGTTAAACCCTAAGAAGTATTATCTTTTGGATGCTTAAATCTTATACAAGCAATATTATTACCCTGATAAATAATATCCCCTTTAATAACATCATAATTCCATATAGTAGAAATACCCCCAGAAGCACCCTCAGTATCTCCCCCACAAATATTGTCATTTTTAAAGAATCTAAGCTTTTCCACTTTCTCTTTCAACATTTTGGTTTCCTGAATTAAGAAAATATCCACTCTATTATCTCTTATCATATTCCTAACAATATCTTGTTTATGGGGATTATCCAATCCCCTAAAGTTCCAAGAAATGATCTTCATACCTTAGTAAAGGATCCCACCTCCATTATAGTGGGTGGCTTCCATCTGCAATATTCTTCTTGGTCTCCTTGACTCTAAGTTTTTGGTTTGAAGGGAGTCCAGGAGAAGACAACATTCCTCCCACATCCCCTAATTTTGTACTCCTTGTTTCAATAGATCTACCTTGCTTTCCTTTATTCTTCTTAGATTTTTCTTATCCCCGTGACTTTCTGCATCACTCTGGATACCTGATAGAGCATGACCTATATCTTCAGCATCCCCCCATTTAGGAGTCTTAACTTCAAATGATATCTTTCTAATCCCTTGAGGAGATTCATGTAGAATATCTGATGATCCTTGACCAGTTAACCCCTGGTAAAATTCCTTCCAATCTTTTTCCTCCTCCATTTTTTGGTTTCTGCCCTCTGATCTCCATTCATTCTGATCATTTTGGGTTCTAGGTTGTTCTTTTCCTTCTTCTACTGTTATATCCACTATATCAATAGTCTCTTGTTGGTTTTCTTCTTGGATCTCCCATTCTTCTCTCTGTTCTTCTGCATTGTTCTTAGGGCTTTCATGACATTCCTTACTTTCAGAGTCCCCATTTTGCATTAATATCTTTTTGCTACCATCATGATTTATTTCAGGGTTTGAAGCATCAGTAGTGATGTTATTAATAAGGTCTTCCAAAGATGGTTCCTCTCCAACTTTCTTCACTCTTCCCACTAGGACCCATTGCTTAGTTTTTTCCTGGACAATCTTTGAAGGACACTTCTTAGCCCAGTGTCCCACCTTCTTGCAATGAAAACATGCAAAAGGGACTGATTCATATTCTATTTTATGTTCCCATGACCCCAGTTTAGAGCGAAAGTTAATTTTTTTGGGCATATCAATATTTTGTGTAATACCCACACATATCCTAGCATATGTTAGTCTCCTCCTTGAAGCAGTGACATTATCTATTGACAGGAGCTCCCCAAAGGTATTAGCTATCCCCACAAAAAATTCCTTCATCTAGTATTCAAGAGGTAGACCATGGAGCTTTATCCAAACCGAAACTTGATTGACCTCATCCTCCTCAAAGATCAGATTAGGGCTCCATTTTTGGAGTATCTGAGTATTTTTACCTATCATCCAAGGCCCATTGCACAAAATTTTCATTCTATCCTCTTCACAAGAGAAGAAGAATGATAGACACCCTTTTGACATAGCAACCACATCAACTTGCCCTTTCATATCCCATTTTTTGCTGGCATATGCTCTAACCACTTCAATGTTGGGTCTCACCCCCATGAATCTTCCAACCAGGGAATTTTTCATTCTGGCAATGGTATGGTCAATAATCTGGTCTGGGATATCCAAAGCAAAACTTCCCTGTGAAGGACTTGATATGTTCTTGACCGGTGGTAAAGAAGACTTACCAGGCTTGACCCTAAAGAGGGAGGCCCACTTTTTGTTGCACTTTGTCCTGTCTCCTAACGCTTCTGAACTGCCCCCCCTTGGGTCCCTAGGCGTAAGTCCAGCATCGGGATCCTACCCTTGCTTCTCATTGTCAACAGCATCCTCTGGCTTGATGTGCCCTGCAGCACCTGCAGCGTTCGCACCAGTCCCACCTAGATTCAAATTTGAATTTGGACTCCCGCCCGCTCTCCGCTCTCTATTACCTAACATATGAATCCCAACCTAGTAGTGGTTCGAGTTGAAGAATATGTTTGATGTGCTTCTAATAGTAATTTGTCAAAGATTGAGGATGAGAAAATGCAAATTTGGATGAAGTTAAAAGAAGTTGATGCTCCACATCAATTCTTATAATTTCAAAATTTAAAATTGACAACAATTATATGTTACATCTTTTTGGGTAAAAGAAGGTAAAATATAAATGAAATATACCTTTTTATTCTACATTCTCATGTTTGAAAAGGTTAATATTGAGAATCAAATGTATGTAGTTATTGTATTGGTTAGTGGAGATATTCACAAGTTTAATCACAACATGACAAAAATGTATCTTTTGCACATTATTAATATCAAACATAGTTAAATTAAAAATTTTAGGACTTAATGTCCATTTATGAATGCATTTTTTCTCATATATAATACATTTATTATGCATACAAAGTACTTGTTAAAGCTTTATAAGGCTCAATTTTCTTTCATTTGCTTCATTTTATCATACTTCCATAATGATGTATTATCAATCAACCACATTTCACTCTCTCATGTGATCTTGTGCTAGTGATTAATGTTGAGAGAAAATACTATTATTTACAAGGTTTCAAAGTATTGAAGGATGGAGTCAGGTATATCATGTGTATGAAGATAGGTTTGTTTCATTTTTATCCATTTAATTATGTTATTGATATGCTTGGTGAACTAATTTAGCTTTCTTTGTTGTACAGAGGGCAGGAACTAAGCTGCTTTGCGGCCTTGTTATATGTTTATATTAATTTAAAATCTTTTTAATATAAAATATATGAATTTAGAAACTTGTTTAGCTAATTTGAAATTTTCGCATATATAATAATATGTTTTAGAAATAGTAATTAGATTATTTGCATTAAGTGTAAAAAAATTATATAAGTTAATATATAGGTATCTTTTTTCTCTACTATTTTGAAATACAATAAACTTATGTTATGATTTGTTTTTTATTATTTTTCTTTATAAATTTTAAATTTTTTTTTTATACTTTTAGCTATCTATTTGTTTGCTTAATAATTTGTCAATTCCACACCATAATTATAATAGAAATGTATTGGTTATGTTGATTTTAACTTACATAAAATGTCTTCTAAATTTGAAAGTGCACACTTTCCTCTCATTAAACAACCTAATGTTTATTTCCATTTATTCACACTACACCAAATTTAGAATGTTAAATGCAACCCAAAAAAACATAACATAATAACCTAATTTGGCATTAACTCTCTCATTTTTTATTTGAAAAATCCATATATTCACACTATGTCAAATTTAGAAAGTTTAATGCAGTCTAAAATAATAACTTAATTTCTCAAACTCATAAAGCAAAAAGAGACAATGTTACGGAAATAAAAAAAAATTACAAAACATTTATCTTTTAAGAGTTTTTGTAAAACTAGATACAAATTAATATCTATTACATTGAAATGAAGCATGATAATTGCTTGTTATCTACATGATCTATATCTAATTAAATAATATATTTTACTTATATTGAATGTTTAATATTTATATTAGAAATTTAATATTTATTGTATTTCTTTTATATATAATTCATATTTACACTATATTTATTATATGTTTAGTAATTTTTATATTTATTTATTATACATTGTTAATTATAAATATAATATATATAATATTTCATAGATAATATTAATAAAATATAAATATAATATATTATTAGAGATTTGATTCTGAGCAGTTGATTGATTGTATGTTTGTCATTGATGACAACATATAATACACAGTAGTAATTTTGTATATACTTATCAGAATGATGACATGAATACTTGCGTGGTTAGATACATGTTGACATGTTTATTATATTATGTTCATACACGCAGATCCAGATATGATGTTTTGGTCAAGTTGTGTAATTCTGTTATTGGCAGTTACAGTTCTGGAAGAGTATCTGTTCAGAGCCGACGTATGTAACGTGTTTCTTGAGTTGCGCCTATCTTCAGGATATGCATGTGTATATTCATGATTAGTTATGAGTTGATGATATTCATTTAAAGGTGCCAAACGTGTTTCAAGAAGATTGCAAAGTTAGAGTTAATTTGGTGAGGCCGACTTAGTGAAGTGTCGCGTCTATTCAGTTTATACTTGCATGGTTGTAATTATGCTTGCGTGCTTAGTAGAGCCGACAAGGATGTTATGAAGAGTTGTCTTACAGGTCCCATGATCTCATACTTTGAGAAAGATACTTATAGCAAGTCAATTGTGATACGCTAAGTGTGAATGATATGAAAAGAGAAGAAAGATGTATAGAGCATATTATCAGAGTTGGTTCATTCATCAAGAGTCTATGTGAAGAAGAAGTGAAAGATTCTAATACACTAGAACTGATCAAGACATCAGGTCTACTCTATAGTTCATCATCAGATATAGTGCATATCTATTATACAGAAGGTTGTAGCCTTCACCATCAAGTAGTGAGCTTTTGGACAGTGAGTCCACCACCCCTAACAGGGTTATTTGTAAA